>VCRD01000787.1:26040-66769 GCA_006783055.1 Trinorchestia longiramus | reverse complement strand
TAAGAAACAGTATTACGAACAAATTCTTGTCAACAGACTTTATGTACAAAATTTTGTTGTTTACTCGATGTATAACGCATGAATGAATTTTTGCTAAAGCCAACACATAAATTCAACACTCAAGTTGCTCATTGATGACAGTCTTCAACTTTCTACAAATTAAACGTATATTTTCACACATAACTGTAACCATGGATTTTTTCTTTTTTGGTTGTTGAAAATCACTTGCTGGTAGTTTTTTTATAAATATTTGTCCAGTAATTGAATCGTTTGTTGAGTTTAATTAAATTTTAAATTACTTTGCAAATTTTTAGGAAAACCAATTTTTTTCATGCATGCAAATTTAGAAGTCTTTCATATTTTCAAAATAAACCTAGTGCAAACAATCATTAAGGCAACCATCAGTCGCCCCTATAAAGCATGCAAGTGGCATAGCTTTCTGTTATATTGCGAGATGTCTGAATTTATATGCATTGATTCAGACCCCTTTATTTTTTAATGATAATGATAAGCACTATCATCATAGTAGCAAAAGATCGAATTGTTCAAATGTGTACATTATTTTATTAGGCTGTGCACTCATGTTTTCTCTTCTTTATTATGAATGATGGAATTGTGTAGTGAAATCAATAGGATTCTCAACATTCGTCCGCCTTAACTCGAACTCCATTGAAGATATTAGTACACAATGCATGAATACCACAGGTGTGACACAACACACAAATAGCACTAATAACACAACGCATGACCAACACTAATAACACAGCGTATGAATAACACAAGGTTGAATACCATAAATAACACAACGTATGAATAACACAACACAACATAGGAATAACACAAAGTTGAGTAGTACAAATAACACAAGTCATGAATGAGGCAAATAACACGGCGTAGAAATAATACAGCGTATGAATAACACAAAATTGAATACCACAAATGACATAACGTATGACTAACACAACACAGCGTAGGAATAACACAAAGTTGAATAACACAAAGTTTCAGCTCTACCTCCTGGTTTTCAGCGTCGCTGTCTCACCACAAGTCAGCTTGGGAAGCTGCAGCGTCAGCAGCGGCCACAGCGCTTAACTGTGTAGCTGGACGCAGTCTGCTCGCTGCCGCTGCCTTGCTCCACCTCAGCCACCTACCCTACCACCTCAGGTAATGTGTAACTAGTGGTACCTACTGTGTGACTAGTGGTAGTTACTTGTGTAACTGTTGATATGTACTTGTGTAACTAGTGGTAGGTACTTGTGTAACTAGTGGTAGCTACTTGTGTAACTAGTGGTAGCTACTTGTCTAACTAGTGGTAGCTACTTATGATCACGTCATTTAATTTCAGGTAACTCATGAATCTTGCATGGTTATCGTCCAAGGACTTGCCTGTAATTTACTTGAGTCAGTCACGAATGCGTGTGTTGAGTGGTCATTGTTATTTGTACTTGTATGTCTAGTCATCGTTTAGTACATGAATGTCATTATTACAACATGACATGACTAATATTGCATGTCACAATATTAGTCATTGTGTTGTACTTGTATGTCTAGTCATTGTGTTGTACTTGCATGTCTATTCATTGTGTTGTACTTGCATGTCTATTCATTGTGTTGTAGTTGCATGTCTATTCATTGTGTTGTACTTGCATGTCTAGTCATTGTGTTGTACTTGCATGTCTAGTCATTGTTGTACTTGCATGTCTAGTCATTGTTGTACTTGCATGTCTAGTCATTAGTTCTATTTTGCTTCAGTATGAAATGAAAAACTGGCGTCGATGTGGACATTCTGTTTGAGAATAGACGTTCACATCAATTTCATGCCGACTAAACATCAACTGATGCCGACTAAACATCGACTCATGACGACTAAACATCGACTCATGCCGACTAAACATCGACTCATGCCGACTAAACATCGACTCATGCCGACTAAACATCGACTCATGCCGACTAAACATCGACTCAAGCCGACTAAACATCGACTCAAGCCGACTAAACATCGACTCAAGCCGACTAAACATCGACTCAAGCCGACTAAACACGAACTCGTATCGACCAGAAATCGTCTTGTGCTGAGTTCAACCTACAAATTATGTGATGGTATCGCTTAAAATTTTAATATGTGTGACCAGGAAACAACACTGCGAGAGCTGGGCAGACACACTCGCCCAGCTGGACCTTAGTGTTGGGGCCTCTCCTTCCAGCGCTGTACTGGACGTCACCACAGCTGGACAGCTGGCGCAGTGGCACCTGACAGGTCTGCCTGATGACCCTGTAGCTGCTGAGTCTGCCAGCTGCATCATCAACGCTTCCAGGTCGGCAGTAGGATATAACTTCTGATCAAAAGTCAATTTGTTACACGGTTTTTTTTCCTTTGGAGTTGCAGGTTTGGTTGCGTTAAGCCATAGTAGATTTTCAGCAGACAAGATTCAATTTTGTGCATTTTTGTCATTTTGGAGATCATAGGGGAAATTTAACGCTTTTTCCGTCGAACGAACATCATTTTTAAAGGCTAATTCTCTTAGCATTTCGAAAAACACACCTGTGTCTGTTGAATTCCTACTGAGTACTTAATATACTTCATTTACGGGAATTTATTATAATATACCACCCCAGTAAATAACTGATAATAATTCTGGTATTCATATTTAATATGGTAGCTTTGTGGACGAAGAAGTGCGTCCAATCATCTCTGATTGGATCTCTAGGCCAAAGCGAAGTTGTAGTCTCTCATCTCTTGTCTTTCAGTCAGAGCGAAATTGTAGTCTCTCATCTCCTGAGCGTTTGAGCCAGAGCGGAGTTGTCGTCCCTCATATCTCGAGACTTTGGACCAGAGCAAAGCTGTGGTCTCCCGTTTCTTAAGCCTTTGGGCCAGATTGAAGTTATGGTCTCTCATCTCTTGAGTCTTCGGACCAGAGTGGAGTTGTGGTCTCTTATCTCATGAGCCTTTGGTCCAGAGTGGAGTTGTGGTCTCTTATCTCATGAGCCTTTGGTCCAGAGTGGAGTTGTGGTCTCTTATCTCATGAGCCTTTGGTCCAGAGTGGAGTTGCGGTCTCTTATCCCTTGAGTTTTTGTACCAGAGCGGTGCTGGTGCTGGATCCTCTTGGACTGGCATGGAGGTGGCTCCAGCAGCTGCACGAACAGCGAGCGCTGGTTCTGGACGCTGAAGATGTGTTTGACTGCGCTGGATCTTCGCAGCAGCAAGCTTTGCCGGGCGACGAGAACCAGGAAAACCTTATCCACAGACAAAGCAACCACCTTGAAGCCTCATCCAGCCATGGAAGAACAATATCTGCTCAACCTGTGCTGTGTGTAGGCAACAGCAGCACGAGCTCAAAACTTGATGCAGAAAATATTAAATTAAAAGACGACACCACCAGACGAAGTGTCCTGTCCTGTATCAGGGAAGGCAGGCCTTTGCTGTTGTATATGAGATCTCTCAGATGGTCGTGCATCGATCCTATTCTCTACGACCTCATCCGCTGCTGCAGTGATGAGAGAGGTTAGTATGTTATGTCATCTTATGTGTAATTTCAATTCAGGTATCTGTTTTGATTAAGAATATTGTTTTTTTGTCATTTTTGAAGTATAGCTTGCAGCGGTCAAGTAGTTTTTTGAGCATCTAGTTCATTTTTTGATCTTTTCGATATGCTCCTGACTCCTATTGCTACATTTTTTGTATGCAGTTTCTTTAGCTAAACCCCATGCAGCAAGTCAGCCTCGTTCTGTCATATCACCCAGATAACGCCAGAACCGCCACTGTGTTGGGGGAGCAGGTCCGTGTTCACCCAGAGCTGCGGGTAATGATAGTGTGCTCGTCCACGGCCATGCACCCCCCGCCTCGACTAGCCTCTGCCATAACCTGCGTCTACTTCGACGTCTCTCCCCTCGGGTGTGAGCAGTTCCTGCGCCAGGTCTTTGTGTGGAGTCGGAGGTGAGGGGAGGCCTCAGATGTAAAACAGCAGGTACTAGACAAGCCTTCATTTAGCTTAAGAATTCCCTAGTTGTATTTCCCAACGAACCCCCTGTGGATGTCAGAAGTCTCTACAAAGATATTGTAGGTGTCAGAAGTCTCCACACACCCTTTGTGCATGTCAAAACACTCCATAAGCTTGTTGCAGGTGTTGAAGGTCTCCACGAACCCCTTATTTTTTGTGACATGATCTGAGTCCCAATTGAACTATACTACGCTTTAGTTTCGACTGTCAGCAAAGCCTCCTGACCCTCTTGGGATATACTCAAGCAGTTCCGGGGGGGTTCATCATCCTAATTTGGTAACCTCTGCCTCACACTCACCTACTGCCACGTAAAAGTGCATCTTGTAACTATTGTAGCACAACTGAATTTGGGCTTGGGCTTTAACTTCAATATGTATATTGATGTACTTGTTTATTTTGTAATTTATATACAGTACCTGCTATCACTCTGCTACGTGTTTTCGGGGTCTTGTATTTCCATATTAATTCACCTTATTACCTGTGGTTCAGGCATATTCCTCTATTTGTTGATGTGGACGTACATCTTACTATTCACGTGACCATGTGCGTTGAGCGACGCAGCTTCTGATTCTCAGTGACCTCCATGCATCGTGAGACATTTCCTCTGTAGGAGCTGGAGCATTTATTCCTGAATTAATGCTCCAGCTTGCTATTATTCACGCCTCACTTATTGAAGCCTTTCTTGGTAGCTCTTATTCCTATGACTGCTGGCTCACTTCTTCACATGATCGTATGCTCACGGGCTCACATACTCATGTTCACATGAACATACATATACGTGCTTACATGCTCACATGTACGTGTTTAAAATGCTCACATGTACGTGTTTACATGCTCACATGTACGTGCTTACATGCTCACATGTACGTGCTTACATGCTCACATGTACGTGTTTACATGCTCACGTGCACGTGGTACAGACGCGACCTGGATGACTCCCTGTGGCGCGTGCGTGCACGTGTAGCGGCGCTGCAGGCGGCCGTACTGGAGCAGGAAGAGCTGCAGCTCAGCCACCTGCTGCAGGAAGGCAACAATATCCTGCACGCAGAGCACGAGCTGAACGCAGTGCTGCACGCACAGGTAAGAGTTCTGCGGCAACACAATTTTATACAAATACCTTGGTTTCAAAACATGAACTTCTTAGTATACCTAACATCATTTTGACGCTACTGTAGTATAGAATGTGTGAGATGTTCAACTTTTTCAGTATGTCTCTGAACGTGTTTGTTTCATTTTGTGAAGACCTCTAATAGAGTTGATTTTTGTTCAAGAGCTGCGAAACATCGGGGGAAGTACTAAATATTTTTTATGTTTATTCTTTATTATATGGAAGGGCTTTTTCAGAAGAATGATATTTTTTGTATGTTTGAGTTTGTCTCTGCTACTGCCAATGTTTTGCTTCCTATGTGACTTCAATGTATGTGATTGTGTTTCCATTAATTTCGTTGCGTAATAAATGTATTCAATAATTAATCTTAGATTCAAAGTCTTTCAGAATTTGATGCACTGGATGACGTTTCATCAAATTATGCCCTGAAAAGATTGATAAATCCATGTACTAAAGAGCCCAGTGGGGAGAAGGGCACTTCTATATTCATGCTGTTCGTACTGGAATTTGTTCAATCCAGTGCTGAGTTTATTCCCAACACATCCAGGAGGAACGCCAAGTGTTATCCGGCAAACTGGAAGTGTGCCAGAATGAGACACTTGATGTGACTCGGCAGTATGCAGTGTGTGGCGCAGTGGCGACTGCGTCCAGATACGTGTTCTCCGTGCTGACATCCCTGGCGCAGTGCCTCGAGCTGGATAATTCCTGTCAGTTTGTTAATTCCAGCGTCCCTAGCTTGACAGACTTCAGTGCGACGATGCTTGCTGATGCTGCAGGCAGGTATGTCCATGTCACAGACAGGTATGTCCATGTCACAGACAGGTATGTTCATGTCACAGACAGGTATGTTCATGTTGCAGACAGGTAAGTACATGTTGCAGAAAGGTATGTAAATGTTGCAGACATGTACGTACATATTGCAGACACGTAAGCTCATGTCGCAACATCGGGTTCTTGACCTACGTATAGTGATCACTCTAATAATCACTCTTCAATCCCAATCCTCAGACATCTCTTATCTCCGAGCAGACATTGAATATCTTTATCTATTGTCTTACTTGGAGTGAGCGCCTGAGGGAGTAAGGGACAGTTCCCTTACTCCCTCCTATTACTTGAGCCCCGTCGTGGAACCCAATAGGAGAAAAGTTAGTTTAAGGTAGGATGAGTTTAATACTTTGTATTTAGGCATTTGAATATTCTATTAGTTCTTGATTTTTCATCCGTCACTGCACGTCTTGACGTCGGGTACTGGTGTACTGACATCTTGCCGGTAGAACACTGGGGCGTGTCGAGTTGGAGCGTGGGGAATTCTTGTTAGTGCTCAGATTGTTTGAGCCCATCCTGTCCGCAGACAGGATGGCTGATTTTTTCCTTTGCTCTGCTGTTGGCGGTGAGTTGCGTTCTTCAGGTGATGAGAGTTCTTGGTAAAGATGTTGGCTTTGGAAGCGCTTGGTAGAGAGTCCGTGAAACAAGTGGTAGTGGTCGGTATCAGAAGGAAAGAATTGAGGGAGAGTTTGGCACAGGGTGTGCCTAAGTATAGGAGTGAAGCGGAAAGGTATACTAGGAGGGGAATAGAAATGAGCGCATTGCGCACATATGTTGAGTGGTGGAGGTCTGTCCATAGGGTTTGTTCGTGTGTGGGGTTATATTACCCATCAGGGCTTTGCATGGTCTCTATAAGGAGTTATGTGTTACTGTTTTCACATTGATAACCGGAGTTAGTGGAAGAGGGGCATGGGCTCTGGTTGGGGCTGAGTTTACAAAATGTAATTGGATAGTCGTGCAAATTCAGACTGTGGTTGTAGCCGATTAGGGATTGACATTTAGTTGACGTTTGTTTCGTTTTGTTACCCCACAGGGGTGACTGATGTTAAGTGCGTCGGTGTGGGGTATCATGTGTATTTGAGTGTCGGAAGGGACCAAGTATTTTTGTTTTTTAACTTAGAAAGGCTCTGTGTGGTATTTGTCTGGTCTCTTGTGGAAATGTAAATGTAGTAATAGTTGTGGATGCATGTTTTCAATTTGTTCTAGATTCTCTTTGCGTGTTCGTGTAAGAGAGTGTTGATGGGAGTAGTTTAGTTTGGCGGTGTAATTGAACTGACGTATTAGAATCATCCCATTCTGCGTTTTTAATGAATCTTGTTACTTTGTTTTGTACACGTTGTAGTTTTGAGATGGAGGTTGGCGATAATGTGTGAAGTGGGATTACTGGGTAGATGAGGGCTGATCGTACGAAGGCTAGGTAAAGCTTTCGTTTTGTGTCAGGATGCGTGTTTGAAACGGTATAGACGAGAGAGGTTGTTTTGTGCTATTGCTTTCCTCAGTGTGATGTGTGAGGTGTATCCCTGGCTGTTAAGATGGAAACCTAAAACTTTACCTGATTTATCGTATGGGAGGGGAGTGCCGTCTACGTGCACTTCTTGTTTCTTGTGGCGGCTGATGGCTAGAAGTTTGAATTTGCTTGCGTTCGATTGTATCTTCCACTTCCTTTCATATGCTATTGCTCTTGTTGTTAGACGCCCTGCCATGTTGTGGGAGTTGTGGCCGAATGTGAGATTTGTGTTATGTCGTCAGCGAATGCAATATAATCGGTGTTGGGTATGGGCGGGAGAGGGTCGTGTGTGTAAAAGTTTTATAGTGCTAGAGAGAGAACTGCTCCTTGTGGCACTCTTGATTTTATGGGGAAAGGTTGCCCTGTGTAGTTTATGATCCTGATTGCTGCAGTGTGGTCTGAAAGGAGGTCTGTAAGAATTTTTGTGAATAGTGGGTCGATATCTAGTTGCGATTATTTGAATTTTAGCCCTGTGTGTCAGACCTTGTCGAATGTTTTGGATGCGTCTCGTAGGATGACGTCAGTTTTATTCCGTTGGGTTTGGTGGATGTGCAGCGTCTCATGTAGAGTGGCAAGGGCATTGTGTGTTCCTCTTCCGTGTCGGAAACCGTGTTGTCTGCTGTTGTATATGTTGTGTATAGTGAGGTGGTCTATGAGTCTGTAGGTGAGGTTTTTGTCGACGAATTTTCCGTGGGTGTCGAGTAGTTACATTGAACGGTAGTTTGTTACTTCGTGTTGTGAGGTGGACGGTTTTGGGAGAAAAATCATGATGGGGTGTTTTAGTTTGGCAGGGAAATTTCCTGCGGAGATTGCGTCGTTGAATATATAAGATGTATAGTAACATAGTGACATAAGCACCTCAAACGAAACCGTGAGGAAAACGCAGTCAAAGTTTTCCAACTTTTAGAATGCGATATGTCTGTAATGAATTAGGTTAGGAAGCTGGGATTGGTCTTAAAATGATCGTGAGCATGTCTGCAAATATACTACCTATGTGAAATGATTAAGTTATGTATGCATTCTGAAATATGAAACGATGACTGCGTCTTTCTCCAATTGAAATTCATACTGTACAACAAATTGGTGTACCACATTGCATAAAAATAGCAATAACACCTCAAAAACCCATAAAGAGACCTCCCAAGGAATTGATTGTTACTAAATACACTAAGGTAAGTATCTTTAAATGATAAGTAAGACAAGATAATACGATAATAGACCAATGGTAATGATGAGGATAGTGAATGAGTAAGAAAATAAAGCAAAAAAATTTCCTGAGACCCCAAAGGTATTGTTTGTTTGTTTGTTTGTTTGTTTGTTTGTTTGTTTATGCATGGAGGTAAGTATCATTAAGAGGTAAATAAAACAAGATAGTAAACATATAATAGTTCCACGTCGCCTGCAACGTAATGTAATGTCGTTTACACGGACTTTCGACCTTACTGCGCGCCTCGATTTGATTCTCCCACGACTTCCCCGGATTGCTGACGTCGAGACGCAGATAGTGGTACAATAATCCCGATTTTCCCTAGAGTGTCGCTTACGTTACTATGTTACTATACGCGTCATATACAATAGGTAATTGAGCATATTTGGAGGGAGTTGTTTCAGATGGTGCGTCGTGATTTTTGTGTGTCCTGGAGCTTTTTGCGAAAATTTTCGTAGTGCTTGTTTGAGTTCTTGGAGTGTAATGGCTGGGAATTAAGGGATGTTTAGATGGGTAACGTCTCCTGTCTCCTGGATCGTGTGGGTTTAGGTGTGGTTTGATGTCCGTCATCTGTGTTTTAACGTCATGAGTGGGGTTTTCATCGAATTTGTTGTCGGGGACGTTGACAACCGAGTAGATGTTTGACCAGTGTATTCTGAAGAGGGGTTCTTTGTCACTTGAGGGAGTGGTAGTAGGTGCCGTTCAGTTTAATGTAAGGTGTGTTTTGTTCAGTATTTTTGCTTTACATGCACTGGATGGAAGACCACAATCGTTTGGGATTTTCATTTATTTTGATGTTCATGGTTGTGTGGTTTCATGATGTATTGTATATGCGTTTGTATACTATTTTTATTCGATGCCTGACGTTTACGAGTTCTCAGTACAGGTAAAGTGAGTGTCTGTGTCTTCTGAAGTGGTTGCAAATGTGATGGTATCTTGTTTGGTGCAGGAGTGTTTCGTGTGTCAGTTTGATCCCTGGGATTGTCCTGTGAGTGATGGTTGGGATTGCTTGGTTGGAGGCTGCGGTAATGTGTCTCTCCCAGTTAGGCAGGTGGTTATCAATTTCTTCTAGAGTCGGTTGGGGGTCTTGTGGTACCGTGTGTGTGGTGAGGAGGCTTTTGTACATATTGTGTCCAGTTCGCGTTGCGAAAGGATAGGCGAGGGCGGATGGGGCTTGCAGTGATGGTTGCTATGATGGAGGTGTAGTCTGATAGGATGAGCGGGCCTGGTTGTAGTCTTATGTTGTGGAATGTTTGGGTATTTGTCAGGTCTATGTCGGGGCTGGTAGTAGAGTTATGGGTGAACAAGGTGGGAAAGTTTGGTTCGATGTGTATACATTTATGTTTATATATGAATGTGTGTATTTGCTTTCCTTTCATGTTTGTGTAGTTGTAGCCAAGTGTGGTGTACTGTACGTTCATATCTTCTTGGAGGTAGGTGGGGTTCCTGAAACAGAGCACTGCAGCCTCGTTATATAAGGCAGTTAGCTGGGCACTGTTGCCTGAGCGGGACCCCTCACTGGTCGACGTTGTGCTTCCGGTTGTAACGGCCCCTAGCCTCATCACTGTATTCACTTCTGTAGTACTGTTTGCTCATTGGTCGACGTGGAACTTCTGCTACTAACAGAAATCTAGCCTCGTCGCTGTATTCACTTGTAGTGCGTGCCGGGCGTATCACTACATACGTTCCATGACTGTCTTCTAATTACACATAGATCATTGTCGAGATGTGTTTCAGAACCAACTCCTCGTACCGATTTCTCAATGGAAGTTGGTGCTGATACCTGACTAGAAGGCGACTGTTTTAGCTGTAGCAATCCACGTCTCGCATACTCATCGACAGAACAATTCTTACTGATTCAGTCAGATTACTAAATATTTCTGTACACGATAGCTCCTCTTCGCCCACTCACATTCGGGTATCCGGAGCTGTGCTTCGATTGAAAACGGGTAAATATTGTCTCTTATTGCCACAGATCTACATAGCTACCCGAGACGCTCATGCTCTTACAAATATGTTCCTCTTGTTAAGGCTCTCATGTACGTTCAGCGTTCAGTGTTGGTAGAATAGAATAAATAGAATAGTATATGGTAACAGGAATGAGCAGTTTGGTCCATTCTTGGGCTTCTACCCAAGCCTCAGAGTGAAAGAGCGAAGTTCTACTCACTAACACCCTGTGAATGGTTCACTAAAAGCTGCAGGCTTCTCTCCCGCTAGTCTAGGAGTGGTGTATTATTTGTGAATCATAATTCACATTCCTAAATTCAAATATTTTGTTCATTTCTAAGTCCATGCTTGCTTTACGCTTTATGTTCCTTAGTATTCTATACCTTGAAAGAGGTCTGGTCTTCCTCAGCTACGGTCGGAGCATAGGGCGTGACCCTGACGGTGAGAGACACGAGCTACTGCGGTGTGCAGTCCAGCGCTGCTGCACGGGCGCTGCTACTGATGCTGCTGTGGTGGCAGCCGCTGTCATCTCACTGGTGGCCCTCAGGTCAGCTACTGATAATATTAATTGTCGTCTCACTGGTGGCCCTCAGGTCAGCTACTGATAATATTAGTTGTCGTCTCACTGGTGACCCTCAGGTCAGCTACTGATAATATTAGTTGTCGTCTCACTGGTGGCCCTCAGGTCAGCTACTGATAATATTAGTTGTCGTCTCACTGGTGGCCCTCAGGTCAGCTACTGATAATATTAGTTGTCGTCTCACTGGTGACCATCAGGTCAGCTACTGATAATATTAGTTGTCGTTTCACTCGTGGCCCTCAGGTCAGCTACTGATAATATTGGCTGTCATCTCACTGATGGATGATATAAATATTATTCCTCTAATCGACTTTTCGACTATCAACAGCTCTCGCATGGAGATATTCAAATTCGAAATAAATGTTAGTATTATAATTTTCATTTAAATTACAACAATTATAATTATCACATCACCTACGTCTCAATAGTGTCTGCTGGACGTAGTTAACTCCAGGTTTTTATTTGGATTGTGTGATACTGGATTTTCAGTGAGTTTTTCATTAGATTTGGGGTACAATTGTTATTTGGCCCAAGCGTGACCCATTGTTCATGTTTGTCATGATTTGAGAAGTGTTTCTTATTCACCTAGTATTATAAAGGAACCTTAAATTTCCATTCTGTTCCAGGACTGTTCCAGGACTGAATTACTTCTGTGTGATTACTAACTATTTTTTCCAGACTGTCGGGAGAAATGGATCCAGACGACGCTAAGTTCCTCATTCTTCTTATTCGATCGCTGACATGCAATACTCCTGGTGTAGATGGATCTGAAGTGTGCGAAGATTCCTCCAATGGACCAAAACATTCACCATCGTCTCCTACTCGTGTTCAAGTTTCTTCTGAAATACCGCCTGACATTACACCACCGAAGGTTGGCCAGGAAGATGCATCTCATCTAGCAACTTCTTCATCAAAAATGTCACCTTGTGGGTCATCTCAAGCTACCTCTGAAGTCTCGTCTATTGTTTCGTCGCATGTGACTCGGGAGGACTTACCTCAAGTGTCACGAAATACATCACTTGAAACTGCCCCAACGAACATGCCTGAAGAATCATGCCTCAAGGTTTCAGATGATGTCTCCTTTGAAAAATCAGTGAATGCTCATGGTCAGGTTTTACCCAAGACATCTACGGTGCATTCAAATCTCCACGAAAAAGAAAATAATTCATTTAGGGGCTCGCCCAAAATGATTCAACAAAATATCCAGTCTGTTAACAGTGGAATCGGTATCTTGTTAGAAAATTCTACTGCAAGGATCACAACTTTAATGGATCATCCTGCCTTCTCTTGTAAGTCGTACATAATTTAACACAACATAAGCTCTTGGGACCTGTAGGGTGTTTAGCCGGTATCTTCTTATTTGAAAATTTATTTGAGACTGACTAGTCAAGCTATATATTTGAATTCAAAGACTTCTTTACTTGAAATACTTATGTACTTCATCTAATCTTCTTATAAAAACCACAATACGATTGAATTTTGTGTTTCATCGTGGACCACCAATTCTTGGAGTATGCTAATGATACAATTATTGAGATGAGTGATGTAAATTTAAGTTCAGCATCTTGACACGATTGCTACGTTTTTTTTACATTACATGTAACACTGGACTTGAAGGTTAAATTAATTTCGTCCCTCAGCACTGCAGGAGAGCTTGGCCAGCGAGCGGCGCCAGTGGGAGGCTGCTGTGTTAGTGTCCAGGCTCAATGGTGGCGACAAGCTTCCCACCAGCGGCGCAGGCAACGCATGGTCGGCAAACTCCGCTTGCGCCTCTTCCAGTGAGCAGACTTCCCTAGTCCTGCTCCTGTTTACCTGTCGTGTTGTGCTGACGTGTCCTTGTTTGCCTGTCATGCGGAGCTGACGTGTCCTTGTTTGCCTGCCATGCTGTGATGTTTTCTTGTTTGTTTATCATGCTGTGCTGACGTTTTCTTATTTGCCTGTCATGCTGTGGTGACGTGTTTTTGTTTGCCTGTCGTGTCTTTCAGTGCTAACAGAGCTTCCACTGAATCAAAAATCCATTAATATAATTTTGTTCATGAAAGATGGCTGGCTTTTCACTCTGCGTACGGCTGAATCTATTGGCTTGCTAAGCATAACAGAAGCATTATGACATGACCATTAAAAAATTGCAATGCTGTGCTATTACGAAAATACAAGGTTATGCAAAGATAGCGATGTTGAGTGATAAGTTGATTTATGTTTTTTTGGTTTCTATAAAAATTATTGAATGCTAAGTTGATCGATGAGTGACTAGCTGCGTGTCACTTAGTGCGTGATGCTTACCCATGGGTTGAGTTCAAAATTCGTCGTCATTTTGAAGTAAAAGTTCGTTCCATTACTGATGTGCACGAGTCAAGCTTAATGGTTCGAGATTCAAAGATGTTTAATCTAATGAAATGAAGAGCATTGTTATTCTGTCTTCTAAAGGGATTATTTGCACAGAGCTTTAGTTCATAGTGTTTTAAGTCAAGAAATCATATCTTTCATTTTGTCTAAATCATTTCATTTTGTCAAAGCCAGTCTTAGAATGTTGCTTGCATTTTATGCGAGAATATGTTGAGCAACAACTGATTTGACGTTCGGTACTAAATGAATAAATGTAAGATAGAAATTGTGCTCTCACATATTTATATGCTCTATGTAGTGTTCCTAATTTTTGAAAAGAAGTTGTTACGGTACTTTGAATGTTATTTTTAACATCCGTAGGTTTTAAAGTTTAATTTACACAAACGACAGATTCTGTTCTAATTTGAATATTGGTTTCAACACCCGTCGATTTATACAATTTGACCCTGTTTCTTTAGCTGTGGATTGAAGAAAAATTTGTAAGTTATTACTCTAATTTTACCAGTGAGCCTTTCGACTCGCTCATTGAAATTGATGTATAATTTACTTCAGATTTCTGAAGCTTAGTCCTCCTTTAAATAGCTTAAATTTAAAGCTTTGTATGTTAAATTAAAGTGTGTAGTGATGTGACGACACATCAATTGAGTGAAACTGTTCATCAGTCATATTATATTGCAGCAGATGACGACGACGTGTTGTCAGAACTGGTTGTCACGGCAGCACCTGCGTTCTGGAGGGCAGGGCGCCAACGTGGGCTGCTGCAAGTGGTCACGTCCCTCCTGCCCCTGCCCTGGTCTTCTCTCTCGCTTGTCCGCCAACTGCTGCTCGTGCTGGCCATCAACCCCTCTCAGGTGTGTATTATTATCCTGTAACCGTGTAGAGAGAGAGCACGTATCACCACACTCGTATAGGGAATTTCTCGTATCTAAAACAAACCTCCTCATTGAAAATAATGGAAATCTAGTTCATCCGTTCATCGTAACAAATAACACTGATAAATAATATATACTGTAGTTTACCTTCAACAAATAACACTGGTAAATAATATAACTAGTTTACCTTTATGAAGAGTCCTGCTGGCTTCATGTTAAATGCTAAAATGCAAAGAAAAACAATGAAATCAGAAGCGCACAAGCGCGTAGATCCTCACGCTACGAGAGAATGAGGGACACTGATTCATAGGGGTTAATTCGGGTCGAGGCGGATCAGAAAACGCGCGCCACGTGTACCCACAGCCTGGCTCGTGGCTCGTTACGCGAGTCAATGATCGTATTTAGAACAGAATTTTTCTCTCATAATTTCCTTGTATCTTAAATTTTTCGTATACAGAGCTGTTCGTATCTCGAGCTTCCACTGTTGTATACTTGCACGTAAAAAAATTACACGTGCTTTTTAATTATTTTCTTTCTTTTATTTGCCAATTGAAGCTGCCTTTCTAAAAAAGTTTCCCCATTGAAGGGGAAGAAGGCTAATGAAGTAAAAAGATTGTATTTTAGAGTAATCCTGTGCCTCTGATACTCAATCCAATACCTACAATACGTATATACAAGTTCCATTGAGACGTCAATACTTAGTCCAGAATAAACTTTATTTCAACTCCTTAGTAATAGCTTATTTCAAATTAATTTCCCCTATCTAATTCAGCTGTGAAGTGGATAGGAAATATGTATGTAAATAAATAAATAAATACACTACAGCGTTCATTACATAGAGTAGATTATCAGTATTCATAAATAATAGATCAATCATGCTTGCGAAGCTAATAGGTTTCTTATTTCCAGTGCCATGAAGTCCTGGAGGCGCTCACCAAATGGAAGTTTCCAGGCACTAAACTTGACAGCTTCAGCGCTGTTAGCTACGCTCGAGACTACCTCAAGATTCCCACAGTCCTCCACACAAAGCAGAAACTTGAGCTGCCCAAGCGCCCTTTGCTTGTAGTGGCAAACCACATGAATGCAGTGTGTGAGCCCCACCTCATATGGCAACACTGTGAGCCTGGCACCTCTGTAACTTCCCTTCTGCTGCTGGAGCAAGTGAGTCTTCTGCCGTGACCGTGATTCTGGCTCACAGCAAAGAGATCCAAGTTTGCGGTAGAAAATTTGAAGTTTCATGGTAAGAGTAGTGTGGTTTGTTGGTAGCCGTGCTACATCCTTGACATATTTATTTTGAACAGACTGTTGGGTACAGTACTTGATACATGACATGAAAAGAAGAACAAACCTAAAATTCACTGATATTAAAATATTCTTAGTCACACTAATGAAGCATATGTTTGTGAAGAGATTATCTATAAATAATAATAATCAAGGTAATCGGATCTAGCATCTTCAAGTATTGATGTTTGTAATTTACGTAGTAGGTAAGAGTAATTTGTTTTGCTGGTATTAAGAAGCATATACGCTTACGTCACTGTTCATCAGTTAAACTATGAAGAGATTCATTCTGGATAGAAAGCATCATCCATTTTTTATTCACCGTGAACTACTCGCCTAAGGTTTATTGTATTCAGCATAATTTGCTATGTAAATTATGCTTGTAGGTTTAAAAAGCCAATCTATAAAATTCGTTTCCATACGTGATGGGCCTAAGTTGAATGGATCAAGCAATTTTTATTGTTGAACTTAGAACATACACAGAAAAATCAGTTGCCATCTTTTCCCGTTAGAACTCAGACCAGGTCATGTGTATGAACAAGGTATACAATATTAGAACTCAGACCAGGTCATGTGTATGAACTAGGTATACAATATTAGCACTCAGACCAGGTCATGTGTATGAACAAGGTATACACTATTAGCACTCAGACCAGGTCATGTGCATGAACAAGATATACAATATTAGCACTCAGACCAGGTCATGTGCATGAACAAGGTATACAATATGAGAACTCTGACCAGGTCATATGTATGAAGAAGGTATACAATATTAGAACTCAGACCAGGTCATGTGTATGAATAGGGTATACAATATTAGAACTCTGACCAGGTCATGTTTACGAACAAGGCATAAAATATTCAAGGTATGAAAGAATATTCATGCATGAGCACTGAGCGCCGATGAATATTCGACTGTTCTGCGTTCATATTGGTTTGCATTGAATTTCTACTCTCACCGTAAAATTCTTCAATGGTGTCCATGAACATTAATCATGACTATACTTTTTTATTACTTCAAATATGGAAAAAGATTCTCATGTTCACTTCAATGAAGAGTGTGTTTACTGAGATCGAAATTTTCTCTCGTGAACATTAACTTATATGATAATAATTTGTACGTTGAGTGTTATGTTTACATTTGCCTCAGTTGATATGCTGATCCTAAACAACATTAGTAGAATAGAATAGAATAGAATGAGGTTATAGGAACGAACCTTTTGGCCCATTCTTGGGTCGGATAATTACTTCGATAATTATTCGGTTGTTTACCCAAGTCCCTTGCCGTATTTCTAGCCGCGTCAACCATGTCAGCAGCTCCTGATGCGCAAATTTATACTTCCAGCCACACGAAATTGATGTTTGCTCCTTCACGAAATTCTAACCTCTTGCTACACAAAATTTAAACTTCCTGCTACACAAAATTTATACTTCCAGCCACACGAAATTGATGTTTGCTCCTTCACGAAATTCTAACCTCTTGCTACACAAAATTTAAACTTCCTGCTACACAAAATTTATACTTCCTGCTACACAAAATTTATACTTCCTGCTACACAAAATTTATAGTTCCTACTACACGAAATTGATGTCTGCTGCTGCACGAAATTTGTACTTCCTACTGCACGAAATTTATACTTCTTGCTACACGAAATTTCTTACGCCAGAACGGGTCCCTGGAGGCCAGGGTGCAGGAGAGCATGAGGGCGGGCAAGCTGCTGGTGCTGCAGGCCGCGCACCGGTGTAGCCAGGCGTCACAGGCTGCACTGTGCACCCAACTGCACCGCTTCAATGATGCACTGCGCAGCGGTACAGCCATGCTGCGGTGCGTGTCTGTACTGTCTGCAGTGTTGTGACACTTGGAGGATAGCTGCTGCAGTGTATGCAGTGCTGTGTGTTATGTGACTTGTAAGAGAGCTGCTGCATTGTGTGTTGTGTGTGACTTGTAAGAGAACTGCTGCATTGTATGTTGTGTGACGTGGAGGATAGCCGTAAAGAGTAATGACTTTTGGAAACATTTTAGCGGAATTACAGAAATTTGTGACATTTTTAGCATGATCTTCCCCCTAATTTGAATACAATTTCAGAAATTAATCACCTATATCTCAGCAGTAAGAATAATAGCTGTATCTAGAACAAATTGATATATAAATATATTTAGGTGACTTGACTTCAGTAGCTAGGTGGTCACGTGATTATGTGTACGGACAGCGGCAAGACTTCAGAGGGAGTTGAAAACAGCTTGACTTTCTTTACATAAAAGATTTTCAGGGTATAGGTTTAATGCACAATCATCATCTAAACCTTGAAAGCGAGAAAACGGAGCAATTTCTACTCTTGTAATTCAATATTTCCATGCAAAGGTACAACCATCGATCCTGATGTGCGGAAAATTCCAGCCATATTATTAATGTGGAAATTTTTATACTTGAAGTTGTATATCCCCTGTAAATTACTTACGTAAAGAAACAGAACATTCTTGACTCTGGTATGGCAGTGTTACCTCAAGTAGTTATGGGTGCACACGCAAAGTAATTTCACTAATTTCTTCATGTTGGTCACACTCTTGATGCTTCTGTCTCTTCACTCCTGCAGGTGCGGACAGGAGGCAGGAGACGCCCCCTATAGGTTCCGGCTTGTGTTTGTGGTCCCCTCCATAGCCCAGGTACGGCACTGATTGTTTTCATTTTTGTAGACACGTTGCAAAACTTATCCTTTTGCTCCTGAGTTTTGGTCATTTGTCTTGAAAGACCCTATAATGAAAAGTAAGCTGTTGAATTGATTTTAGGGACTTCACGCTCCTCGGAAAAGTGTGTAGGATTCCTGAGGTCTGCTCGAAAAGGATTTACTAATAGTGACTTTTGTTGACATTGTGCATTGTGCAAATCTCTGCAGTGACAACCCTTACTACCCAGCACTAAGTTAACAACAACATTTGTCAGACTCTGTTGTGGACTTAGTTGTGTGATTAGCTAGGTCTTATCTTTACTCGGTCTCTTCTCTTTACTTTACAGGGTGTCTCAAAAAAATGTACTCACTCTTTAACCGTTGCTAACATGCTGTCTTCTTTGTGTTGCAGGTGTGAGGTTCGAACCTTTGCGAACATGATTAAATGTGATTAAAGAATCATGTTCGCAAAGTTTCGAACCTCACACCTGCAACACAAAGAAGACAGCATGTTAGCAACGGTTAAAGGGTGAGTACATTTTTTTGAGACACCCTGTATTTTAACTCTTTACTGTCTCTTTTCTTTACTCTGTCTTTTTTTCTTTTTTATGAAGAAGGGCGGCGTTCCTTCCAACTGACCTACACACGTGTCTTTGGCGCATTATCTATTTCTTGAATTTTTCCTCTTCTATAGATATTCGCTACAGTTGTTAAAAAAACTATTTGAGCGAATGCGATGGCTAAACTTCCACTTGTAATAGTAATCTTCAATGAACTATAAAGCTCATCAAGCGGAAGAATAATAGGGCTTGTATCTTCTGCATTTAGTGGGCGCACCTGGAAGTGTGACAGCCATGTCCTTAGTATCTCTGGTGTAGTAACGTAGTCCCTGATGCATTAAATGGGACTATGGCTACAAATAAACAACATTTATGTAAATCCTTGCTATAATTGATGAATAGTCTTGGGAATTCTGCCTCCAATTAAAATATAATTTGCTACATTTAAGATGCCTTTTCACCGCTATGAAGATTTTCGTGCAACACTTGAAGCTGAATTGAAACATCAAAGCATAAATTATTTCACAGATGTCTCCTGCCCTTCTGAGCCTGTGCACCTTCGTGTGGCTTCAGGACACGCCCTCTGGGGAGGTCGTCTTCAGGCCTCCTGTGAAGGAAGCCCTCATGCCCCTTGTGAAGGGTGCCCTCGTACCCTCCGTCGCCTTCTGCGGCCATATCTGGACCTGCTCTGTGCAGGTAATGATTTATGTTAAAAAATGATCGCATGTATTCACTCTATTTTGTTGTATGATATAGTATTTGTATTGAAATAAAGTTAGCAATTCTAACACTAGTATCTTGAAACCAGTGGTGATGCTCCCAGCAACTGTTCATGTCTTCAGTAGTGTGGCTTGTGGCAGAAGCTCGTAGGTGTGCTGGATGAACTTTTTTAATGGTGAATGGTTGGAATTTGGTCTCCTGCGTCGCAAGCACAAGAAATAGGTTACTGCGTGGGGACAACAGTGTGAACGTAAAACGTAAACGGCATGAGACTTGGGCAGCAACGGTGTGGGACTTGGGTAGCACGGCATAGGATTTGGGTAGCACGATATGGGACTTGGGTAGCACGGTATAGGACTTGGGTAGCACGACATGGAACTTGGGTAGCACGGCATGGGATTTGGGTAGCATGGTATGGGACTTGGGCAGCAACGGCATGGGACTTGTTGGGTAACAGCCCAAGAATTAACCAAACAGCTCATTTCTATTGCGTTATTCTATTCTATTCTATTCTATTCTATTGGATGTAAAAAAATACCTTTCATTCTCGGCTGCAGGAGAGCTTGGGGCTGCCAGTTGCCCGCGTGCTGCTGTGTGTGTCTGCTCTCCATGCCGCCCTCTGGGCCTTCCCCCCGCACTGTGGGAGACGCAGGCTCCTACTGGACAGTGGTGACCTAGTGCTGGTGCTGGAGCTGATAAGGGTGAGTGGTGGGCTCATTTGGGAACTGGACACTTGACTGATTTTTAGTTAATTTTCTAATTTTTCGGTGCATCGGGGCTGGGATTTCAGTTCATGATGCTAATATTTTAAGACCAGTGATGCTGCTTCCAGCGACTGCCCCTGCCCTCTGTAAAGCAACTTCAGGTAGAGCTCGTAAGGACGCTAGATGAGCACAATGAGTAGAAATCGGTTGTCCTAGTTCGCATGCAGGACGTTTTTTCTCCGTGCGAGCGCTACCCAACAAAACTCTAGTTCGGGAAGGGATTTGAACCCGGGTCTCCTGCATCGCAAGTAGGAGACGCATACAACTCGATCACTGTGGCGGCTGACTAGAGGAAGTGGTCTGGGCAGCTGAGGACTGAGCATGACTAGAGGAAGTAGTCTGGACAGCTGAGAACTGGGCATGACTAGAGGAAGTGGTCTGGACAGCTGAGGACTGGGCATGACAAGAGGAAGAAGTCCGTGCAGCTGTGGACTGGGCATGACTAGAGAAAGTGGTCTGTGCAGCTGAGGACTGGGCATGACTAGAGGAAGTGGTCTGAACAGCTGAGGACTGGACATGACTAGAGGAAGTGGTCTGGGCAGCTGAGAACTGGGCATGACTAGAGGAAGTGGTCTGGACAGCTGAGGACTGGACATGACTAGAGGAAGTGGTCTGGACAGCTGAGGACTGGGCATGACTAGAGGAAGTGGTCTGGGCAGCTGAGGACTGGGCATGACAGGAAGAGGTGATGTCAACAAGAATTAAGGCAGGACTTTGAGCAGCTATCTGATCATGAGGAAATTTACGACTACCATAAATACTCAGCTAGGATTTATCGGGAGACCCACAGCAGCCTAGTTAACGGTCATGCCAATTAGCCAGTAGAGAAAATAAATAATGAGCTAGATTCTAGCATAAAAAGTCCATCGTCGTGGAAACTATGAAAATTTTAATGTTCTCGACAATGAGTATTAAAATACGCTTCATTTAAGCTCAGTGGTACAATGCTAATGCTCTGATGTTTATGCTCGTGAATTGTATCGTTACGGTTCACTTCGGCCAAAAGTCAATTAGTGTTGGTAAAGCTGTTACTGCGGCCGGGATGCATTCCAAGGAATAGGTCTTGTTTGGCGGCAATATCATTTAGTAAATTTTATAGCCAAAATATATATTATGAGGGCTATTATTTACTTTTGATCGTGTTTCTAAGTTGGCACGAAATACGCGGGAGTCAGATCTGCGTGTTGTGCGATTGCGAAGCTCTCTAACCACGACCTATGCCGTTCACGGCTCCAATGTGTCATTCGTAGCCGAGGTACGGGAAATTAATCGTGACTGATACGATCCATGCTTTCGCCAAATGGGAGTTACGAATTGTAATCCATTTTCTACAAGCACAAGGACGTAGTACAGCTCAAATCCATCGCAGAATGAGCAAAGTGTACGGTGGCAACTTTGAGTGAGCATAATATATGGGAGTGGTGTATGAAATTTAAAAAAGGATGAACTGACCCGTGTAGAAGGTAGACAAGGGTGCAAGTCTGTCGCTGCTGAAGGCCTTGTTCAGCGTGTTCATCAGGTAGCCAACACCAAACGAAAGTTTACAATCAGTGAATTTTCTGAAGAATTTTCAGATATTACAAGGTTTGCTTTATACACAATTGTACGAGACCTCAGATACAGGAAGCTGTGTGCCTGTTGGCTCCAGGCCTGTTGTGCCCTTCAGAACATTTTTCTCCTCACTGGCGGCTAATTTCTTTGAATAAAGTATTGAGAAGCTTGTGTCACGATATGACAAATGCCATAACTGATTTGGTGATTATGTAGGAAAATGAGTAAAACCCAGAAATACTTTTGGTAACAAAATTATTATGGTTTGGAAATTTACCTATTTTTTACTGCCAATCAGATGTTGAAAAAACAGCCCTCGTACATAATTAATTAGTCAACATTAAAAATAAAATAAACAATGAATTAATGACATAATGAATGTCGTTTTGCCTTCGAATATAATAAAAAATCTGCAATAATTTATTAGAAAAAATAAATACCTGCTAAATATTTTAAATGTAAATGTCCGTTCAGGCTTTTTAAACCGCTAATTTTTGTACGCAGTCAGTGGCGGCCGTGCTAGAGTCGACCGTAGCTGCTTTTTCAGCTGTGCAATTAAGTTTTTATTGATCCAGCGCTAGGGTTACACTGAACATTGAACACTAACGCTCCAACAACATGTGGTGGCATAGGACATAATGTATGATAGATTCACGCTTACCTACCTGCCTCTGATGAAAGCCCTCCTGCAGTGTTGTGCTGACAGCAACTTTTGGTTTCGTCCTGATGATGTCTGGCTTTGGTCCTGATGATGTCTGGCTTTGGTCCTGGTGATGCCTGGCTTTGGTCCTGGTGATGCCTGGCTTTGGTCCTGATGATGCCTGGCTTTGGTCCTGATGATGCCTGGCTTTGGTCCTGATGATGCCTGGCTTTGGTCCTGATGATGCCTGGCTTTGGTCCTGATGATGTCTGGCTTTGGTCCTGATGATGTCTGGCTTTGGTCCTGATGATGTCGGGGTTGAACAATAGAATTTTATTGTTTGGATGGTGTAACAGAAACGAGGCGTTGTTGTTTAAGGGCAGTAGCGATTTTTCAAGTGGTTAAATTATTTCAATGACGTTTCATAGGGATAAAAAAGTTAAAAATATTTAAACTAAGTCTAAAAGTTTGGCCAGGTTGTATTTATGTGTACTTACAATTAAGTTTTATATATATATATATATACAGTGTTCCCTAACTTATCGCGGGTGTTGTGTTCCAGGACCACCCACAATAAGTGAAAGTCGACAATGTAGGGACGCTGTATTTATTTTCATATCACGCACGTAATAGTATAATGTCATTTTATAACTACGCACACGTGATAGTCCGATGCTAACGTGAAATGGAAGAGCGGTGAGGGAAAGCTCCACTCGAACGAAAGATAACAAGGGGCGACGGTTCCTGAGTCAATCAGTGAATGGAGTACAGAGCAGCGTTTCTGGTTGGTTGCTTTCCGTCAGTCTACCAATCGTGTGTTGTTTATAATCTCACGCCGGCAAGTAGAGTCTCAAGCGGCCGCTGCGCAAATCCTACTGTTTGTTTTTTGGTGTATTCATCCGCTGAGTAATCACGCTGTTTACTGTACTGAGTAATTATGCTATATATAATATTCTTTTAAAGTTAAAATTAATAATTTTTAGACTTTTTTATTCTTTAATACAAAATCCATCAAATATATACATTACTGTACAACACGTACTACGTATGGGCAGAACGAGTACCGCAAAAACCCGCGAAACAGCGAAAATACCGCGCTAAATATTTTACATTAATATTTTTTGAAAACCCACGAAATAACGAGTTCGCGTTAAAGGAACCACCAAGTAGCGAGGGAACACTGTATAGTGTTCAGTTGAAACATATACGAACAACTCAATAGTTTTTCTCCATTTAAATGATGTAGCTCTCTTTACACACGTACAACGATAAAAAGCACCCAAATGTTGTTACAGCCATTTGCCGTTATAGTAATTACTCATATAGTGTAATTTGTTTCCGATTCTACAAGGTCTGACTATTGAGTCACATATACTCACAATTTTCTTTTAAATTTCAGTTAAGTATTTGTGAAACGAAATTATCAGAGGAAAATGTATTCTGTGCCATATACGTGTCTCTAGTGACCAAGTACAAAAATCAGTCGACTTTTTCACTTGTTGACTAACTAATCAACAGAATGACAACCTGTTAGATCCTTTGTTCTGTCGTATAGACGTTTAGGGGTAAGACAATTTTTGTATTGTTCTCTTCGATAGATACGCTAACTTTGGCGTTAACTCTTCATGAAATGTCCAGGCTACCAGTTAGGAGTGCAGCCTTGGTTTTTACTGCGTAGGTAAGCTATTCTTAGGGGTGAGAGGTAAGATTGTCTTCGTGGACTGGTGTTTTATTCGTAAACGTCAGAGCCAGATCAAGCATTAGCACTTGAATTAAAACTTTGGAATATGACCTAAAAAAACAGAGTAGAGAGCAGGGATAGAGACTGAGACCGAGACCGAGACCGAGACCGAGACAGGGGCCGAGACCCGCCAGAGAAAAAAACTGAAACGATAACTCGAAAAGAGACGATCTTCCTCGTGTAAATACTGAAGTAAAAATGACGGTAGTGTGTAAATGGCGATAGGTAATCGACTACGTTTTTCTCGAAACGAGTGTTTCAGGTTGAATTTGCTAATACAATTATGATTTAGATTTTAGTTTCTATTTGCAATCAGTGTGAAATAGATATAAAATTAACTTTACAATAATACTAAAATTAAGTACATTTCTTCATCGCCGCAAAGTTTATGCTAAAAATAATTACTATATTTCCCCGCCATCACAGATATTCACGAGGGCCATTAAGTTCAAGTATGTAAGTCTATATCTTGGATCGTTTGTGACACGGCAGCATAACCACAGAGGTTAGAGAATTATGACATTTTTTGATAAAAATTGCACTGTAGACTCGAAAATACAGATATACGTTGGGCAATGTCAGTGCAAACGTAGCTTCCTGCACAGCACAGTTCTACATTTCCAGCCACTTCACATTACGTTAAGTGATTGATTCAATACGACATTCCAAGCCACTACACAGCACAATAAGGGATTGATTTCATAATATATTTTCAGCCCCGACTGTTAGGGAAGAGTTTGATGACAGGCAACGAGCTCCTGGACAGCATCGTAGAAGTCTACGAGACGAAGACATGCCTCGGTTGGGACAAGAGAACTTTTCTGCAGCTGTCTCGAGGTCTCGTGGAGGAAGTGGTCCAATTGAGAATGAGACACGAGGTCCTCCCTGGGCCACTCATACTAAAGGAGAACACCATGGAAGCAAACAAAACTGCTAGTGGAGATGAACAGTTTGATGACATCGCATTCCAAGACTTTATCAATAGTTTTGTGGAAGCTCTGAAGCTTGTTTCTCATAAGATGCTGAAAGGCACGGTTGAAGAATTATGTGACCTCATTGAAGTCATATAGTAAAACGTGTCATGCAGTGTCACCATAGAAATAAAACCTGCCTAGAACGATATCTGCATCTGCATGACTAAATAATACAACCTTCGCTGCGTTATTTTCAGTTTTCATTTATAAGTTTATCCGTCCATTATTGAGAGCTCTGTCTCTTTGCTTTTTATACTACTATTCAAAAGAAATTTTAACTGTCCTATTTTTTAGAATAATAATAATTTTAGATTTCTTTAATAGTTTCAAGATTGCAATCCTGCATACGGCGTTAGCCGATATACATAAACCTTTTCATAATTTACCTAATACGATCCTAAAATTAATTTTTATTCTCCTTGTTTGAATACAGAATGTGGCAACACACCTTTTTTTCAAAACGCTTCTCTTTGAAAAAAAGTTATGTTGCCACACAAATTTTAAATATTTAGTTTTTGTTTTCGTATATAACATATGCATGTTGTTCGAGTTTATGAAAAATAGCTATATTAACTAAAATTGAAATAATCTTAGATAAAACACAGGATGTTAAAAACATACTAAGCAAAAGTTTGAGCCTTCTTACTGTAATAAAATAATTTATGTTTAAGAATAAATCTACCACTTTCGAAAACAAGTTCCCAAGTGTCAATTTATTAAATATTACGATACTGGATATCATCCCTGCTACTATGCGAAATTAAAAATCTAATTATTGTAATAAAGCTTCGTATCATTGAAGAGCTTTCCCATCAGCACATATTATTGAGTTATTATTCATTCAAGTTGTAAAATTAATAGATAAATAGAGCCAGTGTGAATACTGTGTTAACCTATTTACTACTTTCCCTATTTCATGTTATTTCATAATTTCAGTCTAAAATATTGTAAGGTTTGTAAAGTTGTTGCTGTTTGGAGAATTTTAAGCAACCAACTTTAACAAAACCTAATCTAACTGCCCGTGTGACCTTACTCAAGGTGAATAAAAGATCTCATCACAGGTACTCAGCTTTGTATTCAAGGAAGTTGGCACGAGAAATAGCTTGGGATATCTTGGGATGATTGAGCCAGTCCAGAGCGTCCAGATGATGGTTAGGCCAGTCCAGCTTCAGGGATGAATGACCAGTCCAGAGCTATAGCGACTGTAGCTTGAAATGTTGCACGAGTACAGCGAGTACAGTAGGTACAGTATGTGGTGTAGAGGCTCGAAAATATCGTAATTAATTTAGAATGATCTTAGATTCGATACAAAAATATAATGTATTTTAGTAATATTTTTGGAGTTAATTTTTATACGTTTCATGTCATTTGAAACTAGTATTTTAACCCTTTCGACGCGGCTGGGACATATGTGTCCCAGTAATTTTATTTATCAAATGTTCCTGGTTAAAGCAGGATAAATTTCGCGTCGAAAGGGTTAAAGTTAAAAATTCAATCGTAGTTCCAACTCCAAATTGTCACCCTCGTTTATAGAACACCATAGTCAACCACGAGCCTATAGGCTAAGTGCCCGTCAGTTCCTTCACCACCGTTACCCAGGGTACAGTAATTTTATTCGCGCTTTCAGTCTCTCTGACGGGTTTCAGGTTCAGTTCAGTTTCAGTTCCAGTGTCAGTCTACGAATTTCTCAATTTCGGTCCTTGATCTTGGCTTTAACTTCCGCTGATTTTGATCGTGTCAAATAATAAATCTGCAAGCTACGAAGCCGATCGTATCACTTCCCTGGAAGAACATCACTCACGAAATAATCACAACAGAAAATAACACGTTCCCTAAAGTGGTGACTCTGTAGCATGACCTGCTACCCCTTTAAAGCTTATAAAATTACAAATATTAAAATAACCTTTATTTTTAGTAATAAAAATAAGACTAACATTCGGGTGATTTTTGCGAACTCTTTACAATTAAAACGTGCATATTTAGTGCATATTATAATAATAATATTAATATTAAGAGCGTTAGCCAGAAAGTATTTCACAATCAAAACTATAGTCTGGCAACATCTTCACGCTCGTAACTAGACGTAGCTCTCCAGCCACGCCATTCGTGAACTTCAACATGTGACGTTAGGTTGTAATTCCCTGAATTTGCGGGACCGTCTGCCACCCACTTACTGTGCATCACTGCCACTATTCAGCCACAGTTGCTGTAGCTCCAGACTGGCCACTCTTACCTGAAGCTGAACTGGCCAAACTTTCATCTGGACGCTCTGGACTGGCTCATGAATCCCAAGAAGTTCCAAGCTATTTCTCGTGCCAATTTCATGGAAATACAAGCTGAGTTCCTGTTCACTGGTTCCTTTATTCTCCTCGAGTAAGGTCACACGGGCAGTTAGTTAAGACTTTTGTAAAGTGTTGGTAACTATAAAAATACACCAACCACCAACGAAAACTTTACAACTCTAAACTTGTAACTCCAAAGTAGCATATAAGTGTACGAGTGCAGTTGGTATAGTATAGTGTAGTAGGTAGGTAAGTAAGTAAGCAGCTTGTTATAGGTAGGTGTGTGGGTGGTAGACGGTCCCCCAAATTCAGGGAATTATAACCTAACGTCACATGATGATGTTCACGGGTGGCGTTGCTGGGAGAGCTACGTCTAGATAACCAGCTTGAGAATGTTGCCAGAAAAAGTTTCGATTGGAAATACTCTCTGGCTAACGCTCTTAATATAAATATTATTATTATAATGTGCACTAAACATGCATGTTTTAATTGGAAAGAGTTGGTAAAAATCACTCAAAGTTTAGTCATATTTTTATTACTACAAATGAGGAATATTTTAATACTTGTTATTTTATAACCTTTAAAGGGGTAGCAGGTCATGCTACAGGTATATGAACTCCATATAGCAGATTTTAAATTATTTTCACTTTTTTTAAACATTCCACTGGACAACTTAATTTGCTAATTTTATTAATGTCGACTAAAAAATTTCCTTCGGAATGAAACAGTGTAGGTTTAGGCATCTCTGAGTCAGGTGGTAGGTGTGATTTAGTTTTGCGAGTTGAATGGTGGTGTGAACACGTTTTATATTTTTTTCATGTGCGCTGGTGTTTTCATTTCTTTATAATGGCTTGTGCTGTAAATAATGTATTGGAGATGCAGTATCTCTCTCAAGAACATCTCATTGGATTCGAAAATTACAAGGTGAGATTGTTAATATACAAAAATGAATTGAGCCTATGAAGCCACATCTTATAGTACATACAAATTAATTAGAAAAAGTGTCAAATAAAAATCAAATTTAACCTAAACATGGCAGACATGGTCAACAGCTTGAACTTTATTTCCTCCAAAAATGTGCAATTCTGTCATGATTTCCATATATTCAGATTTGTTCCCTAACTACAGAAACTTGATACTTGAAATTGTTTGCTTTATACTGTGATGAGGTAAAATACAGTGTGTTGCCAAGGTATCTCACTCATTAATTGCTGTATGTCACAAAGATCTGCACTTGTGGACCTATATGCATTAGGATGATGCAAGTACTTCTATTTTACCATGATAATGATGAAAAGATTGGAAGCTGTATCCTGTCACTCATACTTGTGTCATGGGCCTGTCTACAGAGCATAGTAGTTTTTCGTAGAAGTTGTCCTAATTTTGTTAGTTTGTTGCTAGGAATTTTTACCAGTGTCCAAAATTTAAGGTAATATCACCTATTCCCATATCATTAGCTTTTTGAAAGAATATTAAGAGCTAAAAAATTTTTCAAGTTGTTTATGAGGTTGGGAATTATTTTCAGAGCTATTAAAATTTAGAAAAAGTAATCATATCTTCCAGATTCTAGATGTTTGGTATTCCTGCATAGCATGCATTGCCATCAATTTATGTGGGGAAATAGTGTAACTGCATTTAAATTGTAAATGTTTGCATGATTTGCTCAGTTAACCTTTTCACTGGATGATGCTGATCTTTGACATAAAAAATCTCTATTGAGGGATCGAGATCAGCTGTGGGGCTAGCACGCCGTGTCGTGCAACTGATCTCGTCAGTCATGAATGAACACCACAGCTGTTTGGTATGCTTGTTTGCTTGGGATACTGTTGAACATGTTTGTTGGTAGATCATTTCCTTGGAGCTAAAGGGATTAACAATGCTTGGCATTTGGCAAGTTGCATTCAAACCATCTATCCTGAAGCCACTCAAACCATCTACTCTAAAGCCACTCAAACCATCTACTCTGAAGCCACTCAAACCATCTACTCTGAAGCCACTCAAACCATCTATCCTGAAGCTACTCAAACAATCTATCCTGAAGCCACTCAAACCATCTATCCTGAAACGTGGTAAACATGGCACAACTGGTTGTTAAGAAAGGGTAGCCATAGCAGTAAGATTTAAGATAAATTTTGAAGTTCTTTTCCATGAATTTGTGAATCATATTATGAGCTATAAAAACAAACATTAAAATTGAATTGTATATGAATTCTGCAGAGCATTGTGAATGACTTGTAAAATTTATCAAACTAAGGTAATTTAACCCTTTACTGCCATGATGGACAAATTCATCTGCAGTTAAAGCAGTTAAACTTTTCCTGTCAGGGTACTGAGAAGCCATCATTTCAGCACTGGTTCAAGGTCCTTAACATCACCAGCTGATTTGTTTCATTTAGCCTAAAAGCTCTGTTTTAGTTGAGCTCTTTAAATCAGTTATCTGACTTATTGGGTCTTGCATCCCTTGTTGCAATTTAGATTCCGTAAGATAGTTGTACTTGCTGAGATTTTGTGTTAATTTCTGAAACATGTTCAATTTTCATATTTAGCATGGATGTATCTGAACAATAAATTTCATGCACAAAGTTAGGGCTGTACCACAGTAAGACCAGTGCTATTTCAGTTGGGGCATACAAAGTTTAATTTGTATTGCTAAACTGCTTTAAATTATCCCTTATATTTCAAGTTAAGTATATTTTGTTGAAATGGTATTCATAAACATTGTGTGTTGAGGGTCAGTTCCATGGCTGGCTTATGGTAGTTGATAATGATGGTGTTGTTAGTGTATGTGTATGCTTGACTCAAGATGGCCACCATTTTATGTGCCATAAATAAACTTTTAAAGTGAATTCAGGTGTATGATGCAACTATTGTATCCCTGTATCTTATAGTAATGTTTGTGCAGTATCTTTGAGTAAAGAGCAGGAGGCTCAGTCTTGTTTTAGCATTGTCAACCAGGTGCAACTTGCCACTTTTAATTATTCTGATAAATGAGCTGTAAAAAATGTTATGTGTACTTTTGTTACTCTAGTTTTTCACATTGATGGCAAATCTAAAAATTTTTGCTTCATCACATCAGTTAAGGAACATGATATAGATAGATGCTTATTTGTTGCATGTATTCTATATGTATGTATTTTATCCTTTCTGTGACTTCAAATGGATGTTACTGTATAATATGTCATAATGCATTTACACTATTTCATAGCTAGAGGCATGGTTATTATTGTCCTGTGTTGCAACAAGTGTGCAGATGCAACTTCTGTGTGTCATTTGTGTCAGTGTGATGTTAAACAAATGTTGATGTTGCAATTCTCACAATTGCTGGATGATAAAGACTCTAGCTCTAGGATAATAATTTGCATAATTTGAATGGGAATTTTTCAATCATTTTAGAGAGACATCCATCAACACATCTCCTGTCAATATTATTCTATACACTTTACTTTATACAATGTACTGCAGGTTATTGGCCATCTGTATGTAATTCTTGTCAGGATATTATTTGCCAAATGTTTGCTAATGAAGTTGGCCAAGATAAGCAAAGATATCATGGCCCTTTTAATTTTTAATTAGTTTAGTAGTGGTATGAACTACAGGGTTTTTATAGCCAAGCAATCATGTTAATAACTAGCTTGTCCATCTGAGACTGATCTTCACCAGTTACTTTGCACAGCTAAGAGAAAAGCAAGGTCTATTGGTTTAATTTTAATATGTTGATTTAAATTTGCATTAACACTTTAACTGCAATGTCTACCATATGTAGTGCTTGCACAAAACATACCAATATTGATGCACCAACTGCATGACACCATATGGTGCACATTGTTTGAGAAGATACCAGGTAACATGTACCATGTGAGGCTCACCAGTATTTTAACAAAATATTGTGGAATTTACTCTAGGAGATAGGCTTACAACCTCTTGCCTTTCTGTCATTCATGTAACTTGTGCTATACTTGTTTCAACATCTCCCTAAATGTTCAATTTTAAAAATTACCCAATTTTTGCTATACTTGTTTCAACATCTCCCTAAATGTTCAATTTTAAAAATTACCCAATTTTATGTATAATAAATTTCATGCATTGTTTTATGATCTAAAACCTAAATTGATAAAATTATTTCTTATGTTGCAACTACTGATGTTATTCCTGCTCTCTGCATTCTTAGTTTCATGCATTCTAAAAATGGAGCTATACAATATTTTATTCTAATTAATATTTGTGCTTAAAATCAGTACTGGACTCAGAACTTTGAAGTCAAACTATTTCAATTATACTCCCTCAGTTTGGAAATGGTTGGTGATCAGTCTGGGAAACATTCATGTAAGTAATTCTTTGTCTCTGTTTCATGTACTTTTTTAAAGTAATGTATTATGTGGGAAGTATAATCTGGATAAATCATCACTGTACTTAAAACCTAAATTTTACTGATTGTATAATGTATGAGTGAAATTTAGACTTTTTCCTCTGCACCAACTATTTCTGACAAACATCAGAAGTTATATGCACTAACTGCTTCTGAGCAGAAAAGTACAAATTTTAAGATGATTCAAGTTTAAACTGAAATGACAAAATATTGTAAAAATTAGTGTCTCTTGAATACATTCTAGAATATGTTCCTTTCTTTTAAGTGTTTCTTCAAATTTCATATTTTAATTACTTAAATGGTGAGCTACTTATCTACTTGAATGGAGTCTTTCAGGATTGATGTGTATTACCTTCTAGTTTTTGTTACCAGCTCTTTACAATTTCTAGTACAATAATAATACAAGTATATTCCCTGGAATGTTAGGTTGTGGAATTGTCTCTAATGCAGAAGCACAAAAGAAGATAATGGTGAGAAATAGAAACATGAGGATTGAGAAACTGTTATCAGTTAGCCATCCCTTCACTGCAACCAAATCTTCTCAACTTACGATGGAATTGCTATATTTTTTTAGACTATTTTGTTCTATTTTGCTATGATGGACATTGAGGTGCAGTAGCAAAAAGAAAGGAGTAGAGGTTGGAGTCATGAGTGACTAAACAGTCTGTGATATAGAGACCTGCCCACTCCAATCCTTTCATTCTAGTTCACTTCTGTGTGCCATTGCCAAGTTTGATGTCATTCACTGTTTTCTGATGATGATGACTATTCTACTTCCTTCTTCACTATTTCAATATCTGTCATGTGCATCATGTTTAAAACGTTCCCCGCTTATTGGTACACCCGTGTACCAACAATGTTAACAGGGAATGCTGCTTAAATACCTATACACAGGGAATGTGTTAGAGAGTTGTTTTGCTAACAGAATGTTAGTTTTATTTGCTTTAACATTTTCTATACTGTATGTTGATAATGTGATTACTGCTATTTTAAGTTTGTGACATTGACTTACTAGCTCAACATCATGAAGAAAAATGTTTGGCAATTTAAGCATAGAGGTTCTGAGTATTTGAGCATTCATAGACATTGAAGTTACACAGTTTTGAGCTGAAAAATTGTCATTCTTTGTTTTACATATGTGCAAATGCAGAATTAACATGATGCAAATTTTATTGTTACTAGCTCCAAATTTAACAAAATGCAAATTGAAGTGACATTGTGAGAAAAGTATTGCTTGATTCATTTTGTTCTCAAAGAATTTTCAAGTAAGAATAACTTGATTTTTCTGTTGGTTGGTAGGTAGGGTTTCTAGTAATGTTTCAATAACTGAAATTTGCCCACATATGAGGCTTGATATAAATTCATGACAGGTCATAAAAACCTAGAAATCATCCACTGGAGAGTTAGTTGATCAGCAGAGTATTTTTATCTGCACCCACCACACCAGGCAGTTGCTAATGGTAGCCAGATTCAGATTCAGAGCAACTAATGCTCCTACAGTTTTGAAAATCAGTACTATGCTGTTAATTCATGTGTGATTTTGCTTTTCAGTACAGTGCAAAGGACACAAGCCCACTCAGCAAATATGTTATGCACCCTTTCTGGAATGCTGTTGTCAAGGTAAGGCACTGAAAGTTTATCTATTTAGCAAAGTTACCTGTCAACTCGAAAATACCATTTTTATGTATTGTACATTTGACCTAATGTAAGTTTTTTCTACAAGTGTGTGTGCACCACCAGCTTGGTCGACTGGTGAGCGAATTCGCTTGCGATGCGAGGAGACCCGGGTTCGAGGTCTCCTACCTAGGGGGTCAGTTTGTGTATGACCATCGCGTGGCTAGAATTATGGCATGGGACTTGGGAACCAACCCAAGAATGGGCCAAAAGGCTCGTTCCTATCGTCTCATTTTATTCTTTTCTAAATTTACCATACACAAGTTAAGGAAATATAAGTTACCATACACAAGTTAAGGAAATATTCACAGCATCTGTGAAGGTAAAATTCCATAAGAATATAAGTCAATTATCAAAGTTGATCTAGGAGATATAAGTTGCCTTATGTTTATAAACTGATGCCCAGTTTTGGGTGTAGGCCTAAATTTATTTTAGAATCAATATATAGTGTTCTAATTTATTTTCTTGCATATCATCAATATTTCCAACTTAACAAGTGTTCTTTATTCTTGTCTAACCCTATCAAGATTATTATAAATAACAAAAAAGAGTTCACGACCATTAAACAATTTCTGAAGACAAAGTATAGTTGGATATGAGTTCACTGTTTAGAAGTTAGGACAACACTATGGAAGCTATTGTGTACTTATATCCTGTGTATGGAAGGTTGAAGGCTGGCCTTGCAACCGAGGTGAAACTATTCGTTGTATTTGATATTACATTCACCCGTGTACATATAGATTACTATGAAGTGTGACACAACAGGGCCATTTAGTCCCAGTCTTTGTCTCTCCACAGCATGACAAGACCACACTCACCTGTGTACAGCTTCTCATCACAACACTCGATTGATTGCTTATATGAAGTTGCTCTGAACTTCTTTCATTGTTGCTGTGTAAGCTTATGAATCTGGGCTATTGTGCTGTTGAATCAAGCTGTGTGAAGATATATTTTTATGTGCATTTTACTCTTGATTGTTAATAGTGTTACTGGCTTGGGTTTGAAAAAATCTGGAACTTCATAACCTTACACCTGATGACGTTCTGAAATGAGCACTAAAGTGTGATCTATGGATAGTAATACTAAAACACTTATGCATAAAAATATTTGATCAGAATATTTTAATGAAAAGAAGGATAGTAACGATACTTCAGAAGGTAGACATTTGTATTTATTGCTTCAAATGTTCAAGATGTCCTCCAAACTGACTTGTACTTTCTTGGTGTGGCTTGTCATCTTTCTGACATCCTCACTCATGTTGGCTGCGAAGTCCTCCACGATACACTTCAAGTCTGCCAGAGTGCGTGGTTAACAACTGACGATGTGTGCCGTAGCCTGGTCCCAGAAAGAAAAATTAAGGGAACAAGTCTGATGAGTATTGGGGCCGATGCTGATCAGTTTGCTGCGAAATCTTGTAGGCCTTTCCATTAAGATATTTCCTCATAATTACCCAGATAATTCCATAGCTTAGACCCAACATGTTTGCATCATGTCTACTGGAGGATTTTGGATTAAAAAAAAAATTCTTCAGCGTCTCAAGGTTTTAGAATGCCACAAACTTCTTGCCAGCGGGAATCTGAGGTCGAATGAAGCTGTTTGGTTAATTTTTTCACAATTCTATTGAATGGCAGAATATTTTGCACCTAACGGGCTCATTGGGGAAGTATTTGTTCCTAACAGTCATTTAGACCTGCTTGACGCTCTGAAGCTACCCTCATCCGAAGATGATGAACGATGACTGTTGCTCAGTGAATGGAGAATTTTGTTATGAAAGACGGCTGGGGCTGCGTACTTAGGCCATTTTTGAGGATGTTACTTTCGAGATGAAATTAAGTGAAATGCGAAAATTCACGCTACCTATAAATGTCCGACCTTTGTGGCATAGATACCTTTGTTTTATAAAAATATGGCTGTTCAGTAGGCTTTATAAATTGTTTTAATATCACTATCTGTAGATCATGCATAGAATGAAAAGTGATAAGAGTTTTACTGAACTTCTTTAAAATTCTATTTCTATGTACGTCTTGGTTACTGTGTTTCAGTGGTGTCCACGCACCATCGCCCCAAATGTCCTCACATTTGTGGGTTTCTTGTTCACGGCTGCAAATTTTGTGCTGCTTTCCTTCTATGACTACTACTATTACGGGGCGAGTGACCAGCCGCCGGGGGATAAATATCCTCCCATACCAAACTGGCTGTGGTTCTTGATGGCCCTTAATCACTTCTTGGCTCATACATTAGGTGAGTCCTGCACTGGCTGTTGTCTTTGTTCTGTACTGTGGTATTGAACTTAACATTTACGAGCTCTAGTGTTATTGACTTTATATTATCATTAGCCACTTCTGTAAAATGAAGTATCAATGAAATGTTTCGTTTTCTCTATTGCTATGGTTATATTTGTGATGTGTGTTCGGAATGCATTCAATTTACCTTGGTGATCAGAGAGAGTAGGTTAGCATGTTCTTTCCCTGTAAAATATTCAAGTATTTGCTTTAAATATCGCAAGCACGTAAATATTGGTTTCTAAGTATTGGATTTGCATGCCTGGTCAGAAGGCACAGGCGGGAAGCAAACACGCAACTATTGATTTTGAAGTTGAAAATTGAATTTGTATACCTGGTCAGATGGCATAGACGGGAAGCAGACACGTAAATCTTGATTTGAAGTTGATTATTTGGATTTGTGTGCGTGGTCAGACGGCATAGACGGGAAGCAGGCGCGCCGCACCAACACCAGCAGCCCGCTGGGGGAGCTGTTTGACCACGGCCTAGACTCCTGGACCGCCTTCTTCATCCCCACGTGTCTGTGGTCCGTGTTCGGCAGGCACGACTACAGCATCACGCCGTGGCGCTTTTATTTCGTTGTATTTAATGTTCTCATCTGCTTTTATACATCGCATTGGGAGAAGTACCTCACCAAAGTCCTCTTTTTGCCATGGGGATACGACGTGTCTCAGGTGAGATGTTACTTGCATCGGAAGGGTGGGCATTTTTTAAGACTGGTCTGTGTTACGTCAATCACTTGTGATTATGATTGACAAATTGGTTTTGTGACGCAACTTTTACGTACGTTTGAAATGGCTGATTTGTGTTTAAAATTTTCTGCAATGTATTTTCTGAAATCTATATTAAATTGACTGAGTGAATTAAGAAATGTCTTCATTTAGAATCGCATATTTTGATTTCTGTCTATTAGCAGCTATTCAGCCGTCGTTGTGCTATAATATACGCGAACATGTAATTGTCAAAAATATTTAAAGTACATTGAGTGTATGCATAAGTTCAAGGTGTTCTCAATGCCACGAAGTGACTCTATGTCGTTCACTTCTCTGTTGCAGGTGATCATATTTGTAATATACATCGTGACGGGCATTTATGGCACGGAGTTCTGGAAGTTCGAACTGCTCCCTGGCGTTGCAAGCGGGAGCATGTTCGAGTTTATGCTGTACGCGGGATCCCTGGCCTCCAGCCTGCCTATGTCCTTCTATAACATTTACTGCAGCTACAGAGATGGCACAGGCAAGATGCTGGGCTTTGTTGAGGCTGTACGACCCCTCTGGAACCCTGTGCTTCTCTTCACCCTCTGCACCGTCTGGCTCATGTACTCACCCACTGACATCGTCGACAGGGACCCGCGACTTTTCCTTTATCTCATCGGAGTCGTCTTTGCCAACATCAACGTGAGTCATGGATGTTGAGAAGACTCGTTTTACTTTAGTGACAGCCTTATTGTTCATAAGGTTTTTTATTGTAGAATGCGTACGTGTATTTGGATCAGTTACAGTAGTCCATGTGAATGGATGCGACCGTGCTTACTACATGATGGTAGTCGTCTGTTATTGTATTGAAATTACTGTGTTTTGTCTTGCGAACTTTGCAGTGCCGTCTGATCGTGTCGCAAATGTCGAGCACACGCTGCGAGCTTCTGAACTGGCAGCTGCTGCTGATGGTGGTGTGTGTGTCGGTCGCCTTCATGCTGCCTGTGACCGAGATGTTCCTCCTCATCGTGCTGAGCACCGTCGCCACTGCAGCTCATATCCATTATGGCGTGCAAGTGGTCAGTGCCTTGTTAGGGTGCTGCCATACAAGTTTTGAGACGATGTATTTTTCTGCATTAACTTTTTCTGGAAACCAATTTTCTAAAAGAAGTATGTTTGTAATTTGTGCTGCTTTTAAAGCGCTACAAGATGCAACGTGGAACAATTTAGATACATAAATTATTTTAAAATAATTCACGAATATAAAATATTTCTCGATCAAAAGTTTTGAGACGATTCAGGTTTTCCAAAAGTTGATTGGAACAATTCGTCTTAATGTTACCTAGTAAAACAGTATTTAACATTTAGTTGGATATCCCTTTGCTGTGATGACAATAGCACATCTTCGTGACATAAAATTTACAAGAAGTTTGAAAGTGGAGCAAGGAGTTATTGTTCACTCCGATTGAAGATAGAGTTCTGATTTATGGAATGTTTCCAAGTTCCTACTTTTCTTCTCAAGTCTTCTCAAAGGTGTTCAATTAGGTTAATGTTTTAAGTTAAGTACACCATTTTGGAGGTGTACTTATGGTCGTTATGCTGCTCAAACGTCCATCCATGCACCGATCGAAATGTCATTTTCCGAACGTAAATCATCATATGAATTTCAAAAATGTGTTTATAGATATTTTCGTCCATAATTTCATCAATGTGAATGAGAGAGGCCACTGTGTTGGAAAACGCACCAGACAATTACCGATCCGCCTCTGTGCTTCACCGTTCGTGCCGGTGTTTCATTCTGGTGCTTTTCAGACGACGAATATAACGTCAGCCATCACTTCCGAATGAATTGAATTTGAATTCGTGGCTCCAAAGGACTTTCTTCCAATCTTTGGTTGTCCACGATTCGTATTACTTAATCAAATTTTAGTTGGATCTTCCAATTTTTTACCCGAATGAGGGATTTCTTTGGAGAGATCTTTGTACACAATGGAGCGGCATCCAGGTTACGTCTTATGGTGTCCTTACTTACTGTGAGTCCATGATTTGTGGCCATTTCGTCGCATGTTTCCAGTGTTCTTGTTTGGGTCAATGACACACTACCTCCTGATTAATCCATGTTACTGTTGAGTCGTTTTCCTTGGTTCTCCTGATAATGGTAAATCACGGAGACCTTCTCCATCCTTCCAATTTACGCGTACTATGTGGCCAACAATTACTTTTGGGATTTAAAACTTGTAGGAAATAGTCAAGTCGGAATTTTTTTTGTCGCCTTCGGCGATAGCCAAAGCATGCGTAGTCAAGGGTGTGTTCTTGTTATCTTCATGCTGAAATTCATAACAATAATAATACATAATATATTTAAGTATGAAAAAAATTGTTTTATCTGATAGAAATTTGAATTTTATGAGATCGTCTCAAAACTTCTGCTTCCGTTTTAAATTTAGGCTTGATATTTTTTTAAATTAATTTATGCACAAATTAATAGTTACACAGCATATAAGATTACTAAAGCTACAAATTACTAATTTGCATAGTCAGAAAATTTTGTTGACAAAAACCATTAGGTTGTCACAAAAATAATGGCCGCTCGAAGGCCAACGTATGCTTCTGAAATCGGCCATTATTTTTGTAACAACCTAATATATCGCCTCAAAACTTCGCTAGCTACTGCATGTGCCAGTGTGTACCTTATACGCACGTATGTTACTCAACGTACTGATCGAGGTGTGAATCAACATTGCTGTTATTTAAGAATTAGAAATCCAAGCTGAGATTGTCATCTAGGAAAGACGATGTTTGACACATCTAGTTGATATTGGAAGGGAATATTCGTTTGTTAACCCTCTACCACCGTATGGCACTCACGGGGAACATCAGAAAAAATGCTAATTATGTTAAAATTATATTATATGTGAGCAATATGAGGTTGCTACTAGGTTTAAACGCTTCGGCATGTTACAGCGTTGTTCTTTTGGCTGCCTGGCTCTCAGCATGCTTCATTGCATCAGTGTACAGACGGTCTTTGTGAGCTTAAACGTAGAAACTAGAAAAATAAATTCGTCGGTAAAGGGTTAAAGACATGTAATTGACACGCAATCTGGCATCAAAATTTTCACGAGAAGCAATTTGGTGTCACTTCCTAGGCTGTATAACGGTTGCGGGACATGTGCAATTTAATAAATAAACTAGTGCTTACAATTAAATGATAAATCCAGGCCTTTTTTCCACAGAAATACTTGAAATTTCACTCGATTTGAGAAGCAAGTTTGTCAGGAATAGGCTGAGAAATACGGTTATAATATATACTTTACAGGAAGCTTTACACGCTTGCTTTTTGTATCACGTGTGTGGCTTTTATTTTTAGCAGCTGCGCCTTTGTTTCTTACGTACTCAACAATCTACATTTATAATAGACACTGTGTATTAATCTCTCTGTTTGTGTGTCTGTCCCATTACTTCCTATCTATTGCTTAAGAAAAATTATTGTAGTGAAATCAAAACGGGTATACACGTATTATAAGCATTATAGTGTGGTTTTCAAAGGCGCCGGATTACTATAAACTATGCCATTTTTCCGTTTTTAGCCTTCTACAAGGCCATGTTATCGGTATATAACATACAGAATGAAAGTTCTGTATGTGTTCATGAAAAATATTCAGGTTCTGATAGTACGAAGGTTAAGACTGAAAAATGGATTTTGTTTCATGGATCCTTAATTTTATCACTTTTAAACTGGTAAGTTTCCACGGGTCTATGCCATGTTATCGGTAGATAAGATAGATACAGAATGGAAGCATATATTCTTGAAAAATATTAATTTAAAACACAATAATTCGTCGTAAATCTTTAATACATTTGTCTCTACTAGTAGACGCACACGCGAAAATCCACGTGTTTTTACTGATTTTTTTCTTTTAATTTACCAGTGGACGCGGGCTTTGCGAAGGAGTTTCTCCATTGAAGCATACAGATGGTAGACAAAATAATGGAAACACCTTCAAAAATCAACAAATTATAATTTAATATGGTGTAGGTCCGCCTTTTGCGGCAATTACAGCTTCAATTCTCCTAGGTATTGATTCATACAACTTGTGAATTGTTTCCAAAGGAATTGCAAGCCATTCTTCAGTTAGAATACC
>VCRD01000787.1:0-25706 GCA_006783055.1 Trinorchestia longiramus | reverse complement strand
ATTCTTGAAAAATATTAATTTAAAACACAATAATTCGTCGTAAATCTTTAATACATTTGTCTCTACTAGTAGACGCACACGCGAAAATCCACGTGTTTTTACTGATTTTTTTCTTTTAATTTACCAGTGGACGCGGGCTTTGCGAAGGAGTTTCTCCATTGAAGCATAGGTCTTTGGTATCCACAATGCATGTATACTCCACCGAATTTCCTCCTATCTAAATGTTTAAGAGCGTGGCTGAAACACGAATCAAGCAACAAACTGTATTATTATATAGTGGAATAATAATTTAAAATTACTCTAAGTCAAAGTGTGAAATTTCCATGGAAACTGCCTAGTTCTATTCCACTGAGAATAATTAGTAGACACGTGAAAATTTGTGTTTATTACTGAATTTTTTTCCTTTCTAAATCCTTAAGAGCGTGCCAGAGAGACGGAGCAAGGAAGCAAGCAAGCAAGCAACAAACTGTATTATTAGTTAGTGGAATACGCGTTAAGGATTTAGATGGAGAAAATTCAGTAGGGTATACATGTATTGTAAGCATTGTATTGATACCAAAGGCACATCCTTCAATGTGGAAACTCCTTTGCAAAGCTCGCGTCCACTGGCAAACCAAACGAAAAATTCACCGAAAAACATGTGAATTTTTCACGTGTTTGTATTTATGGTTGACAAAAGTCAAGGACCTTCGTATTTTTCTCTTGGATTTATTTATGCTTATCAGAAACGATGTTGAAAATTGTTACTGAAAATGATTTATTTCAAATAATTCATTACTAGACAGTTCCCATGAAAATTCTACGATTCAGATTTAATTAATTTGAAATTATTATAAAGATCAACGAATTAAAGATCTACAACGAACTATTGTTTAAAATTAATATTTTTCATTAATATATATAGCTTTCATTCTGTATCTTATCGAATGATAACATGGCCCCGATAGTACCCGTTGAAATTTCTTGGTTTAAGTGTTAAAATTAGGAATCTATTAAATGAAATACATTTTTCAGTTTTACCCGTGGTACTCTCAGAATCTAAATGTTTCTTGATTATATACAGAACTTCCATTTTGTATCTCGCCTAACGATAACATGGCTGTGTAAGAGAAAAAAGCTAACAGATAAAATTGAGCATTTTATAGTAATCCGGCGCCTTTAGTATCCACAATACTATGCTGGTAATACATGCATACCCGCTCTGATTTCAGTTCAATACTTTTTCTTCAGTAATAGATAGGAAGAAGACGGACACAAACAGAGAGAGAGAGAGATGGAGATACATAGTCGATTATACAAAGTGGCCCATAAGTAAAGTACCTTTTTAAAACTATTATAGCTATAAAACTACAAATGGTAAAGAGATTTGGTTAATTCAGAATGAATGAGGAGATTTCAAAGTTTTCTCCCAGGGTATCAAGTCTACCGACAATCACAACATATTGCCCAAAAAATTCATAAAATTTACCCCTCAAAATGAATCGCTACGCAATGGAACAACGAGCAAAAATAGTGGAACTTTACTTCTGATGTAATTGTTCGGTTACTGCAATTCAGAGGAATTACAGGAATATTGATGGTATTGAAAGAAGTCCTTCGAAGAAGTGCATAAAAAACTGGTAATGGAATTTAAAAAAACTGGGAGAACAATATCGGAAGTAAAGTTCCACTATTTTTGCTCGTTTCATTGCGTAGCGATTCATTTTGAGGGGTAGATTTTATGAAATTTTTGGGCAATCTGTTGTGATTGTCGGTAAACTTTATATGCTGGTAGAAAACTTCGAAATCTCATTCATTCTGAATTAACCAAATCTCTTCACAATTTGTAGTTTTATAGCTATAATAGTTTAAAAAGGAACCTTACTTATGGGCCACCCTGTTTATGTAGATTCTTCTGATTCATTCAATAGATCGTGACTATAGCCATGATTATCAATACTTTCTTTCTGAAATCCAATTGCAGAAATTGAGTCCACGTTCTTTCTATCGTCTCTACAGGTCCGGCAGATGTGCTCTCACTTCAAAATCCAGTGTTTCTCGATCAGGGACCGTATTCTTGGTTTTCTATAACCCAGTTTTGACCCCTATCATTAGTGAGTGCTGTATCCTAGATACATGTGATACGTGTAACCACATCCAGCAGTTGTGCCCAACACTAAACCCTCGTTTTTTTCTGTTGTGTCTGCAGGTGCGGCAGATGTGCTCTCACTTCCACATCCAGTGTTTCTCGATCAAGGATCGCATAGATTGACTACTTGCCGACACCGCTTAGACAACTTTGCCATCTAGCGCTAGGACCGTGCTCGTGACAATACTCCTTAACTCTAGTTTACTCCCTAGCTTCTCTCTTTTGCTTCGTAATGCTGACTGAATAGAGCTCCTAAATTTAAATCAGGCCATAAATTTTGTGGTCTTATGGTAAATAACTAAATTGTATTATGACAATTCGATTTATGTTATGGGTCTTACTTTCTTCATTCCTACTTCTAAGTGACAGAATAAAATGGTGTGGTTCTATAATTTTTCTCAGATGTTCTTGCTAGAAAATACGTGGTTTTATTAGAGCCGATAATTATCTCCTTTGCATTGACCCTTTGTCTGAGACAATAGCTGTTTTATACTCATTTTATTGTATTATTACTAGTGGAGCAATACGAAGCACGAGTTTTCTAGTCAGTAACTCTCGAGGACTGACCGTGACGCTCATGTGATGGATATACTGTGGTAAACTTGAGCTGTTATCTCATATGTTACATCATTCTTAATTTAAACACCCTGTCTTAAATTAAGTCTTCAAATGCCTTCAACGTGCGCGACGTTGTATTCTTCCCTATGGATGGGTATTTGAATATTTTCCCCTTTTAGAGGTCATTTGCCCTTAAAGTCAAAATATTTCGTGCAATTTTGTCGGTGAGCTCTCCAGTTTTCCACAGCTGCTTGTCACATGAGCGTGACCCCAGTGACGACGATAGGAAAAGCATGAAGTGTTGCTATGGATTCACGTTACTTAGCCGACCTGTTTTATGGCTTCTTCATCCATTGCACAAATAACATTTATGTGGAATTTTTGCTGGTATTCTAAATTTGGAATGACACTGTGCAATATTCAAACCAAAGTATCAGTTGAAGAATTAGTAGATGTTTCAGTGCTTTCCTATGTTGGTTACTGGTGTAGTTGCGGCAGGTGAGAGGCGCGGTCCTAGGCTAGTGTCTCTGCAGCCCCGCACCTCACAGCCACGCTGCTGCTCTCAGATCTTGCTCGTTGGTGCCCTTCATTTTAGGAGTCTTGGACTTGAGCACTTAAGAGTTCATTAAGACTTGCCCAGGGACAGCCATGCTACGTTACTCCACCCTATTTATTGTCAGGAAAAAGTAGAATCTTTACTGCAGTGGTGACCTCATTTCAATGATTCTTGCATTTTGGAGCTCAGTACGCCAAGTAAACGGTCATTTTTCCTTAATAACGCTAACAAATAGGCTATAAATTGGTACCTATCGTTAATAAATGTTTAAATTGGCGTTACTCATCGAAATTAGAAGATAACAAATTTTCGTTCAAGATTTAGAGCAAGTTTTGATTTATCGTAGTGAATTCGACTATAAAAATATTACTACCAAGCTTAAGCTTGTTGCTTCTCGTAGCAAGATTTTACACCACATGATTGACAATATTGTTGAGATATTTTCATGACTCGAAAAATGGTACATATTACCATTAATATTAAAATCACACCAGGTCTCATATAGAAAATCTTGAATGCCCTGTACTTTCAGCGAGCGAGGATCTGTTTTACTCGAACTTCAACACGGTTTCTGGCGCAGTCACGACTGAGTGAAGTGTGAACACAGACTTGGGAAGTTCCAAGTCGAGCACTGGAGTGTTATGAATACTTGTGCAGTTGTGTGATGAACACAAGACGCACGCGAGTGTTTTGTGGGGGGAGGTTAGCCCTGTCCACTACTGCTGCTTAACTCTTTCACGACCAAATTATTTTCATAATGATCAAATATTGCGTGAATTGCAACTTACCTGTTCTAATCTCGATGTAATTTTGCCGTCATTTTGAACGAAACATTTAGAATATGGGACTAAAGGGAATGATCTTTAAAGTTTGTTTGGAAGATATTAACCCAGCGGTAGCGAAGGGGTTAAATTGTTTCATTGAAACTACTCGTTTTCTGACTTGAGAACTGAATTTACTTAATCTTCACGCTTTGCTAAACATGTGTGTCGAATGAGCTGAGTTTTTATGTGTTGAGTGTTTTTATTGAATTTTTGAAGAGGGTATGTTTTTGTAGTCAGCTAACCGTAAGATTGAAGTGTGCTGTTGTCAGGTCTCGATTGGTAATAGTAGCTGATGTGCCAAGAAGCTCATGGCAAACTTCTTCTCGCGTTGATTTTTGATATTCCTGTTGAAAAATTACTGCCCTTGCATGCGATCTACGCTGACTTTATTGTGACCATTTAAAGCTTACATTTTTTAATTTTCTGACGAAATAGTTCGTTAGTTAAAGCTAGTCCGGTTTGGGACGTTCATACGAGGGTTTTGATGTTGTAGGTCATTTCTTAACTAGCGACACTACGATTCGTATCCCTTTAATGTAATTAGCACTAACTTGTCAGTGTCTTGCCCGTAGTATCCTTTAATTTTATTTCGTTGTAATTTTCCTTACTTATTTGGAATAAAAAATAATTTGTTATAAATGGCACGTGGAAAAGTTCTGTATCTATTGTGCCGTGCTTTTAATCAAAGTTTGAACCTAAAAAATGATAAACCTGCGGGGAAATTCGGATGATTTAAAATGCAAAAGTCTGCATTGAATAAGCGAAATAATTTTCAGGAAATTATTGTTCCTGCAGAACTCGCCAATAGTTAGTAAAAAAAACTCAATTGCTTGAAAATGCATCTTAGCGTTATTCCCGTTTGTTCTGGAATCGAAAAATGATCGTATCAAAATTAACCATTGCACTCCAGTGTTCATTACTCTCCTCCTCAATGTGGTATTAACTAACAGCCTGGTCTCGTTCTTGGGAGAGTTTGGTTTATTAAAGACGCTGCAGTCGTATCTCTGTCTGCTTGAGCTGCTCGTGGCATTTCTTTGACGTGGCATCAGGAGCATCTGTTGCTCCGTCTTCGCTTCATCACAAGCTTCAAAATCGTCTGCTTCGCTCAACTGAAGTAACCAGGGACTCCTCTAGGTAAATATGTCAGCTATATATACTTGCTACCACTAATACGACCTTCATTCTTGCTAACCAAGTTCTGTTCGTGTTGCAGGCCTAACCCAATTTCTGTGAGATGTGGCTTTCTTAACTCACTGATTTCTAACTTGCCTAAACCGCCTCCAAAGCTTATTTGTGTCCTCATGGTGCTAGGGTTCTCATTTGTGTGGATGGGCATGCGGTTGGTTGAAGGCTGTTCCAGTGTTCCGGGCTGTGCTGCTGGTTTGCATACGAGGGTTTCATTGCGGTGCTTCTCTAGTGATCTGCATGCTGTAGGTCTACCTCAGGGCTAAGGTGTGAAAGGTCTTGGTTCTCTTTCCTTCTCTGATTGTTCTCACTTTCTTGTGATCTGTGTGACTTCTTTCAGCACTCGGTTTGAAAATGTATGAATCTTATTTCCTGTAATATTGGGATAATTTTATTTTGCTGTGTACAACTGAAATGAAATCTAAATATTGTTTACTGTGACCTCATTTCTCGCATGGCTTGCATTGCCCCGGGAATATAATTGAGGTCTCGTGAGTTTAACTTGTTAACTGCTCTTTATTTTATGGAATTAAATGTAAATGTGCGTAGTATTGTCAAATGAAGTACCAATGATACTAACTTCCTGTTACTTTTGATTTACACTTCTCTCTTATGGTTATACAAGTCTATTCATTATATATGCCAGCCTAGTGCTTAACACTTGTTTTTCAACAAATTAGCTGAGACTTTCGATGTATTCAAGCTTTCTTTTACGGTCGTACACGTCTAATAATTAAATAATAATAAATAAAAAGTCATGTAGAAAGCAGTGGATCAGTTTTTATTTTTTTGTTATCATAGTATGTATTGCTGGAAGACCTGGAAGATTTCAGTACTAATTTTCTCATTACATGAGATGGAAATTAGTTATAATCTAATTGCTGCATTCAAACATTTCCTGTGCGTCAGAGTGGATGAAATTGTGACTAATAATATATGTGCACGCATAGGCAAAGTGCGATAATCCCATAGATTGTTGCATAAGACAAGTAGTTTTAAAAATCCGGCAACATTGTACATTGTATGCAATTAATTCGAAAAGATGTCTACTGCTTATTGGAAATAATGATCTGGGTAAACCAAATGGCACAGTCTTTTAAAGTGAATAAAAAAAACCAACCACGACTTCTGTCAGTGCAGCAACTCTTAGAATCCCAGAATTATGGCTAAAGAATTTAGTGAGTTAGACTTAAAAACCGCGGCTTGGATATTTTCGTGCAGCATGTCATGCAACTGTTTTTTTTTTGTTTCTATCCTGCTGACTATTTACTAGGACATTCATATCTTGAGGCACACCTGCTATAATGAAAGTTATTTTTGTTTCAACAGTTTTTATGTATGAATTAGGTAACGGCTAATCGATTTGCTTACTAGGAGTTAGAAATGACCAAGTTTCTGAGTTAATTCATTTTATACTGAAGCGCACAAAACGAAACATGGTACCTACGTATTTGAGACTCGACATTAGCTAATATAATGATTTCAGCCAGTGATCAATGTTGGCAGTCAGCAGGAATATTTTCTTCATTGCCGTGTGAATTGAACTAACTGTACCCATGCCGCTCTGAGGCTGCTCACTTGCGAGTTAGGTACTTCCAAGGAGATTCTTCAGAGATTCACGAGACGTACCTCCAACTACTTAACAGCGGGATGATCTAGGTTCATTAAAATTGACTACTCGTATTCATTTAGTGGCAGCAGGTATGTCTGCACAGACGCGCCTGACAGCTCTACTTGTGTGACGTTAATGCTTTCCAGTGATTTCTCAACGAATATGCAAGACTGGTATACCTGCAAGTACAGCTGATCGTGATCTTTTGTGGCGTGCATGAGACCGTTGCCGGTGTGAATAGTCTGTTATTCTTCTTTTTCTTTAAATTTGACCGTACTCATCGTATTCTGTGACTTTACATTACAATGGCATGAACTCTGTAAATACTGTATGTCGGAGAGTCGTGAACTACATGTGATGGTGCTTCACGTAGCACAGGGTATGTAGGCAGAGGAGGAATTAATTTACATCTGTTTGTCTATGTTTGAGAATTATTTAAGCAGTTGAAACGTATAGTGCTAAAATGGTATTCTATTATCGACTGCCAATGTTTAGGAAGGCAATCGTTGTTAAAATGACCGTGACACATTGAACTAATGTCTCCGTTACAGGTAGGGCGCTTGCCCAGTAACGCCTCGATAACAAGTATTTTTGATTCGTATTTCTGGTTTAATAACTTAATTTGATCTAATAATTTGTTATAGGAATCACGTTATCAATAGTAAGAAAGCACCGGATGTTATTGTGCACTCAAGTTAGACCGAAAAATTGATTTACGTTGTTACAATTGTCCTGTAAAATGTAATATAAAGATATTTCATCAAGGATATTGATTTTGTTCTATCAGTCAAAAAAGTTGGTCGCCCTTTATAACTTCAGTAACACGTTCGAAAACCTGAAAAAATGTCGAATATTTACAACTGTTGTTGCTCTATATTTTGGTGTCATTTCCTGTGTAATTCAACTTGATCAGCATTGACTGAATGTTGTCTTATATTGATATTTACTTTTGATAAGTCTATATTTCTGCCGGAAATTTTTGGGTTGGTACTAAGAGAGAAGTTATTAAGTTGTAGTTCTGCGACTAAAATTGTTTAACGGTTTTCTAGTGAATTTTAAACCCATTTTTGATACGTTTAGCTTATTGTGAGTTCTGGATTGGTTAACGCGTCTGTCTGTTGTTACAGTAACGTTCAATATTGAGAATGTCCGATTGTATTTTTTTTTTCAATCCAATAAGTGTTACGTAAATTATTAGCTTGTTGAATGTTTGGGATTCGTTTCATTGACGTAAAATGTTTGATTTTTATTGATAAAAAAATATGACTGAGTTCTCTTGGTCGTATTAACGAGCTTTTCAAAATAGACTTCAGAGTGGTTATGGTATTGAACGTGAGTTCCGTTATGTATTACGGGACCGTGCCTACACGTGCAAAACAAGTTTCATTGCTCTTCACTAGGCTTAATTTATTCCCCAATACGGTATTTACAACACGTCGACAACCTTGAAGACCTTCTCATACAACTTTGTATTTTTTGTGAAGACGTGCAGACGATGATTAGTTTTCAGGTGATATCGGACAGCATTCTTGTGTGTTCATGCACCAACAACGCGTTGCGAATAAAAGACTCGTTCTGGTGTTGTATTCGCTGATGATCATTTACATAACTTGGATGTACGCTGACTATGACACATGAGAGGAGGATTCTCAATCTCCACCCCTCTTTGAAGTTTTATCGAAGTTATTTTGAATTGTACGTCACTCTAACTGCTACAGCAGTCCATGAGGACACAGTGAAAACTGTGTCACTCAGCAGAAAACACACGAGCGCTCGTCCCGAAAACGGCGGGCAACGCAGTAGTTATGAGTGAGATTCAGTTCATAAATTGATTCAAACGAGTTATGTGAACTCCTGTGTTTCGTTTTATTTAGGACTTGTTAACCTGAACCCTGATGGAACGAGTTTATTCATAGTTAATGTTAACGCCGCTTTGCAATGCTTTACAATTTTATTATGTTGCGCGGGCGCGGTCGAAAGATTGCTTGTCAGGTCAAGTAGGTCCGTCGCTGTTCATCTGCCTTGTTATCTTGCATGGCTGATAGGGGGTGATTCCGTTCCAAAGGTTACAACAATTTGTACTACAATGAGCTCGGTTGTGTTTTAGGAATACTTGGGAGAAGTTGTGTTTTTTCCAATTTGAATGTTAATTTATAACGTTGACATGAAAAATTCTAAATTACATAATACTGGCCTACGAGACGGTAACGTCACTTAGAACTGCTCAAAGTGCCAAATTTACATGCATAGATTCATGCTACTGAAGTCCTTATCACAGATTTTTAGGAGACTGGATAGGAGAGATTGCAGTGCAGTGATATACGGCTAAATTTTGACCAGTTTTTGAGTGATACTTTCTCGTTTAGTGAAATTGTTTCCAACAAAAAATTGTGAAACCTACTTTCCATACATAATTTTTAATTGGAAGTTTAAGTTTCATTGTATCGTTATTTTTGGGGTTATTTCCATCACAATAAAATCGTACTTTCCTGCCCAAGTGTTCAGAAAAGCAAAAGATATCTTTATCATTAATGAATTGAACAGTTTAACGATGGTAGTATTACGCTGTCAATGCGAAGTTGTCTCCCAAACGATTCACCACTTCATCAGTATCACTAACTCGGAAAGTTTAGTTCTAATTAACCCTGGAGTACTGAACATTGGCATAGACGTCGTTGGCCTTGGGCAAACTATACCCATGTTCAGTGCTCCATGGTTAAAAAAAAGTTCTATGGCAGTGTTCCGTTCGATTTTTTCGTTTCCCTTGTCTTCTAAGTCATGTTTTGTAATGTAGAAATCGTTCTTTGTGCGCACGTTTCGTTTGATGGAAAGGAGTTCAGATCACTACGTAGACTATCCCTGGATGCCTCTCATAGACCATTTCGATTATAGAGTTAATTATTACAGATAAATAAGACAGGGCATTATTTATCTTATTAATGAGGGAAAAGGCATTTGCCAACTTGATAATTTAAGAATGCCGATTTATTGTACATGGTTTACTTTCCAGTCGTGTAGTTTGATCCTGTATTATATTAGAGCATTCGCTCACGACTGCTATTCATGAGTATGAGTGCTGGTGTGTTGAATGTTAGGCATTGCTTGTATTTTTGCGTATGTAGAGCTTTGTATGGATCTTATTGTAAATTAATCAAACTTAGTGTTCGTATGAGCCTCTGATACCTCATTGCTAATAAATGTCTCTGACAACGCAATAAATTTATTCGTCGATTGGTTCGATATCATGTGCATAACCTTCCATCATACTTGTGGCCAGATATTGGCTGTATGGCGTCATGATGTGAAACACTGCACACGTTACCTATTACGTTAACATCATCAATAGAAACCACTTCTAACGAACAATACAACATATTTTTGTACAGAATGCTTTGGCTCACACGTTTCTAGCTCTGCAATGGTCTGCAACTTTGTCTGTGTTTCAGTCGCTTGTGAGACGACATTATATGAAGGGAAACGAGTTCGCTTGTTTTTATGTCGGAACTCATATCGATGATAAAAATGTCTCATACTCAAATTGCTATTTGAACTACGATGTGTGCACGATGCAATTTTGATTCAAGATCACATTTCAAGTGCTTTTAATCATTACATGGTGTAGTTTAAAATTTTCAATTTTCAGTACTTTATTAATCACTCCTGGACCAATTAGCCTACTTTCCCAGAAAGCCATCACATATGTTGTGAATGTAGTCGGTTATTCACCTCATGTAATTTGTTGCACGTGGCTTCAAAGTTGTTATTGCGAAGGGTTGTATGTTTTAGCCACTGAATTTTGTACAAATGATTTATTCTATATTTTAGCCATTAGAGTATCATATTAACGGAAATTGCATTCAGTTCAGTAACCAGGTAGAATGAGGTGGATATTTATTTATTATATATAGATTGAGTTGTTTTCATACACTCAGTGCGTATGTTATTCGTCTTTCCTTGCAACAAAAATGGACAGACTGTTTTAATTCTGCGATTACTTCTGTCTTAAATTCTTACAAGTAGTAATTTTCGTAACTATGAACTTAACAAAGGTGTACGTCTAAGTGTGATTGGAGTAGTTTTTGTTTACCAGCACAGCAACCCTGTACATGCAAGTGTTAGGATAACCCGGTATAAATGACTATTTATTTATTGATGTTCAATAAACCTAAGGTTAAGTTTGACAACACACTAAGTTTCATTCCTTTCACTCTAATTGAACCATTATCGTGCACTAGTTACATCTACTTGCTTAAACTGGCAATCAGTACTAATTGCTTGCTCTTATTGTTGTTTCCATCATGATTGAGGCTGGGATCTTGTTACTTAAGATTTATGTGACTTGGATCATTGGGTGTGATGTCCATAAGTGACACTGCACTAGGTTACACTGCTGCAATTTTGGACAAACTTTCACTCAGTGCACCGCTTCCACGGTGAGTTCCGTACGCGCTCTGCTTCTATTTCGGCTTCTTGTATGCCATGCCACTGATACTGTCTTGTGTACACGCTTATGCATGCTAACTTTGCATTAAATTTGTAGGCATGGTCGTAACTAGTACAAAGCTGGTGATATTTTAAACGGAGAATTCGTAGATGTAGATATCATTTGATTCAGGCGCGTTGTATTTATATTTAGTTTGATACAAGTTTTTGTACATCGTTGAGTATGAATGATCGACACCCTTAACATACTATTTTGATTAATATTTATGTATAAGTTATCCAATTAAATCGTATTGCTTTTAAAAATATTAAATCTGCGTTTGTTGGTTCATACCTTTTACTTAAAAACCGCTTCTAAACAATTTTTAAATATACTTATACCCGCTTTTTAAAGTTTTCGTACTATAATGTTGATGAAGTAATTACTATTTTTCCTACTTGATAACGGCATAGAATTTTCGTTTACTGAAATTTAATATTTCCAAAGATTTTGTTTTGGCAATGATATGAATGTTCAAATGTCACTTCATTGTTATTTAAATTGTGAAATATTTTTCGTTGTCAAGTTTTAGACTAATATTTTTCCAGTTACTTTTGTTTACTTGTATTTATCAGTAGTCTTACTAATAGATGATGAAAAATTTGAATTTTTGTTGTGTCTTTCAGGATACGGAGCGACTGGCCACTGCAACTTGCATAAACTCGTAAAAAGCACACCCTCCCACGGGATTACCACCGCGACAGCCAACAAAAAATGACAGTTTTGCTTCTTACTTGCTGCTCAAGGACATTGAGGTTGTAGCAAACGCTGACTTGCGTGAGACTTCTGGTGATAACAACTTAAATCTTGCGTTTGCAATCCTTGGTATAGCCGTACCACTTCTGACTGTGTAAGACCTAGGAATGCTTTGAAGCTTTTGTGCTTAGACACGTGATGGATTTTTTTTTGATCGAAATAATTGAAAATTCGTTTGAGGTTTGGTCATGGTTAACGTGTGTTTAATCTAGGCATAATTTAACGTGACATCTGTAGAGTATCATCGGAAACACAAAAGTTCATATTTTTCTCTCAGTCAGGCATATTTCTTGAACGATTTATTGAGTAACTGTAAACTTCGAAAAAACTCTGATATTGCAACACTGGTTGATGCTTACTAATGCTTGAAGGAGTTTGAAGGGTCATTTTGTAATCGAGTGCCCGTCTGAAACTGCCTGTTTGATGTCAGAAGGCATAAATTACGAAACTGAATGGCCACAAATTGAATATCAATCTAGTTACGGTATTTCGTAATTAATATTTCAATCCATGGTTCAGGATAAAAAGTGGTATTGGAGTATTGTTTCATATATTTTTAAGTAGAGTGTAGAGAAACAGAAGAGGCTGTACATCGAGGGTGAAATGCAATCACGTCTTTTATTTCAAGCCGTAAGTGACATTAAGATTCAGTCTATTGAGAAATCCCTAAGGTTCAACTGTTTTTTGTTTTGTTTTGTGGTTGTGATAGCAAACCTTGCTGGTATAATCGGTTCTAGCGAGTCAGATTTTTGTAGCTTTCACTGACTATTAAAATTCAATTTCTTTAGCATAAAACATACGAATACGAAGAGACTCCGCGTCACTACGCGATTAATTGTACGTTATTTTATTTGCATTATTGGCTGTTCTAATTATCTCGTGCTACATATCACAAAGACCGTTTGCCGGCGGCTGAAGGATTTTCCTCAAAATGAACAAAAAATAACTTTTGACATCATTGAAACCACTGCATGATCATCGAAACCACTCCTAATTGTGGCTACTGTTGATATGCCAGGAATGTTGTGATAATGATGATGTTACATTATATTTATGATCACGTGACGAATAGGCTGTCCTCTGAATTGTGGGGCTTTCGACACGATATAGTCTGAACTACTGAAGCGCTAACAATCTTATTGCTTCTACTACTCCTACTTAGTAGTCACTCCAACGTGCATCAACCAGTAATCTGAGAAAGCAGCTGTACTTGTATTGTGTGTGGGCTGTGGTGGCAGAGTTGTGTTTGCGATGTCGCATACTGTGTTTAATTTTAAGGTGTTTTACTAGCTGTAAATTTGTTGGAGGGAAGGGGGAGGGCGTTCTAGGATTGGCTCAATCGCTCATGGTTCGCTCTGTTGATCTTTGTGTAGCGTAAGGGGATACAAATTTAGTGGTCTACGCTATTCATTTGGCAATTTATTTCCTGTAAAAATTTCTATCATTCATTATAAATGGTTCTTCCTGGTAGCGTGTTGTTGTGAGCTGCTTGACCACCTTTTTTCGTATAAATTTTAAGAACTAGGTGCACTTTAAGAGCGTCTCAAAGCTATCCTCTTAATTGCCTGATATTGTTGTCGGAGTATGTAGGTGACGTCGATGATGGGAACTTTGTTACTTTTTCTCTTTCTCTCGCTGACATGGTCGACGGTTTGTGCTAGAAACCACTTTCCTTTATGCATTTGTATCTGTCTCTCTTCTAGTTCCTAATTTAAAAGGGGTGTTACCTTTATATATCCCGGTTCTGTTGGTAATGTAAATGTATTCAAGTTAATTTCTAAATCTCTTCCAGTTGAAATACTGTATCCTTTCGTGCCTAATTTGAGAATTCCTCAAGAGTATTACTTGTAGTGTCAGGTATTTGTGTCGTGAGTTCTGTCCTTATACAGGGTGCGGCAACATATCTTCCTTTTTTCAAAGGAAGTTCGTTTCAAAAAAGGCAGATATGTTGTCGCACCCTGTATTAAACTGGCCTCATTTACTTTAATCTTCTCTCATGTGGTCTATAACACTACGACATAAACCTCTAGCATAGTAGCTATACATTAGAAATACGTCCTCTTCAGTATATCTTATTTTTTACTATGTATGTGTTAAAGTAACTGAAGTGTCAAAACTTTCATGTGTTTTCATCTGGTCATAATTTATAGCAAATTAATTTGCTAAAATATAGGAAATTTCTCACAATTTGTTATGATGGGTGAGCGCACTTCTTACAGGGATCTAATTTGGGTCTCATTTTTTCTAATACATTAACCATTGCAACAAATGTTTCCAAAGTATTTCTAGTTAAAGGAAACGATGAATGTTCTGAAACATAAGTTGGGATTTTGCAGTGTTGTCATTTATTATGCTTTAAAGACAATTTTGATCATTATATACGACAAATAATAATGATGATATCTACATAAATTTCTAAGACGCACGGACTCGCTTTTTCAACTCAACGCTCAAATTATACAGCATTCATTAAGCAGAGATTTGTTTTCTTATCGGCGTCCTGAGATTCGTAACCAAGGTTTGGGAGTGTTGTCAGTGAAGCTGATTTTAAAATATTCTAAGTTTATGCTCACTGTACAAATCATATTTAAGTTTGATTCTTTCGACAGGATGCCAGAAAAATCACTGTACGCTCAAGTTTTGCTAATATATTTTTCATTATGGAGTACAGGAGGTAAATATGCTTGAAAGTTATAAAGAGTGTAGGAAATAAAACACCTTACCAACAATACAAGCTTGGATCGTCCTTATTTCGTTTCAAAATACCGTGATTTAAATACATCTGGGAATTAAAATCTATAGAAGTGCACAGTGACTTTTAGGGCACCCTGTAGATGTTGTGGTAGATTTCTATGGTTGTAGCTCAAATCTTTCCGAACATTTACTTTTTCTTTTGTATTAAGAATTTATGTTTTTGTGATGGGACTGACATGATGTCTCAAAAAACTTTATACACTTAACGTTTATAGGTCAGCAATGGTGGTAGCCTTCTAGTCGTTTCAGTAACCCGTTAGTGTTTTTGTATTTGTTTAGAATGAATATTTTTTTCGGTTCCACCATCTTGCCAAGGTAATACGATGTAACACGTTTTGTTTATTTGTATTTTTCAATGTTCATGTATGAATTTTTGCCCCTTAAATTTAAAAATCACATTAATTTTTACGCAATACCGATAGTTCTTTATTTATTCTTAATTGCATATTTCTCTTATTATTTGTGACTCTTCACTGCAGCGTTTTGTTCGTTCAATGTATTCTAGTACTATAAGAATAATTGCACAACATTTAATACTTGATCATGTATTGAAAAGTAGTTAGGAAGTATAATATTACTTAGAACAAAACTGAACAATAAAACTGCACTGTAAATACATTGATAACTCTTTTCTTAAGATTAGAAGTGCTCTGACGCTTGGGATTTTCTGGAATGCATCCCTGCATACCTTCATTTCTTCTAACTAGAGACTAGACATAATCTCGCATCATGTCAGTCTCCCATCGTCCTGTGTATTTTCTTTCCATTGTTGCGACCTCCTGATGAAATCTCTCACCATGCTCCTCGCTGACATCGCCCAAATTTTCGGGAAAAAAAAATCCAGGACAGAGTCCCAAAAATTAACCATTAGGAACATACAATTCATTTTTTTAAAGTTTTCAATAATCTTTGCTACCACCTGTTTGTAATAAAGATCGTCGTGCTTTCGTATGAATCCACAACTACATCACGAAATAAGCGTCAAGCTTCTTTTCCAACTTTTGTCATCGCTCTTACCTGTTTCTTCGACTTCAACATTTCCCTTACTTGGAACCCAACAAGCATTCCCCCTTTGATTTTCAGTCTCAGATTGTTTCGGAATCATGGGACGAATTTCTTGGAAACTTCTCCAAAATCTAAGACCGTCACATTCTGTTTTACCAATCCGAGTTTGATATGAAGTGTGGGTAATAAAACTTCTTTGGAATCTACTAGAGGCTGTGTGAGAATATTCAACTGTCCTGGCTGCAGTTTCAATCGTGGGGCCCAATGTACTCTCTTGTAATGATCATCAGCTCTGCTCTTCCATATGCAAAGAATACATGAATATTTTGTGCATCCCCCTTGCAAGCCAAGCAAGAAGGCAAGCATCTTGAAATCACCACGAACATTGCACTTGAATGCAGCGTAGTTTATTTAATCGAGAAATTCTTTGACATAATGATAATTTTCTTTCTTCTGTATGGAGAAACCAGGAATATAAAAACAATAATTCTGTATGCAGTGTGCGTGAGGTAAAGAAAGATATTTCCATTGTGGAGCAACACTTGCTACCTGTTTTTTTTAATATAATAACCACGCATAAAGCAATATGTATCTGGAGAATTTGTACATCCTCTAGTAGCAATCCTGAAAGTAGTAGATCTTAGTAAGTCTTCTGGAAGAGAAAAGTAGACATACGTTTAATAGTGGAGCGTTGTAACAATACCGAATATTCAATAACATTGAAAGACTGCGTATTTTTTAATAGTCGATGATGCCAAAAAAAATCATTTCATTTTTGGAAACAGCAGAAAAAATTGATTAATGAACAGTGAATAATGTATTTTAAATTGTTGCGTTGTGTAATTTACGGCATTTCTCTTTTTACTTTCTTCTTTTTTTCTTGTTTTATTTACTTTTTACCTCGTTTCTTTTTTCCTTTTCCTATCCTCTTCCCGTTTCTCTTTTCATATGAAATACTGGCGCATCCGTCAAACGACTTTCTTTTTTGATCTTTGTTTCGAGTTGTCCTCCCTCGGTTACCATTATCAATTAGAAATTATCTTGAGAGCGACTGGACCGAGAAGTAAATAAAGTCTTCTCCATTTGCGAAGCCTTGTTAAATTTTCGTAGCAAGAGTCGTTTTAAATTTCTCCGGGGAGGGAAGTTACGATAGCAGATGCCCTCATCTGCTTGTATTAGTGCTTTTGCGTCCTTCATTGTTTGTGTGGTGAGCTTATGGGAAGATAACATTTCTATTATGTTGGTTGGGCAATATTTTTTATCTTACACTTTTTCAAGCGCTCTGGAATTCATAGTTCTTTTGTTTGTCTGTGAGAATTTGACTGTATACAAAATTTTAGTCCTTCACATTGGGTTATGGAGATTGTGCGGATACTGTATGATTTACAGATAATGATAGTTAAACAATGGCGTATAACAAATGTTAATCGCTATATTTTAATAAAATAATGTTTTCAATGATGCATCGTTAGTTGGACGCTCGTGTTTATCGCTTCAAATGTTAAAAATGATCAAGCTGACCTCTGCTCAGCTCTGCTCTTTTCTTGATATGGCTCGTCTTCGTTCTGGCATCCTCCTCACTCGTGTTGGCTGCTAAGTGCTCCACTATGAGTTTTAACTCTGCCAGAGTGCTGGGTTCATTCCTGGCGATATGTGCCGTGGCAGGGGCCCAGAACGAGAAATGGAGGGAAGAAAAGTCTGGAGAGTAAGGAAGCCAATGGTGATCGCTCCAACGTGAAATCAATCTCACCGAACTTGAATTCCAGGAACTTGAGTCACGGGACTGCCCCATGGCAGCTAACCAGTACGGATTTCTAAAGCCGTAGCTTCAAACCAAACCGCAGGGAGATCCTCCTATCCCACCATCACCACCCAGGACAGAACTTTTTCTGCGTGGGCCTTGTGACATTAAATTACGGTAAGGGAGTTTGTTGGGGTCCAGTACCTGCTGATTTGTTTGCTTTGTGACCTGCAAAACAAACCATTTTTCATCTAATTAGACTACACGTTAGAACTAGTCCCCGTTAGTGAGCCAAGAAATGCAGGCCGTCAGCCTGAATCCTTTGTTTACCTTCCATTGAATTTGCGTCAGTTGCGACTTGTATGTCTTTCATTTGTGATGCTTTCTCAGAATTAGCGATGGTTCCGTAACTTAAAACCATGTCTGCAGCATACTCATTGAGGGATTTTAAATTTTGTTCACATTTTTCTTACCATCTGTAGGTTCTGTGATGCCACAAACTTCTTGCTAGTGAGGCTTTACTATGAAGTACTATGCAATCCGAAAATTCATGCCACTTTATATGAATGTCCCACCTCTGTGGTACTATAGGTACCCTCATTTCATTACAATATATTAGTTAAATATTTTTTGTGATTTAGCGCACACTACAGTATGATCTACAGTAGTGTGCCCTCGTCAGCATGTATGTATTGGGCAAATGGACAGCGTCCGTAAGTGCTAACCATTTCTGACCGCTGCAGAATTAGCAACACTTGTCTCGGGTTTTGTTTTGTTAGAAAGTTCTAGACGGTGCGCTGCAGAGAACTGCCTAGCATTGTACCATAGGATCTTAGCGTTCTGTGGGGATAGGTGATATTGCCGAGCTTCTCTGGGTGATTTTTCTAATAGCGTCTTATAAGCGTCTCTAGAGAACTAGTTCCCACCAACATCTTGAGTCGTATGCATGTTTAGCAGATCTGATTGTAGTAATCTGTAGGTTTCAGTTTCTCGATCAAACCCACACCTCTTGTTTATAATCTCTCGTGCTCTTTCTTTCAGTACTGCGTAACATTCATTGATCAAAGCACTGTTTTCATCCCTGTTGGTTATTACAGCTTCTGGAATTAATTTACGCGTAGTTTTGTCTTCTCGGGAGGTACTAAATCTCTGGCAGTGGTTGTTCTGAATTAAAGACCACTAAGATTCAGTAACACCCGTATATTAGACGCTTCATATTTAACATTTTATTAAGCTCTTTTATAGCTTAAACGTAGAAAGACTTGTACAGGAAAATGCGCAGTTAACAAGTTTCTTCCTTGCCTCGTGGCTTTTAAATACCGTAGATTTTGTGAAAATTCATTCGTAGAGGTAAAGCTTTAACATTTTGTATTCTGCTCTATTCTTAGTTGTATATTCGTTGTTGTCTCGTTCTGTTATGACTTCGATTTTATTTTGTACCCGGATAACTTAACAGCGTTTTTTTCTCTATTTCTTCCGTTTTGTTGCCAACTGTAACTTTGATTCTCACTCTCCGCCCACATTTATGTTATGTCTATCGTTTGATGCGAGCTATTTATTTCATATCAATAATGTCTTCAGGCTGCTCTGAATAACTAATTTGCTAGAATAAACTTTAGCTCTTTGTGCTCTCATCTAGTTCTATAGAATTGTGAGACAAAGTATTCCTGCTCCGCGTTTATGAATAATGTGTGTGTAGGTCTGTTTACAACTAGCATTAGCGTTCAGAGGCAAAGCATTTTACGGCGCGCAATTCTTGGTGGGTAAAAGATAAGAATCAGGAACACACGTTAGAAAGCATCCAGCAACATTTCATCCGTTGTTCTCAACAATGAAGTCTTGAGTGTGAACGCCAATGCGATGAATGCTAGTCGCGGTAAATGCTGGACAAAAGGTGAAGTGTTTCACCACAAAAGTGTTCTCTGCAACTTTTCTACTTCGTAACTACTTCTCGCGCGTCATGATGGTTCAGGTTCGCACGTGCGATAATTAGAGCATCGTGAGTCGTGTAATAATTGTCTATTGCGAGTGGTATAATTATTACGTACCGCAAATTACGTAACTATTGCGTCCCAAAAGACATGTAACAGTTGTGTATCACGACTCGTGTGAAATTTGTCTTTTTCGAATCGTATAACTATCGCGTACCACAAGGCATATTTTTTGTACCAAGAATAGAATAAAAAATGGCCACAAGAACTAGCCGTTTAGTCCATTCCTCAGTCACTGCCCGAGTCCGTTTAAAGTAAGGGCATCAATCACGCACATGCACGCCAATCCTCCACTGACATTTCAGTCACCTACGCTTACCGCAATCATACGTAGGCCCACAGGCCAAGATCTATTTAACTATTGTGTACCTAGAGTCGTATAATTATTGTGTAACGTGAGAACAAGTAATTACTCCGTAAAAATGCATGACTGTCGTCTCTATTCCTATCCATCTCTACTTCTAGAGCCTGCGCGTAACTGAAGTGTCTGTGTGTGATTAGTTCCTTAGCTTTTAACGGCATGGGACTTGTGTACCAACCCAAGAATGGAACGAACGGCTCGTTCCTGTAAGACTATTCTATTCTACTTCTCTGATATTAGTTTCTTCGCCGATTGTGTTCGCGTTAAGGCGAGTGCGTCTAAAGAAATTTTCCCTTTACGCGCACAAGGAAATTGAGTGACGCGCTGTCGTGAGCGTCTAACGAGAATTGGCAGTTTTAAGTGTCCCTAACTTACAACAAAAGCATGCAGTGGTTAAACTAGGAATACAGTAATTGATAATAATACTACTACTAACGCAGCAAAGTTACTGTCGCAAATTTGTTAGGAAGTAGGTTCTGAGTGACTACTTGTGTAATGTGCCGCCATCTGATGATTGCTTATCGAAGTATATTAGGAACAGAGCGGTATCGCCGTGCTGTGTAACCCATCTCTTGCAAAAGTCTTCTATGTTGTATTGAACGAGAACAGGTGCAAAATGCGTCTTTCTTTTTTCTTCTGACGTAGATATTTATGCTTTTTCATTGCCGTTGCACCAATCAATTTACTGAAATTCCACTTCCTTAGCTATTTAATCTGAATCTTCTCCGAGTTTTTGTGTGATGATCGACATAAATGGGCAAAATTAGTGGTTTAAGTTTGAATGTGATGACAATGAAAAGGATTGGCTTCAGACGAATCTTGAGGACTTGAGATGCGCAAGAATCCTGAACTCCACTTGTATGTGTGATTGATTGGTGATAAGTATACGTTGGGATGTATTACGATTGTTCGGCTACTAATTGTGGAATAAATAATGCTTGATGCAGGACCTCATTGTGCCTATACTGTCTCTTCAAAGTTTCTCTTCTGTAACTTTGGCCGGTCATGCCGACTTATTATGATACTGATACCGTTTCTTTTTCTTTTCACTTCGCCTAATGTTACTTCGAGATATCTACGTCTGTATCGTTTAATGGCTGTGTCAAACAGAAACACAAGTCAGTGCTAGTCGTGAAACTTTAGCAAAAGCTTTTGGTGCTGCATTATGATTACCTTAACTAGTGGAAACTGGTTTACATCCCTGGCTATTATAATGATGTTCCTCTAATGTGTTCAGCTAATTGTGCAACCCGTCTCTTGTACTAGCGTTTCTGATACATTTGTCTCTTCAAAGTTCTTTTCGAGCTGACTATATTGCTGTTTCAACCCCTTTTTTAATCTGACGTACTTCAGGTAGATCTATCGTATTCCGAGAAATATCTTCAAAAACAGTTATGTTTTCATTGGAGCTTTTAATTATTCACGTCGAGTAATTTGCCTTTGCTAAAGTAGTTGTATATCTGGAGAACATCTCTTTATTTTCTTCAACAAATTTCTACTTTGAAGTTTTCGTCCTTCCATCTGTGTGTCCCCAAGTGTGTCAGATTTTTTTTCTCAGACTATTAGACACAATTTACCTTTGTGTACCAAGAATGTATATTCTAACCCTTTAACGTAGCTTCATGTTGAATCGTGAGCGATTCTGAAGAAGATTCGAGTGCAGAATACGCCAAATTGTGTTGAAGGGAACAAATATGCTTTCTTCTCACTTATTGAACAACACAGTGTGTGTGTAATAAGTTTGTCTGTGCTTCGACTGTGATTCTATCGTAGCAAAGGTTTTCGCCCAGATTTTTAGTGAAGATCTGTGTAATACCACCTCATTCAGTTTGGGTAGAATTCTCATTTATCACAGTTTTCTTTAGCAAACCCGTTGTCAATGATAATATCTTTGATGAGCTGTATAGTTATATATCAGCATGTACGATTTGGGTAATCTTTAGCGTTGAAATCCGTACACCTTTGTTTGCTCAGGTAGAACATAGAATTCTTAAGATACTGAATACAGTTTGAAGGAATTTCGAAGCTGAAGAACGTAGAGGAAAGTTTTTATTTCACAGCATAGTGTGTAATATTTTAACATTCTGATGTGCAGTAAATTTTCAACTTAGTTTATATTTCTCTTACGTTTTGAATTATTTGTGTCCTGATCAATAGGGGAAAATTCACACGCGTGATGTACTCGCACATACAGATTCATACTAAGTACAAACTTGCATTTGGATGGCTTAACCCCTTTCAATCTACAAAAGCTCCCGCTACCGTCGTATTCACTTCACGCCAGTTAACTGGGCTCGTTGTGAAAATTATTAGAAATGTTACTTAATTTGTTGCACAATACTTAAAAGGGTAAGTTTACGAGATAAAAGTTTGTCACACTCGAGGTGCACTCAGTTTGTATACATAAATTGAGTGCTGTTATAAACCTTGGTAACTTTTCCACCTTCGACTGATACTCGAAGCAGCCTTGTGCTCCAGTTGCCCGGCACTTCGTAGACCGCGCCCTCCAGGAGACGAGCGATACGTACTGCTGTGAGGGGATGGAAGTCTGGGATTAGTTTTTTCAACGATTCTTGTGTTCACGTTAAGGCGAGTGCGTCTAAAGAAATTTTCCCTTTACACGCACAAGGAAATTGAGTGACGCGCTGTCGTGAACGTCTAACGAGAATTGGCAGTTCTGTGTCCCTAACTTACAACAAAAGCATGCGGTGGTTAAACCAGGAATACATTAATTGATAATACTAATAATAATACGACAAACGCAGCAAAGTTACTGTCGAAAATTTGTTAGGAAGTAGGTTCTGAGTGACTACTTGGGTAATGTGCCACCATCTGATGATTGTTTATCGAAGTATATTAGGAACAGAGCAGTATCGCCGTGTTGTGTAACCCATCCATTGCAAAAGTCTTATATGTTGTATTGAACGAGAACAGGTGCAAAACGCGTCTTTCTTTTTTCTTTTGACGTAGATATTTATGCTTTTCCATTGCCGTTGCACCAATCAATTTACTGAAATTTCACTTCCTTAGCTATTTAATCAGAATCTTCTCCGAGTTTTTGTGTGTTGATCGACATAAATGGGCAAAATTAGTGGTTTAAGTTTGAATGTGATGACAATGAAAAGGATTGGCTTCAGACGAATCTTCAGGACTTGAGATGCGTAAGAATCCTGAACTCCACTTGTATGTGTGATTGATTGGTGATGAGTATACGTTGGGATGTATTACGATTGTTCGGCTACTAATTGTGGAATAAATAATGCTTGATGCAGGACCTCATTGCGCCTATACTGTCTCTTCAAAGTTTCTCTTCTGTAACTTTGGCGGGTCATGCCGACGTATTATGATACTGATACCCAGTTTCTTTTTCTTTTCACTTCGCCTATCGTTACTTCGAGATATCTACGTCTGTATCGTTTAATGATTGTGTCAAACAGAAACACAAGTCGGTGCCCTAGTGTTGAAACTTTAGCAAAAACTTTTGGTGCTGCACTATGATTATGTAGTGATATTATCACCCTCCTGTCCCAACCCTCCGACATCTCTTATCTCCGAGCAGACATTGAATATCTTTCTTACTCGGAGTGAGCGCCTGATGGAGTAAGGGACCGTCGAGGAACCCAACAGGAGAAAAGGCAATTAAAGGTAGGATGAGTTTAAGAGTTTGTATTTAGACATTTGAATATGATATTAGTTGTTGCTTCTTCTTTCTTCGATGCGCACGTATTGCCGGCAGGGCGCCGGGACGTATAGTTGGAGCCCGTGCACTTGTTAGTGCATAGGTTGTTTTAGCCCCATCCTGTCCGCAGACAGAATGGCTGGTTTCTGCTTCCTTTGCTCTGATGTCGGCTGTGAGTTGAAGTATTCAGTTGATGGGAGTTCTTGGTGGAGATTTTGACTTTGGAAGCGCTTGGTGGAGAGTGTGTCGCCGAGCGCTGCAGCCCCATTATACAGGTCGGTTGGCAGGGCACTACTGTCTGAGCGTGACCGCTCATTGGTTAATGACAGCTACTCACGCGTGTGATTCACTTCTTCTGTCTCCTGTGCTCATTGGTCGATGACAGCTAGCTTTGTCGTGAGGGTCGCTTGTAGTGGAGCCATGCGATTCACTACAATTACCTTAACTAGTGGAAACTAGTTTACATCCCTGGCTATTATAATGATGTTCCTCTAATATGTGTTCAGCTAATTGTGCAACCCGTCTCTTGTACTAGCGTTTCTGATACATTTGTCTCTTCAACGTTCTTTTCGAGCTGACTATAATGCTGTTTCAACCCTTTCATTTAATCTGAAATACTTCAGGTAGATCTATCCTATTCCGAGAAATATCTTCAACACAGTGTTATGTTTTTATTGTTGCTTTTAATTATTCCCGTCGAGTAATTTGCATTTACTCAGGTAGTTCTATCTGGAGAACATTTCTTTATTTTCTTCAGTAAATTTCGACTTCGATGTTTTGTCCTTCCACCTAGGTGTGTCAGATTTTTTCAGTTTGTTTTTTCACAGACTCTTAGACATAGTATACCTTTCTGTGTAAATGTCAATAGAACAAGGGATGGCGCTGAATTTGAATGTACTTTTGTCATGTATATTTAAACCCTTTAACGTAGCTTCAGGTTGAATCGTGAGCAATTCTGAAGAAGATTCGAGTGTAGAATACGCCAAATTGTGTTGAGAACAGATATGCTCTCTTCTTACTTATTGAACAACACAGTTTATGTAAAAAGTTTGTCTGTGCATCGTCTGTGATGCTATCATAGCAAAGATTTTCGAACAGATTTTTAGTGAAGATCTGTGTAATACCAACTCATTCAGTTTGGGTAGAATTCTCATTCATCACAGTTTTCTTCAGCAAACCCGTTGTCAATGATAATATCTTTGATGAGCTGTATAGTTATATAACGGCATGTACGGTTTGGGTAATCTTTAGCGTTGAAATCCGTACACCTTTGTTTGCTCAGGTAGAACATAGAATTCTTAAGATACTGAATACAGTTTGAAGGAATTTCGAAGCTGAAGCACTTGAGGGACAGTTTTTATTTCACAGCATAGTATGCAATATTTTAACATTCTGATTTGCGGTAAATTTTCAACTCGGTTTACGTTTTTCTTATGTTTTCAACTATTTGTGTCATGATCAATAGGAGAAAATTCACACGAGTGATTGGATGTGAATCCAAACTTGCATTTGGATGGCTTAACCCCTTTCAATCTACAAAAGCTCCCGCTACCTTCATATCGACGCAAGTTGACTGGGCTCGTTGTGAAAACAACTATTAGAAATGTTACTTGATTTGTTGCACAATAATTGAAAGGGGAAGCAGTCGAGATACAAGTTTGTCACACTCGAAGTGCAATTAGTTTGTGTATTCTAAGCTCTGATAAACTTTGGTAACTTTTCCACCTTCGACTGACACTCGAGGCAGCCTTGTGCTCCAGTTGCCCGGCACTTCATAGACCGCGCCCTCCAGAAGACGAGCGATGCCTACTGCTGATGTGAGGGGATGGAAGTCAGCAGTGATGATAGCGAACGCTTCATCTGCGCCCGGCTCTTCAGGCAACCGCACCGTGATCGAATCCATGGATACTCTTCCCACAATTGGACACATTTCGCCTGCGTAAAAAGGAAACTCAGGAAAAATTCTTCCAACTGCAAACAAAAAAATACAGGAACGATTGACCGAAAAGCTGCCCACCACCCACACCCCGCACTCCAACGGGCACGCGCACATCCACGCGTGAAAACGCCCAC
>VCRD01000786.1:175042-223989 GCA_006783055.1 Trinorchestia longiramus | reverse complement strand
AGATGTCGGGTGGCTCTAGATGTCGGGGGTGGCTCTAGATGTCGGGTGGCTCTAGATGCCAGACGGTTCCAGATATCGGATGGCTTAATTTGTCGGTTGGTTACACCTGTAGATGTCGGGTGGTTCTCGATGTCATGGTGATCTAAATATCTGGTAGCTAGTAACCAATAAGAACGCAAATATAACGCACGATTTTTTCCCTGAATGGTAAAATTAACGAAATTGTGTTTTTTTCATGATGTACTTCATCATCACTATTTTTTTTAAGTGAGTGACGAAAATCACTCACAACTAAAACAAAGGAATGCCCTGAGTTGGAATTTGATTTTCAAACTCGTAACGTCGAGCACTCACGGATTCTTCCCAGGTTTTTCTAATAATATAATGAAAATTTAATCTATTTAATTTTTAGTACACTATGTTTATTTAGAACACTATGTTAAGTATTTAATTTAGTACACTATATTTATTTAGCTCGGATGAAAGCTGGTGCATTATTATCAGAATACTAAGACTGAATGATGCGCAGGTAGGCGCTGTAATTTGTATATGATGCATGGTTGTGTCCTCTGCGCGCTGTATGGTGGGAAGTAATGCTTGTTTCTATTTCGTGCAAGTACGAGCGTGGGGCAGATGTGTCTGCAAATAATGATCATACCTTTGTCATACAAACTTTATTGCTAGAATTGCAGCATTAAACATGTCTGTCCCTTTAAAAGTAGTTTTCCCGCTGGCAATGCAACGCTTTCATCGTTTCTGCCACTGTCGGGACACTCTTTGGAACTCGTGTGCTGAGATACCTCGTAGCTGTGTCAGCAATTTCCTTTTAACTTCGTCCACACGTGAGAAATTATGGCCTTTAAGGTCTTTTTCAGCTTGAAAAAAAGGGAAAAGTTCGCAAAGCTAAATTTATAGAGTATGAAGAACGGGGAAAGACGACCGTATTTTTGGTGACTAAAGACGCGAACGAATACTGACAAGTGACTTAGCTCGTTATTGTGTTGCATCACCCAGCTCTTGTTTCACTACTACTCAGGTCTTTCCAAGTTTATATCTTCCCTCATGCAAATTATGACTTTTACGTAGAATTCTTTCTTCCAGGTATGATATTGTGGTCCAAATGTTACTGTTCATGAATGAACATTATAGTCGTTTTCATCGTTTGTTGACGTTGTAAGTCGTCCTGATCTGGAATCTTCCTAAATCGTTGATCTGCATGATTTGAAACGCCCAAACTACTCATAATATTATGATTGGCTCACGGTATTCTCAAAGATTAGTTTCAGCAAAGTCCGTGTTTCAGTAAACGTTTTGCTGATTTTGAACTAACCTTTCACTCTCACACTTATTGTTCCGTTAGATATTTCATATGCACTTCGTAGAAGGATTAACAGAACGCGTTACTGTTGAAGCTCGAGACGAGTAACTTGACCAGAATAGCAAGTGAAGACGACGAGATGTGACGGAGGCTTGCTGTTAGGTGACACAACTTGGAGTCCGACCTGTCTTGTGGTTCGAGTGTTATAATAAATATCTGGTCTTTCTTTAAACAAACCATGTATTATACCAGGTAAATTGTCCTGAATAACATGACCAATTGCTATTAATAAACGCAATTAAGCTTCTGCTACGTAAATTAAATTCTACATATTTTAGGAGGAGAAAATGTTTGGCCTCGTCTAAAGTAAAAGTATAGTTTCGATTTTTGAAGTAGTAAATTTCTAATAACATTTCTTTCGTACGAAGAAACAAAAATGTGTACAGGACGTTTGTTGATTTCATTTCAGTATCACGTTCCGTAACTGGTCCAGTTTGTCTTCATTCAGCAGTATATACATGGGTCCTGTAGCTCGCTCTTTTAGCATTCAAATTTCTTTGCCTTCTAGTTAATTATTCACGAGACGTACTTTGTTATTGAAACTAGAGCCTAAACCTGTAAGCATGGTCCTATTTTTTTACGGTTATTGTAACTGTACCCTAATTGTTTTTACCGTGTCTAGCTTAGGATATCACATTTATAACATTAGAGTGTCACTCCTTCAACCTTGTTCAGCAAAAGTAAAAACACTCAAAAGTGACAGTTTTGAGTTGTTCACTCGAATTCGTATTTACTCGACTTATGTTCACGCCCAACAACTTGACTAAAATTATTTTGTCTTGTGAATTAATACGGCCATGCAACGAAATAATTCATTTCCAATTCGTTCTGTCTAAGTGCTGCTCAATATTCACGCTTAAGTGACAATCGTCGACCGTTCCGTTCAGCTGTCCGAGCGCTGGGAGGCCCTCGGATAATTTTTTCCAATTAATACATAATCGTTTCAAATTTTCGGGTGTTTGCATACTCGACGTGGGTGTCGATGTAAATTATTTCTAATTACTATTATTATTCATGTTAATCAAAGGAGTGTTTTTAAGTTATTATATTACGATGCCTGCAATAATAACAATTTTATTGATAATGGTGATTCTCATGCTTAGCCTGTTTTAGTTCGGAAGTAAATATCAAAAAATATCCTGGTTTCTGAAAACGAAAGAACGGCATTCACGTTAGGTAGCAGAAATCTAGTTGAATTGGAAAGCATATTATTTGAATCATGTTTCAAGTAACTCAATAATGCGCTGAATACACACCAAATTACTCATAAGTAATTTTTAAAATAATACAAGTCTGATACTGGTCTTTCCAAATAATATCCTCATAAAAATACTTTATGAATTAAAAATTGTGTAGATTTTGTATTGTAGTTTGCACGTGCTAGCACTTTTAATTCACCATTATTCGTCAAACTGTACCTTAAATTTGCTAAAGCTTTTTTCATAGATCAATAATAAACACGCCAAAATTTCAGTGTTATAAAAAATACGTTGCTTCTGTGTACTCGAGTTTTGATTTTGTTAAACTGTTACGCTTTTCTGCCGTACAGTAACATTGTACCCTACCAAAAACCTGGAATTAGTATCATTTTAATATTTTTATGAGTACGTCTCTTCATGACCAAAGATATCTAAGCGCTTATTATATTTTTCATCACTTGTCGACAATCTTTGTGTAGAGAAAAAAAGAAAATTTTACGAAAAAAACAAAGCACCTGAAATAAAAAGCAAAATCTTGAAAAGCATCCAACGACCAGGGTTATAGAATAGAATAGAATAGAATAGAATGAGGCTATAGGAACGAACCTTCTGGCCCATTCTTGGGTCGGATAATTACTTCAATAATTATTCGGTTGTTTACCCAAGTCCCATGCCGTATTTCTAGCCGCGTCAACCATGTCGGCAGCGGGATTCGAACCCGGGTCTTTCTGCTCGCAAGCAGATTCGCTCACCAGTCGACCAAGCTGGTGTTCTACTCATAAGATAGTTCTACTCATTTTCAAGACGATTTGGACTTTGAACTTGTGGCTATTGTTGCTATTTGTTTGGGAACCTTGACCAGACGAAAGTGGATACCACCTAACACGAGCACATCAAGTGCTCAAACAAATAGTTGATGCCGTGAGGCGGTGTCGACTGACGATCAAGTAAAATTCTTGTCCCTCTTACAGCGGCACGACGACAGGTAGATCAGGTCTACGGAATTCGTTGAGTTGAGTTACAGTATCTACAAGTTAAATAAATTCAGGAGCCAGAATAGTGAAAAAGACAGCAGATTTTACAAACTGGTTTTGGTCTCTTTTTGTTATTGATACAAGACTTCAAACCTATTTTCTTATTTAACTTTATTCTGTTACCGCTGACGTAACCGATTCACTTGAGATTATGAATTACATTCAATTATGTAACCAGTTCAGCGCAGAGTTATTAAAGCCATACGACATGTTGAAACACTCAGTTTGCTACGTATGAAAAGATGTACTAATCTTCTATGAATAATTGGCTTTGCGGAGGGCTCTTACTGATTCATGTTATGTAGTTTACTTAATGACTGAGGGATGGACATGATATGCTTTCCTAATTGAGTTATAATCTTTGTTATTTTACGATTGATTAAATTACTTGGAATGTTTTGTATGTATAGTATATGATTTACTGAAATGCTCGGAATGGTTTGTATGTATAGTACACGATTTACTGAGTTACGTGGAATGCCAGTTGGTGCAGTCATCTCTCCTGTTTCCAAGAGGCTGATGCGTTTGATGAGAACTAGAACCTTGCGTTGCCATGACAACTTCTAACGTTCAGAAATTGTCAAAACTCGACCCGGAATTTCTCTGTCGGTCTGGACTATTGAAACATATTTTGTATTATGTTATTCACAAAGGTTGAAAGCAATTATAGACTCTGGCATAGGAGGATTTATTTATTTTCTTTTCTAATAAGCGTTCGAGTTCACGTTTCTATTAGGCATATTTTTAGAGTTGTACATCAGTCATTGAAAGATCAGTCTGCCTCTTTGTATAGTTTAGCATGTATTTCTAGCCTTATTTAGGATTAATGGAATGAGGTAAATTAAAATGTTAGTCCGGCTGCTAAGTTGTGAAATGTTGCTCTCCTTGATGGCATTAGAATTGCTGTCTTGTGCAGAAATATAGATTGCAGGAGTCTGTTGTGGGTCTATATAGTTTACTTGTCTTGTAGAAGTCATGGATAACTTTTTCTGTTCCTCCTGTCTTCGTCTGGCTGAATGTCGGGCATCGTGCAATTTGTATGCGTGCATCTTTTCAATTTAGTTTGTTCGTACTTCTTTCATTTAGCATCTGTCTAGCGTGCCCATTATCGAGTGACATTCCTCGTGCCCCTTGCACTCCACATTTGCGTTGAGATTTAAACCACTGGTTTTCGTTGATTCTTTTCTCGCTGAGGTCACCTTCGTATTTCAGCACCGGCTGACATACAGTCTATGTCGTGTCGTTTCAACGTTCATGTCTATGGAATTGTGTACATACAGGGTGTCTCAAAAAAAATGTACTCACCCTTTAACCGTTGCTAACATGGTCTTCATTGTGTTGCAGGTGTGAGGTTCGAACCTTTGCGAACATGATTAAATTTGATTAAAGAATCATGTTCGCAAAGGTTCGAACCTCACACCTGCAACACAAAGAAGACAGCATGTTAGCAACGGTTAAAGGATGAGTACATTTTTTTGAGACACCCTGTATTGTTTGGATGAGTCTTTGAAAGGCGCGTCAAGCCACGTACCTGACTGGAAAAAGCTCTATTTAAGTTGCATTTACATAACTGATGTGACAAAGTGTTGGCAATATTTTAAGTCTGTAGGATACATGTTTATTGAGGTAAGAACTAAAATCTACATTCATACGAGGTACTTTTCCATTTGTTACTCATAACCTAAGTTTGGGTAGCGTGTCGATCACTCAGTACAAGCGCTCTCTCTCTCTGTAAACAGTCAAAAATCACGGCAACTCAAGATATGTGATCGGAAACAAATATTAGCGGATTTAGCTACATTTTCCATTTGTTCTGTGTACTTAGCGTTGCGCGAGTTCAAAACATTTCGTATTTTCCTGACCAATTTCCTACACCTCGTTATTCTCAATAGAAAAATATAAAGACGTATTTTGCGATCCAATCTTTTGATATTGGATGCGATATGGCTTTATGCCGCTTTCATACGAAGTACATCATCGAAAACGTGATAGAAGTGACACTTATTTGATAGTTTATTTCGAAGAATTTTCGCTATTCAAATAAAATATGATAGTGTTCTGTATCACGTGTTTAATATATTTAAAACTGTACAGAATGTAGCAAATCAAAAGTTCGTTGTGCATGGCTAGACTTACTAGTTTTGTAAAGCATCCTGCGAATAAATTGTGCCCAATAATTTCTGTGCCATGACCTTATTCATTTTATTTTTTTCATAAACGTTATATCAAAAGCGCATGGCCTTTCGTTTTTAAAAAAGCCGTTACTCGTGCATTTTTAAGTAAGTAAAATATATAATCAGTTTTCATGGTTTGCATTTTCAGTACAGATGGTATGAGCATTCATTCGATCAAATGACTCCTAGCTACAATGCCACAATTTCGTGGTAAGTTTACGGCATATATACACCATGTTCATGTTCACGACTATTTACTGCTTCTAGGAGCTGTAGGTCGTTCGTTCGTCCCTGCAGTTGCCTGTGTGCCAATGTTTTTCGTAGCCTTCACGGCTCGGTCGCCTTCTGTCGCATCCTGCAATAAATCCCTCTGGAAGTAACTTTCCTCTCGACCCCAGCCTCGTACATTTTTTTCTGACCTAAAATTACCATACTTGTCGAGCATTTCGAGTATTTCTTACGACCCGTTGGCGCGTGGAATCTCATAGAACTTGAACTTTCCAGCACGAGTATTATTGAACTGGTGCTCTGGAACTCTACGCTGTAGAGCGCCGCTTGCGTTTTTTGTTTCGTTTGCTGTTGAAGCGACGATGACGTTTTTCTACTAATGTAGTTAATAATCAGTTCGAGTTCTGATTGTCCGATGAATTATAGATTCGATGGTAAAAAATACGTTTTGTTTAGTTTTTGCTGTCCTGATCAGACGCTGTTGTCGGATGCCTTTAATATTGAAGTTCAACAGCTTTATTTTTGGCTATATATGTATTGCATTCGTTACTCAAATTCACTAAATTTTGTGTTGATCATCTGGATTAGACATAAGCTTGAGCCCTCTCGTTTTGACCAATCATAGTTTTCTCACGTGATTTTTTTCTAATATTATTGATTTTACTACTGAGACGAAATTATTTCATCTTTCAACATCTAAAATTTCAAATCCATGAAAAGTTACTGCTACCCGAGTTTATGTAATTCAATACTAAATTAAGGATTCCAAAGCTGGGTTTCATAATTTTCAATTCTTATTATTCAATTATACGAGTATGTATCATACCTTCATCCTCATATACAATATTGTTTACGTGTAGTATTCAAAATCTGAACGTCGTCTTTCAGCATCTTTCTCCAATTTTGACATGTCTGAAACTCGAGTATGTTGTTGGCTGCAATTTGCGTAGCATATCGTAATAATATTCCATCATGGAATCAGTTCTATTTAATAACAGTAACTATTAACTTATTGCTATGTTCCTGCCATGACAACTGTCATTTCGTAGAAGCCACGAGACGTGTTCTATCATCGCTCTCGCTGCCTGAACTAATGTGACACCTTATTAGGTCGTACAGGAGCATTAATTGTGCTGAAAAGTTCCTGAAATTTCTCAGAAATCTTTGTACTCGTATTTCTTAGATAAATGTTAATACGATGTCGTGTGAATTGAAATGTATTTGCATCGACTCCAACCAGAACCTAATGTTATTTATTCAAGCAGTGTCGACTAGATTAGTCTTGCACTTATGAAGACAATTTGGGAACACTTCAAGTTTCTCGGTGCATAAAAATTAACTGGTACGCTTGCCCTAAGTGTACAACAATTATTGAGCGTTTTGTTAATCGATATTTGCTCTTATATCAAATATTCATGTATGAAATTTTTAATACTTGTTCAGATAAAAACTTGTTCTAAAACTTAATAGTTTTAGTGCTTACTGGATAAAAGTGTATTTTTAGTGCTATCAGTGCTGATTTTGGTGTAACTGGACCTCGATATCGACAAGTATGCGTTATGTTTGGGGATATCTCTTTTTAATGACGGCAAAGATCAATAATTTAAAAGAATTTTCACTGAGTCAGCCATTATCGGCAATCTTTTGCTGGTGTCAGTACGAGTTCAATATGTAAAGCCTCGGTACCGGACATAATTTGGGCACTAGACCATCTCGACTTTTACGTTCAGTTGCAAATGGGACTTTCATTTCTGTGTCGATGTCCCATCGACCAATATTGAGCATCAAGCCACTCTTGCTGGGCTGTCATGTCCTGCCCTGGTTTCGGCCGTGGTCCGCCATTCTCTTCGTGCATTATTGATGCGATCGAACCTCTACCCTTCATTCAACAAGCGTCTGCTTATTTCTGTTTAAAAAGACTATTCTGTCTTATTTATATTTATTTCTATTCAAAAAGACTATTCTATCTTATTTATATTTATTTCTGTTTAACAAGACTATTCTGTCCCATTTATATAATTTCTGTTTAAAAGACTATTCTGTCTCATTTACATATCTGTTTGAAAAGACTACTTTGCCTTATTTATATATCTGCTTGAAAGACTAAAAGACTATTTCTATTATTTCATTGCTAATATTTTGTTGCATTTTTAGGTTCAGTTTTGTATAAACTGTGCGTGCAGTGATGGCTCACTCCCTGATACGGTATCAATTTTTTATGAAGCTCTAAAAACGTTCCATTGTCTTGTTCCATGGTCAGGAAGTAAGAGCTTCTTTGATCATGATTATGTAAATATCTGACTCGTTCTTTTTACGGTCGTTCATTATGAACAAAACTGGCACATCATTAAGTATACATCATATATGGAACTAAAAGTTTTATTTTTGTATGAACTTAGATAATATTTATGTGCCTCATACTGTGAAAAGAATTCTTCTGAGAATAGTTTTTGCAAAACTTGAGAAAAGTGGTACTTGAGTATATATGTAGAAGCCAAAAAATACACATCATTATTTGAAAATTCCTTTCATCTTTCGATAACATTTTGAGGGTATGCATTTTTTCATTTTGAAATCCAAAGAACTTAGTTGATTGCCGAAGTTAAAAAAATAACAAATGGAAAAAGCTTTATTTACTGAATCAATTATTTTGTATGTGACATAAAAGATGATGCGCTGAGAAGGATTGTCCTTCAGCTCATTGGAACTCAGTATCCTTGAGAGATCAGTAGGACTCCTGAACTCCTCGCGGGACGGAGGTGCTGACAGCTCCTGTACTCTTCAGTGTAACATGATTTTTCCTTTGTGGCATTCGTATCTGTTCGTAGCTAGAATATCATTGCTTATTTCACTAATCTATCGAGGGTTAAGCTATGAGGTGTTATATTTTTCATACATGCTCACTACTTCTCCGCCTCATAAGAGCTGCTGATGTACTTCTCATCTTCCTGTTGAACGACTCAGCCTTTTGTTGAACTGTTCAGCCTGCTGTCGTATCGCTCATTCCCCCTGTTGTATAACTTAGCTTACTGTTGGACCATACGGCTTCTTGTTGTACTGTTGAGCCTACTGTTGTACTGTTCAGCCTACTGTCGTTGCTTTGATCGAGCGGAATTGTGGACGTTGAAAGATAAAAAAGAAATGTATAAAGTTATAGAGATAAAAAAGTAATGTAATTTTACATATGTTTTGTAAAATAAACCAGAAGTATAGTCACCTATGACTACACTTCTGCTGTGCGCTGTTCTTCACTTGTGCATTGAATATCAACTAGTATGTGTCAGGAGTGTGGGCGCTGCAGCGTCGGTTCGACGCACTAGTTCTTGTCACTGATTGTGATGAGGGTCCAGAAGTCGTACGTTAATGAATCACTAGATGATGTGGGCAGTCGAGCTGCTCAATGATAATTATTTATTTTAAGAATCTTTTCAAATTCTGTAAAGCGTTATTTCCTTTCTTCAAGCTCCATGAGCAAATGTCCGCCCCTCCTAGTCGTGTTTGTTAAAACCTGTGAAAATTGTAGGTGAACACCACCGATAAGATCTCGTAAGACCGTCTGAAAAGGCGAAAAAGGCTCTACACACATCACCGTTTGTAGAATTTGTTCATTGAAGTTATGTACCTCGCCATGTAGTGGTCAATACTTTCTAGTATTTGAGTTACTTCAAACAAGCTATTCTTCATTTTGCTAAAGGCTGCGGAAACCTTGCTTAATAACCTTAAAGATGCCAAGATATCTGTTGACCCATATTTCCAAACCTTCTTTCTGACGCTCTTGCATTCAATTTGTGTATTTCTTAACTTTTATTATAAAGTTACATTATTCTACGATTTTACCGAGTACTTACGTGTTATTTGTTCGCTAAAGCTTTTGTGCAGAAATGCACAGCCTGCGTTCCATTGATTTTGTAATGTTCCACTTGACATTCATCCGGCTGTGTTCACACCAGCGCCTGTTTGCTGCACTCGTTTCAGCATTTGTTTGTCGAACCTCCGTGCGTCTTGAGTTTACCAAATCTCCCCAAGGCATTTATTTGCCAGACCTCCTTAAGGCTTCTTTTCTGATTGTCCCTGTGGAAATATCGGCCACCACGCTAGCACCCACCACTCGCTTTTATGTCCATCAGACAGAGTGGTGCAGCTCGAGCACACTCACACAAATTTAGCAATAATGATTGCGTGATTCTGCGTCTTTCTTGTTCCCTATCAGCTAATAGCATCGTAACTGTCTGAGTGTTTTTGCAGAAAATTGTAAGAAGCCATTATGTACATACTTTTATATGTTCACTCTACAAGTGTTTCATGCTTAAGATGCTTTCTGAACATCTATGTTTTTTAAAATTAGCTTCTAAATACCAGTGTAGTATGGACGTAAAAATCCAACCGATCTACACACCTTTTGTGAACTTGAAAACATTCTTGCATCGCAATGAAAACAAAGACCAAACTTGTCTACCATATCTCTGATGAAATTGTGGGTGATACGTGAATTGTTACGACGTCCTGTACCCTGATTTAAAATTAACATGACCCATGTATTGTGTCAAGCACTTGGAATTTTTATCCAACATCCCGTAAATGATTTATTTGATGCATTTGAGAATAAAGATATAAGCTTTCTGCGCCCCTTGAGACGTTGTTGCTCGTGAGCCTTCTGGGTCATCTAGAGACGTTTGCTGGTGGCAACTAGCTGTGTGATCTACGTTTTCCATAAGCTGATTTCAGCTCTTGACCACAGTAGAATAGAATAGAATGAGGCTATAGGAACGAACATTCTGGCCCATTCTTGGGTTGGATAATTACTTCGATAATTATCCGGTTGTTTACCCAAGTCCCATGCCGTATTTCTAGCTGCGTCAACCATGTCGGCAGCGGGATTCGAACCCGGGTCTTTCCGCTCGCAAGCAGATTCGCTCACCAGTCGACCAAGCTGGTGTATCAGTGCTCATCAGTATCAGTATCAGTGCTCTTCGCTTGAAAGGTTGATCTGAGTTTTGTTGTGCGGCCGATACTTAGTCTTCCGTCGGGCGCAACTGTTCTGACATTCACAGTTGCTTTAATTTTGCTAAGCGCTTGTAAATTTGTGCCTGACGGAAGGTTAATGTGGTTTCACGTTGTTTTCTTGCTCTTTGAGGATGCCCTCTTGCTCGACGAGTAATTTTTTTGCACAAGTAACTCCGATGCTTTGTGACGATTTTAATTTTCAAGTTTTTGTATTTTCAATATGCTGACTGTCGCAAATGCGGCACTGTTGAGCTATTACTCAGCATGACCTTATAATGTGTTGTAATTCTTATTTTTTTCATCTTCTGGGCCGGTGTATTGTACCATCAGTGTCCTGCACGGTATTCCCGTATTTCCCGTGTTAAAGCAATTTTATGAATTGTTACTATTGCTGTGTAATAGAATGTGACTTTTTTTTTGGATCTCGTTAATTGAACGAAAATGAGGTTTTGTGAATTGAGGGTTGTAATTAGTCAATATTAGTATTGACAGTAATGACAGTATATCGCAAATAGATGATTTTGAGAAAGAAACGAGGAAAAATTTTTGCTACGAAGCACATTTTTTTCGTCGTTTTACAGTGATTAAGCTTAAGCTTACGCTTAGAAAGTGAATGTTACTGAAATACTGGGAGTTATATCCGTAGACTTAAAAAGAATTTTCAATATTCATTTTCTCATTCCAACAAAATGAAATGAAAAATGGTTTACTAACATTTTTGAATAGTTCTACACAATTTTTTAGCGACTTTTTTATATTTGTGAAGTACATTTTGAATATAGGCTTGATTCATTTATTTAATTTTCTGATTTGTGGAGTTTTTTAGTCAGCATCTTAAAATGTTTCATATACACCTCTTCAAATTATTTGTGCCTTTAATGCGTTGAAGTAACTTGGCAATGCATGAGGAAACATGAAGAAACGTGTATAATAATACTACGTAGCGCTGTTATTCTGAACAGTTTTATTGAGCGGTTTCTGTAAATTATCCTGTGATATTGCTATTCAGTACTGTAACGTGTGTTTTCAGAACTGTAAAAATAAGCGTCTTAAGTAAGCAAACACATTTACTAAGAGTAATCCGCTGAGACGTCGTTCTTGTATCCTCAATTTAATAAAAGTCATGAAATTGACTATCACATGTAACATTTTTAGCGTGTGACAGGGGGAGAAAAACCACATATAAAGTTGTAAAGGTCCAGCTGTTCCACGTGTTACGAAATTAGCAAATGCACTGAAGAATCGAATGATTGTTGGAATCTGCAACTTGAAACTGGTAATAAAATGAAATTTTCGAGGTATCACAGATGCATATCTGCTGTACACCTGTGGTGTTCATAAAAAGTTTTATTATTTGAATTCAGTATTTTGACGTGGAGTAGTTAATTAAATTAGTTTGAATATTTTACCGTTGTTATACTCCCTGTATTTATTGGAATCAAACTTAAAAATGTAAAAAAATTGGGAAACCTTATGGTTGCCTAAGAAAAATTTAGTTTTTTGTCTACATATTAATCATTTCTCCAAAGGATGATCATTTATTAGTCTTTATCTGCCGTCTGTTTGCTAGGGTAGATGCTAATGAAGCGAACCGTAATTTTGGAATATGTGTTGTTCATAAAATGAACTTGCTAGACTGCTTTCAATTATATGTTTATCATGATATATTTAAATTCTCACCTTTTTTGTTATAGATCAACATTCGACGTATTAGGGGTAGTTTTCATATGGTAAAACGTACCACAAAGACACACTGTTTTCATTCAGGTATGATATGCACTATTATTTGCGAAGAAAATTTGTTCTTGCAAACATGTTTTATTCACACAGGTGGTATTGTAGATACTGATTTACATAAATAACAAGCTAACCTTTACATAACTAAATTATCAACAATAACTGCAGAGCTTTATCCATTCAAACTTCGGTCTGTTTTTTTTGGGACACCCTGTATATTAAATAATAACTATTTTAAACTGAGGAGGATACGATAAACTGATACATGAACAATTTCATAGCTCAGCGTTCCTTTAGCCAATTCAATTTTTAAATTCAATTCAATTCCTAATTCAATTTGAATTCGTTTGTTCATTCAAGGCATAAAAGCTTATACAATCTAAACAATTCATGGACTGATAATTTCAACGTACAGATATATAAAAGTTTCGATGACCTTTTGTGAAAATCAAGTTTTATCTGATTTAGGTTGCAAAGAGACGGATTCAGTGGAGAGCTGCCTTGACTAGTGTTTTACGTGTGAATGACTGCGTAATTCTGTTTGAAAAGCCCAATTCGGTTTCATAGATCTGGATTACTCGATATGACTGCCATCAATTGCATTACCTCTTAATCCGCTTTTCTGTCCTCTGCGCCACGGTTCTCGTTTTAACTTTTCGGTGTCGTGACCCGATTTGAAATTCGTATTCATTTTCACGCTCTGAGTTTAATACGATTAGCGTGTGCACAATTATATCTAATATGTAAAGGTAGTTTGCTATCCAATTCTAGTTTTTCAACGTATCACTACTATGTTACGAGGAATGCGTGCGAATTGTATCTTAAGCAGCAGTAGGTTCTGAAAAAATATATTATGTAGATGGGATGGAAGGCAGAGCGTTTTACTCTTCTCCTGTTCCAATACAGACGTACTTGTTCAAATATTCTATAGTTTCCTAGCGTGAAAAAAATAACAATTACTCCTAATGGGTTATGGTAGTTGGTAATGTTCATGCATTGTTTAGGCAGTTACTAAAATTCGACGTTTATAGTTCATTTTTTGTGCGATTTCGCTGAGAGGATAATATCCTCTAATATATTGTGGGTTCTCGCTCCTGAAACGGGTATTTGTGAGCTTCTGTTGAGTAATACATGATTCTTATCAGCAAACCTCAATTGCGTTCACTGTCTAACCAGTAATAATCAACGATTATTATATGCGTAATTTGAAGATAGCCTGGTGCTTGTTCATTTTGTCACCATCATTTTTTCCTTCATACGACTGACCAAACAATTAACCTCGTTTACGGGTGTGATCTTTTCTGCTTTTTTACTCTTGTTATATAATATTCTAGTGTTATGATATGTGTTCGCTGCCTTTTTGCAAGATTAAAAGATCTATACCAAGTAAGATTTTTACTTACGTCCATGTGATATCATTTGATTCCAAAACCTTGATGAGTGCACCGTAAAATTCGCCGTCGTGAAGTAGAAAGTTGGTCCTACACTGCATGCAAGACAAATTTTGTATCTGGAAATAGTGTAACACTGAGCTTGTAACAGCGTTCCGCCGTCTTAAGTGTCAACTACTACATTTATGCCTACTACCTCTATTTTAATACGTTGGAAATGTATACAATTTCATACGCCATTGAAACTTTTCGGTTGGATAATCGAAACCCTCGAAACTTTTAAACGGGTGTTTAGTATTGTAAGAACTGCTGGCACTACGAAAAACATTAGAATACTGTGGAGTTGTTCAACAAAAGCTTAAAAAAAATCATTGTTGTCGCCTGCTCTCTGGGCATAGGAAAAAAACATTACCGTAACTGCGATGTAGCTTTTGAATGAGCATCTATCGCTTCACTGTAGTATTTACTTTTACTAGTATTCATGTAGGTATGATGAATGTAGCATCATTTCACTGCTATATAAAGCTAAGGAAGAGCATAACTGCATTGATGTGTAGTTATGAGGGAGTGTATCCATCACTGCACTGCTTTTTTTGCAGGAGGAAGCGTATCACCATCTCTACACCACCAAATTTATCTGAAGAGGATCATCATCTCTACATAACCTTATTTGCCTGAAGAGGAGCATCATAATTTTTACACTACTATATTTGTCTGGAGATAAGTATGATCATCTTTTCAAGCATCATATTTATCAGAGGAAGAACATCATCGTATCTATGCCTAAAAAAGAGCATCATCACCGCACTGTTTTTTACACGAAGAAGAGCATCATCATCGTTACACTACCATATATGCCTAAAGAGTAGCATAATCATCTTTTCACTACCATATTTGCCTGAAGAGAAGCATAATCATCTTTTCATTATCATGTTTATCTGAAGAGGAGCATCATCATCTTTTCATCATCATGTTTATCTGAAGAGGAGCATCATCATCTTTTCACTACCATATTTGTCTGAAGAGGAGCATCATCATCTTTTCACTACCATATTTGTCTGAAGAGGAGCATAATCATCTTTTCATTATCATGTTTATCTGAAGAGGAGCATCATCATCTTTTCATTATCATGTTTATCTGAAGAGGAGCATCATCATCTTTTCATTGCCATGTTTATCTGAAGAGGAGCATCATCATCTTTTCACTACAATACTTGTGTGAAGAAGAGAATATCATCACTACACTGCCAAAGGAAGAGCATCATTTCTACCCTGCGAAATTGGCCTGTGATCGAGCACCATCACTGCACAGAACATCGGGCAAAAGAGCAGGATGTCGATAACGTTGGCTTCTTCATAACAGGCATAGGAAGCGGTTCTCTGTCGTCCGATATTGAATTCCCTGACTAGAACTATGGTAGAATTTCCGTTTGAGACGATGCCTGTACGAGCTTGGAACGTTGTCGAATACTCTGACTATTGCACTCACTTTTATAGTATATTATTCCTGTTATTTCTCAAAACTTTAACACAAACTAAATGATCACTTCGTGTGTTGTTGAGAAACATTTAACATAAAAAATGGCCTGAGTAAATTTTATAACTAATAAAGGCTAAGTTTTTAGTACTAATGAAGAAAATATATTCTTATTCAACGTGCGGAAAATATTGACCTGGATAGGGGACTTAAATCTTTCACATTGAAAGTGATAGAAATTCCTGCCAACATTTTTCAGGTAACTGATTGGGCAGATTTTCTTCTTATCCGTTGATGACAAAGATTTACTGTCATCAGTAAACGCTCCCCCAAATTAAAACCTACACTTACAACTAATGCATTCGACTACAAATATTACACTTTTGGCCGCCTAAAAAGTGCAATACGGAGTTATCTTTCTACGAACCCTTGTTTCTTCCGCTTCCCGGGAGTAGAAAATTACAGATATGGCAACGTTATCGGGTCGAGTAGTTCAATCTTGAATGGTTATTCCAGTCTCATCTCGTCAGATATCAATCACGCACAGGCACCTCAGTCACGCGCAGGTACCTCAATCATGCAAAGGCACCTCAGGCACGCACAGGTACCTCAATCACGCACAGCCATCTCAATCACGCACAGCCATCTCAATCACGCACAGCCATCTCAATCATGCACAGCCATCTCAATCACGCACAGCCATCTCAATCACGCACAGCCATCTCAATCACGCACATACACCTCTATCACGCACATAGAATAGAATAGAATAGAATAGAATAGAATAGAATAGAATGAGGCTATAGGAACGAACCTTCTGGCCCATTCTTGGGTCGGATAATTACTTCGATAATTATTCGGTTGTTTACCCAAGTCCCATGCCGTATTTCTAGCCGCGTCAACCATGTCGGCAGCGGGATTCGAACCCGGGTCTTTCCGCTCGCAAGCAGATTCGCTCACCAGTCGACCAAGCTGGTGACATACACGTCAATCATGAGTAAGGAGTATTGAGCTCAGAGGAGGAGGTATACTGATCGTACTTTCCCTTATTAACCGACTTTCTCGAAAGGAGTAATCGTTTTGGAGAAAATTTATCGCTACTTGCTGCGGAGTCGACAACTTTTTACGCTGGAAACTGTAGTGAAGTATCATATATTATTTCATTTTACACGAAATCTGACGTAGTGGTGTGTTGTTCGTGTTATTTCCTGTTAACTGCGAGTTCGCGGATCTAAGTAACACCGTAAACTAAGTATTACATTTTTTTTAAATAGTGGTGTAGAATTTGAAGGAACTTGCTTAATGAAATAAGATAGAACTAGAAGTACCTTGTTTATAAGATAAAGTTCCAATAGAAATTCCTGAACCTGTAAAGTGGTTCATAAATAAGGGTTATCCGGTGACTAAAATGTGTAAACAACTGCTGTATTCTATAATATCATGTATAAATATGGCTACCTTACTTCACAAAATTCTGCATAAAGAATCTAAAGAATCACAGCAAGTTAAAAATTGCGCCATAAATAGGAGCACTTTTACAAAAAAGATTTCATGCATGAGGGTATTACACGCCATCAAAGTTTTTCATGGTGCATGTTTTCTCGAGGCGAATGGAGAAGAGAATTCTAGCCACGTGCACCACAACTGTCACGTGTACGTGCATGCGAACTTTAATTGTGGATTTCGATACATCATCTGTGTTCCCATTGAAATTAGGCGAAGATGTTCTGGCTATTAAGAGACCAAGATTAGAGATTTTATTCATGGATTGTCCTTGAAAATTGTCGAACAGAGAATGCACGAGGGAAGTGTGTACTAAGAGTATTTGTCTCGTTCATATTCGACTCCAGTATTTCTCTTCGAATATAAATTGAATAATGTAAGTGACGAACTTTTAAAGAGGATATTGATCCTTGTTGACGACACAGTTTTCCGTATTTTTGTGTACTGTTATTGAGCTATTCATACTCTAGCCAGTCTCTTGGAATAAAACGAGCGAGCAAAAACTTGGAATGAATGGTTGTGATGTTTCAAACACAAGATTTTTGTAGCTTCCAATTAGCGGACTTGTCTTTGGTTATGTAGCGCAAACAGGCAAACCAGTGCGTGTTTGGGAATGTTTAAAACCTACAGTTCTGATCCCCAACAAAGCTCAGATCTTATTGTAATAAAACTGCATCGTGCTTAACTGTGGGAATTTATTCGTATGAAGTTACGTACGAAATACATCGCTATGCATAAAATTCATCATTATCTTTTATATCTATAAAGTATTGTACTCAAACACTTTGCCTGGTTTGTGCCCCGTGTTATACCATAATTTAGAGACTCTTGTGGCTTCATAGGCAATCTAATTTTCATGTTAGGGGTTCGCTACTTTAATATTAATGTATTTTCTCAATTTTACTTGGGCACTTTTTTCCTTGTATTATTACTTTTTCTCAATACCATCTCTTGCCATCGAATGATACGGTACTTATTTCGTTACTATCAGTAGTTACACATCACAAAACGTACATTACTATGTACTTACAAAAGTCTATTAAAGTTTAACTTTTAACTATTCCAGATTTTCCATTCTTGTTTTAGTTCATTTCAAAAATTGTCTTTCCCGTTATATCTTTTCTTAATATTTTTGTTTACACACACATATATTGTAAATGCCTCTTCCCACTAGTATTTAATTAATCTATTACCTCAGACATCATTTCTTTGACCGCACATTTTCAACAGCCAGTTCTGGTATTAAAACCTTCATGACCTAGATATTTAAAATGAAAAATATATTGAAACCGGCGAAGTATAATTTTTGAGTCTCTACTTGGTTTCTTCCTAATAGGAGTTCAGGTGGGCACGGTAATGTTCATACAACTTATGTAGTGTATGCTCTTCCTGTGCGTCTTCAGCTGCGTGAACTAATGAAACTGACAATTTGTGTCCCCTGAATACTGGAATTCGGGTTCACCTGATCCAACTTGTCAGGCTAACCTTCTTTGGTGAGACCTGAATTCCGTACGCATTGGAATTTGTTAGTGGAAGTTTAAGGAAGAGACGTGTCAGGTATATCTCTCAAATTTTCCCCTTATTTATTAGTGCTTCATGCGAGTCTGATGGAATGCATATTTGCATTCACTAGAGTTACCAATTAGGCAATGTTGGCGCTCCTGAGCGTTGCCCGACATGAAACTGTTCATAATTACCGAACAAAGTTACGAGGGATCCGCCCCTGCCTTAGCCTCCCTATACCTCAGGTTTCTGAGGTAAGCTGCACATCATCCCGGACCCGTTAATTGGAAGCTGTCGAGCCAGTTCTCGTGCGCCAGTTGTTTAAAGTGAACTTACATGCTCACTTGCAATTCATAGTTATTCTGGGTAAACAGTAGTTTATTAGCAGAAAATAATATTCATGTTAGAGCCTCAAATACTAGATGGTGAATTGAACTTCCTCGCAAAGCCTTACTTGTGGTGAACAGGAGTTTAGTGTGGATAGGAGTGGTATGTAGTACAGCTAATGTTCCCTCGCGTAAACCAGCATTGTCTTGCACAAACAGACGTTGTCTCGCACGAACAGGCATTGTCTCGCACAAACAGACGTTGTCTCGCACAAACAGACGTTGTCTCGTACAAACCGGCATTGTCTCGCACAAACAGACGTAGTCTCGCACAAACAGACGTCGTGCACAAACAGACGTCGTGCACAAACAGACGTCGTGCACAAACAGACGTAGTCTGGCACAAACCGGCATTGTCTCGCACAAACACATGTCAGGTATGGTGAACGTCGCCTTCAGCGAACAAGATTCATCTAAGAATTACATTATCAGTGTTAGGTTTAGTTTGTTCACTAGGAAGATCTGGTTCTTCTTAATTCCGTAATTTCCTTACCCCTCTCGTATACGAGGGTCAATGCATCTCACTCTAGCACGTCGGCTGTAGTTTCCAATTGTACTGTCTTACATTGTTGCATCTTTTGAAGATATTTACGCTGACCCATTGTGCCAATAAAGACCGTAAACTCCCAATAGTTATGAAGTCTACATTGTAGCGATCTTCTTAGCGAAGAACAACCACTAATTTACTCCAGCAATAATGATACAACTTCTGGCGAAACCCTTCATAATTCAATTTAGTAGAGTAGTAATATATTGCATTGGGCTGAGGCTCGTTTCATGAGCATATCATTCCCACTTTTCCGATACCACCTAATTCATTATCACAGCCGACAGAAGCGTCAGTTGTAGCTCATCATCATGCCACTCGTGCTAGGCAAATTGTAGAATCATTCATGGGGCTCTGGAGTGCTGTCGCTCTCAGTATATTAGGCAGCGTTCCACTTCCAGCACTTCGGTAGCTTCATTCTCGGCACTCTCCCGTGCTACTTCGAGTGCTCCAATATTTTTATGGTGATTGTTAGGAATAGTTCCATTTCTCAGACACCCTTTTCGTGCTGGACGCTTAAAATTAACCTGTCTAGATTACTTCTTGTTGTTTTTGTTATAATTTGAACGAAATTTTGAAGATGCTTATTTTTTTATTGGAATATTGCTTTATATCTTCACGGTTTTTAGGTCGTTCTTATGGATTTCAGGTGAACTTACATCTTGTTCAAAACAAAATTTGTGCGTTACAACGATCACCCTGAGATTGTAACTGCCATTACCATGAGGTCCATTGTAAACTATTTAATTCTGACAATAATTCGTAAATGAAAGAGGTGACCATAATTAATAATCAGGAAAGTACATTCGCATCATCGGTTTCAGGTTTTCCTTTCTTGTTTGTGTGGAAAATTATTTTTCCTTCAGGAATATTTATAGTTTTTGTTATTTTGGATAATCCTATAGAGTTCAATCTGGTATTTTTGAACTTGATATTCAATTATCAAAATAGGGAATGACTATCTATTCACAATTAATCATTTGCAAGGGACTTTCGTTTTTTTTTAATTTTTTATGTGTTTTTCTTTATTCAATTTACGATAAAAATATGAATGCTAGTTTTTCCCTAAAACTATGATACAATCAAGAACTACGCTCATTCGTAGTAAAACAACTTTTTTTCATGCTTCAGAACAATTGTGCTGAGTCTTTAAGCAGAACTGAGGTAAATTGCTTCGAATATCTAACAGAAAGTTTACCATATTGTCCCAAAAATTTCACTTCTACTTCTTCAAGCCTCACAACTGTCGGTTCTCAACCATAAATGATTAGAATTTATTTGTTCATGCTCTATTTCCTTAGAAATTGGCGGTTTTCTCTCAATTTCATTGCGTTTGAGTCATTGTTTCCAGATGTAGTCTGCAGCCCCTAGTAAGTTTGGGGGATTTTAGTCTGTAATCAATGTATGTTATATGGATACGGTGTTGTGAGAATTTAATTAGTTGTTAAATCTATGGATTGCAAATTTTGAGAATTGAATGATTGCAAATTTTGAGAATTTAATTAGTTGTTAAATCTATGGATTGCAAATTTTACGTCTTCAGGTGATTGTTACAGTAGTGAACAATCAAGTTTTAGTGTTCGAATGTGCTTCGTCGTTCATGAGACATGGTAAGTTTTACTTGAAAATACATAAAAGATAAACTGTACACTACTCAAACATACCTAGAAGATGAACTTTGTACCAAAGCATACCTAGAATATGAACTGTAAACCGTATACTACTCAATCTACTCTACTCCGTATCTACTCAATCTATGTAATTCCTCAATTCTTTTCAGAAACGAGTGTTTCGTTGATGCATCAAAGATTTTGTTTATTTATTTTCAGTGAATATTTAATAACAATGTTTATGATCCTGTTTCTCGCCTTTTTTCTCTTGGTATCAATTCGGAGCAGACTTGACTTCGTACGTGAATTAAATATTGTATTTATTTTACAGAAAGCACTTGGTGTTTTGATAGGAAACTAGTAAAAATGTAAAATATCGACATTAATTTTAAAGGAGTGAGCTTTTACATCTCAGCTTGTTTTCAAAAGTGGAATAACGTTTTTCGTAATCAAGAAAGTGTTTGAATTTTTTGTACGTACCAAGTTGGGAAAATTTGTTCAGTTCGTTAAATTTGAAATTCATTCGTAATTGACACTTGAAAATTAATTCAAAAAGTTATGTGAACTTCGACTAGGCTTACCAATGAGAGTTGCGATGGCCTTCCAGAAATAACTTTGTATTCAAGTTTATTCATGGTTTCATGCTTGAGGTTTCTCACTCTCGTGTTAGTAAATTTATGATATAACTTGAAGTACTTCTATGAACATAACGGGAGGGAAATCGAAGATTAAAAGCAGGTTTTAGGATTTATTGTGATTTGCTCTTACAGCGATTAAACTATGATTTTTCTCATTGATAATGACTTGAGTACTGCATAACTTTGATGTTATTGATACTGGAAACTCAGAAACGTCGCCAGCTCTCAAAATAATATCTGTAAATTGGATATTGAACATTTTTTAGCTTATTAACTATATAAGCTCATTCGTGGCTCACAGTAATACATTTCTAGACATGCTACGTGAATTTCGTTCAGCCTCATGTTGACAAAACTCGCCGACAAACCCATCTTTTCCAGACGTAGAAAATGTAAAATTGGGCATTTATTTCAGATACTCAACTCACTGTGAATTAGACGAACGTGCCTGTCATTGCAGGAACTACTTTGATTTGTATAATTTCATGAAGATTGAATGGTTTTTAGTTAAACTTCTGCTGATTAAAATGATTTTATTCATATAAAATATTGGAAGTAATAGCATTTGAATTCACGAGCTCATATAAAATACCTTATGCTGTACTATTGGAATATTTAAATGTGTAGTCCCATTAACTTACCATAGGGTTTTTGGTACCTTCAAAGATTTTTATCATTTTTTTAGAGTTCTCTGCATGTTCTCAGGGTTGTACAACATTAAAACCATAATTTATTTGAATTTTAGACCGGAATTCATTCCTATCTCCGTAATTTAGTACGACAGTTTACACAGTTGGTAACATTGATATAATGGGCTGAAAAATGCTACGTTTTGAAGATTTACAGGTAAGGATTATTTCTAAGTTTCTTTGAATGTACATCAGCTCTATCAGTTTCTTATATGGTCTTAATTTAAATGAAATAGATTTTTATTAACAGAATTTCATTTGTGTGATTATCCGTGTTTTGTCTCATAAAATATACCACTAAAAGCACCCATATTTTTGTCACCGTTTCAACTCATTTATAAGCCTTAGTCGTCACACGATTTTTCAACTCTTCATTGGTGTTTCCAATGCGGTTTTATTTTAAGTGTTGCGATAAGGTTCAGTGCCATGGCTTTCGGCAGAATTTCTTGAAAATTAAATGTTTAAACTAAAACTTCAGGTTTGGGCTCAGGCCTCTCTTTCAGGCTCCCAACTTTTCAGTTAGGCTTCCATTTGTTATTTAGTACATTATAATTCGTGCGTACATAACGTCAGGATTTCGGCTGCGCTTTTCTGATGGATCAATTTGGAAATTTTTAGCCTTTACATCTCTTTAATTTTTGTCGTATGAAATGTTCTGGGTTTTCTTGCTAACACCTTTTCAACAATTAATTTTTTCTCATTTTATTTTCGAACATGCTTGCACTAAACATATCCAGAGTTACAAAACTCGGCTGATTTCGAAGGAGAAAACTTTAATCTATGTGTCAGAAAAACATTCAGTTAAACTAAATGTTGGATCAAGCCACCCCAAAGTTGTGTGAAAAGAACCTTCGTACTAACTCAAAAATAAGCTTGTGATGATCAATGCATGCAATTCCCTTTATTTTCTAATGTACAATAGTAATGCAAAGATGCATGGTATTGTCCTTCGGACATAATGATAGTATTCAACCGTAACTTATTTCGATGACAGCTCCGTAAATGAAAGCTACTGAGTTACAATACTTTAGAATTACTTACAAAAATGTTCTGTTTTATACAAATCATGTTCAAACATCCTCATTGTGTAATTTATGAAGTTTATACCCAGGTAATAAGGATAACTGCGAACATAATTCACTATAATGGAATATAATTGGCTAGTTGATAATACGTAAATATGACGTATATTACTACAATAAGAAATGGAAGTCAGATAGTAAGGAGCTGTGGAGGATGTCATGTCTGGTTGAGGTGATTTTCAGAGAAATGGCTATAAATTTAATAAGAAAACTATATCAGTTAGAAACGAAGTCGTAGATAGCGTGTGGGTTGAATACGAGTGCCAGAATTCTAACTGCGTTGGAGCAGTTGAGAAAACTTCAACGTTGGCTTTGGTGGGCGGGCAGACATCGGTTAGTAGAGCGAGTTTTTTGCAGGATTGAACTTCTTGTTTGATATTTCAAGAGGCTTTGATATGTCGTGTTCCATTGTTAAAATGCTCACAAAACTGCTGCTGGGCACCATCGAATCAGGTAAGGTGTATGCAATAACAGGTGTTGGGAAGGCATTGATCTTATGTTCGCAGGTAGACAATTGTTTGATTCTTGTAGAAAGACGAAAAAGTGTTGTAGGACTTCATGAATGGTCGAGTTGATGATAGTACTGTGTGGGAACTAAAAGGTTTCCTTAAAATGGATTGATCGATTTGAAACAAGAGAAGAATTTTTCGGAGAATAGTACATTGTATTTTAGAAATGAAATGGTTGGTGTATGATCCAGTTGGGAATTGTTATTGGATTGTATCATGTTACCATAGCTATTTAGTGTTATGGATGGTATAAATAGGTTGAGTGTTAAAAAATTTTTGATAAGAATCTTGAAGCATCCTAAGTTGAGTAGGTGGCGGTACATATGAACTGGATTAATTCTTTGAAGTTCATGAGGATGAAGTAAAAGGGCAAACTTCTGCCTGTCATCATGAAATAAATCTACTAGTTTCATTGCAAGAGAATTATCAAGATCTCGTACGGCTGTGATGAATTATTTGAAAGACCTTGAGGGTTATGGCACGATAAAATATTCAGGTCGCTTATCTAAAATCTCGCTTGCAGCTCCACATCGACTATTTCGAGGAGCTTCAAAGAGTGAATTATGCTCACCAGATCTCCAACAAAGTGCAAATTTACCAGTTACCTGTAGAAGTGCTCGTCAACTTCCACATGGTTCACCTCGTTTCGCAATACAAAACAGGAAAAAAACCTTCTGTAACGGCCAAAGATAAAAGGACACGTTTACACTGAATGACAGAAAAAAGTAACTTAAAGCAATGGTAAACTGTGCTGTTTCCTGATGAGAAAACGTTTTATTCAGATGGACTTGGTAGATGCCAGCATTACTAGCGTGATTTGAGAAAACAGGAATAATTGTTTTCAAAACGACCATTCAGTCGAGGATCTGTAATGATCTGCGGAGCATTTTCTGCTATTGGAAAAGCAAATTTAGTGCTCATGGAGAGAAAACAAAACTGTGCACGATACATTGGCGTGTTGGAAGAAAGTCTTGTGCTATTTTTAAATATTCTTGGGAACAATAGTGTCATTTTTTAGCCGGACAATGCAGCAATCCACGCTGCTACAGTCACCAAAGGCTGATTTGAAACCAATAACATGACAGTTTTAGACTGGCTGTTAAAATTTCATCACTTGATCCCAATAGAAAACCTTTGAAGAATTTTATCGAGACGAGTTCACAATAATAGAAGACAATTTGAAGATAGAAAATCCTTAAAGTCTTGCGTTCAACCGTATTGCACAGAAATTTATATTGAAACTCTGTAAACTTCATTCATTCAATTAAGAAAGATTCATAGAAGTTCTGTATTTGAAAGCAAATGTATGCAAGTACTAATTTGTCCCAAAATACTGTTAAATACAGTGTTTCAAGTTTGTTTTATGATTATTTATGCCCTTAAAAACAAATTTTCTTAAATAATGTCATTTGATTTTAGAGTTGGTAACATCGATAACACTTATTGATTAATATATGTGTATATATATATATATATATATATATATATATATATATATATATATATATATATATATATATATATATATATATATAAATTCGACATAGGAGTCTCCACGGCAATGTATGCAGAAACGAAGTTATTAATAAATTCATCAAGTGTCATGTAATTATTTTCACCACTTCCAAATATTATGAGATGGGCCATGATAAGAAATAGGAGGCATAAAAGATTCTGCGAATATATGAGATGTTCAACTAGTAGGAATATTAGAGCAATGACGGCATGATTACGCCGAGGGATGTAATGGAAAAATATTTAAATGTCTTGTTAAATCAACGTAGGAATACATGAGAAAGTTGGTCTCAAGTCGTATGTGAAATGACAGCTCCGGGGAGTTGGATCAAGACCATTAATTGCAGTGTAAGTTTTGAAATTTCAGAGTTTGACGAAGTAACTTTGATGAAGTTACCGCCTTTCAAAAGGTGCGGTCAATGTTTGATTTCATAAATCATATGTAGCAGGCAAAAAGGATGGTGAAGATTAATGAACGTTTGAATGCATGAATTTGATGTATGATAGTTGGCTCCTGAGGTGTGCGTGTTGATACTTCGAAAAAGCAAAACTGTGTCCGACCAAAATGAATAATGCGAGTGGGCCCTTAAATTTTGGACTCGGCAGTAATGGGGTCTGGTCTGTCTCTTAACTTTGCTCTCAATGAATGTGAGTGCAGCTGCGCTTCCATAAGTCGGAGCAGGAGATGCGAGGGAGAGCCACCAAAATCCCCACGCCGAGCTCTTGCTTTTACACTAGCAGGACTTAGAACGCATTTTAAAATCGTGAACGAACACAACTTGATATACGTTGCATATTCTTACCGCATCTTGCTTGGCTCTTCTTGGTTTGGTTGATGGTAGTTTAAGTTCACAGCCTCAGTCTTTCTAGTGCTTAAGGGTCCTAGGATGGTGCGACTGTTAGCCGGTGTTGCCATTGTACTTTGGGAATGAAGTATTGTTTGCCGATCTCGCAACGTGGGAGAGTGCCTATAATTTAACTTTTTATTCAAGTCTTTCAAATAACAGATTGTGGGGAAGGGATTTTCTTTTTCACCATCCCTTTGAATTTGTTTCCAATTTTTTTGTAACACGGTTTTCCTGTCGCGCATTACTGTTGTAACTAATATTTCAGTCAATACTTATTGCACCTTATTCCATGCATCAGTTGGCGAATTTGCGACGTTTTTTACTTGGGAAATTGCTCGTGACGTCTAACCTCGGTTAAATAATCTCACAACAATCAACATTTTTTTCTATAAAATTTTTCTTGACTTGCCTCGTGAATTTTGGTTTTTTCGATTTAATTTCCGTTCTGTATTATAAATCCCTAGACGTAAATTTTTCTATCAATTTGTGTTTTATGAACCTGATGTACAAATGCTAGCTGACTGGGTTATGGACCATTTGAAATACCCATGTGCTAAAATTTATGGAATTGAACCTCATTTCCCCGTATTTATGACATTGATTCCATCAAGCTTAAGCCCATTTTACGCTAAAGCTTATAGACCTGTCGTAAATACTCAGTATTGACAAAGTGACACTTTTAACTCTAACAAGATATTGAAGTGCCGCTCATGAGCGCTGGGCTGCAAACCTTTTATGTAATAAGCACAACCTGGCCTTCAGAAGTGACGTACGAATTTTATGTTTACAAATTACAGGAAGAAGCAGTTTGCTGAAGCTGATGAACTGAATTGAGTGATGAAATGAACAGAATGAGTTATCCATTCACCTGAAGTGTAATTACAACTATAGAACAAAGTTTTAAGCGTGTGATTGATCATTTATGTGAGCTGGAATATAACACAAAAATTAATGCTCGAGGAACCTCTCATCGACAGAGGCATTCAAACATCAAGTTTGTGTTAGCGAACGTTGATGAAGTGCATTGAATACAATCTAGAACTATAACGTTTAATATCTCCATAGGCTTAATTGATGGAGCTATAAACTGTCAAGTTTATGAATTATTATGCTAGAAGTCATTTGCTAGCCGATTGAAGCGTAACTCCTATCGCTGAGTGGAAAATTAAATTCTAATCCCAGGTTGTCCAGCGTTTGTCCTCAAATTGTGTGCTGTCCAATTGTATGGTTCAAACATCTTGTATCGAATTTTAAACGTAAAAGCTACGGAAAACGAACAGAAATTCCTGTTTTTTTGTAGTGTCAACTCCATAATCTCGTGAGAAAATGCTAACCAACTCGATAATCACGTCAGACATTGTTTCATTTATCCGCAACGTGACGTATCTTTCACGAAGTTTGCGTGTTCAGTCATATGGATCAGTGATCGTTTTTGCCTTGTGAAGTTAATGGTGGCTTGAGTCTGATGGATACTTGGCGCTTGGAAAAGAATAATGCATAGGTTTACTTCTGAGCTGTGCCTGTCTGTACGATAAAGTGTGAAAAACGCAGTATCATATTTTCTTGCTTGGCCAGCAGACTCGCTGGAGGGAGACGGGTTACCTCAGAACTCATAAATCTTGAAAGATTTTGACTCATCTTTTGGGGCATCACCTAATCCTTTAAATTGATGAGTTAATAACTGCCGTTAGATTACGCGTATTACTGCATCATACATGCAGTTATTTCATACGAATAATTATGTAAAATATACTCGAGAACAGGAGCTGAGAGGAGCACCAAAGTAATTATATATATGCCTCCTGGTGGCTGAAATGTTGGAGCATCGGATTCCTCCATATCCCTACGAATTTCATGTTGTTTTGCCCCTCCCCTATGAAATTTTCATAAATTTAAGTACGAACAAATCTAAATCAAAATTGCAAATTTCCTTGTCACCATTTCTGGGAGACTGTTATTTATTTTTAGTTACATCAATTCTCGTTAATGTTTTAAGTTCTCAATTGCGATAACCTCACCCATATGCCACTTTTAATGGGCTTTTACCCAATCTTGAAAACTAGGAAAAACCATGTTCAGTTTGTTTTTGAAACTGTATTCATTCCTCCTAGGCTTGTCAAAAGTAATGAGACGGAGATTTGTGTCTTCTATTCCTTCTTACTAGTAAATGCACTTTACGTAAATTTTCAGGAAATGTCGTACTGAAAATGATAAATCGGGAAATAACTTCATTTCCAAAAAATTGGCATTCAACGCTAGATGAAATACGTTTGTTATGGTTTCCCTGTCCTTGGATTTTGTTTCATTTTGCATCTTGTTTGCATATAATTTCACTGCATCAATTCATCTGAAAGTTTTACTGACAATATGTTCATGACTTAGTCCAAGTATAATCGTCGGGAAGTTGACTTCCTAAACCTCTTTAATTGCAACGTACTAGTATGTTTACACTGAGTCTGGCGTTTAACCCTTTAGCGACCAATTTCTTTTTCTAGTTTCTACGTTTAAGCTCACAAAGACCGTCTGTACACTGATGCAATGAAGCACGCTGAGAGCCAGGCAGCCAAAAGAACGACGCTGTAACATGCTGCCGCGTTCAAACCTAGTAGGAATCTCATATTGCTCACTGTTTAATTATTAGAACAATTCTTCCAAAGACTGTAAAAGAGGACCGTATGGTCCTTTACGTTCGCTAAAGGGTTAAAGCTCAATTTAATTTTTTTAGGAAAATGTTTTCCTGCGAGCTTATTTTCTTTATCAGTGCAACCAGTAAGGACCTTTACATATTATGTTAAATAACCAAGCACCTGGTAATCTAAATTTTATATGAAGCTTGTTAAAGATGAGGAGATTCCAATCATCAAGGAAACTGCTAAAGCAGCGTCTGATGTTGTTACGGAAATTGTTAGTTAGCGATCATGTTAAAAAAGCTAAAAAAATCTGGAGGATCTTTCACCATGAAAGTCGTTGTCTCATATGAAAAATGAAGGTGCTAACTACACGAGACTTGAAGAAAATCAAGCATTAAGTTGTGATATAATTTGGAAGTAACAGTAAGTGAATAATTTTAAGTTCTAGTATTGAAATTTAACAAATTTTTTTTGCAAAACCGTGCTCCGACTTGCTAGCAGTAGTCATATCTCCCAATAAAAAGGCCTTGATTAACATCATGGCACATCAATTCGATGCTCGAATGAGCTAAGGCACATTTTATGAAGCTTATACTGCCAGACAAAGCTTGAAGTATGTACTATTCATGGAAGAGACATGAGCGGCTCCGGATGCCTATGATGAATTGTCGAAAAGTTAGATTTGCGATGGTGATAAGCGGTATCGTTTTATGCGCCTGCTGGTGTAATGTTGCGAGTAGGAATAATTGATAATCATCTCATTTGTTCTGTGAAGATTCCAGAGAGTGTTAAATCGAAGCAGACTCCCTAGGTGGTCTTTAGTATACACGTTTTTCTTGGCTGAAAACGAACCTTTACAGCTCTGAGTGATGATTGTATTCATGCAAGACATTGCTCCGCCTTATCAACTTATGCCTCGTGTGGTTTTAGCGAATCTCTTCCCTTATTTGGGTGTAGAGGCAAGAACTTGCTATTGTGGTCAGTCTTTGCTTTCGTCTCCCCCAATTGAAGATTTCTAGGCCATTATAAAGCGCGAAATTTATGCAGATGGATTGCAATTTACTCCAAAAGCAGCGTTATGGGATGGCATTCAAGTTGCCTCGAGATCTATTCCAGCTGCTACGATTGTAAATAAATGTTCAACAAACAATCGTGTCTTCCGATGTCTCTGATAATACATTATTCAATAACTTTTAAGTCTGATTATTCAATGAGCGACTTATTTTGCTTTAATATTTGTTATTTAAATTAACATGCCGTTTTAATTCTGAGGAATTCCATGAATTACGTTAGCCTTCTTTCGTGGGCCAATGAAAATAACTAATTTTCAGAGACAATTATATTTCTTTCAATATTAATTGTTGGCACTGCAGAACTGCATCGAAAATATTGGATCACATAAAATAAGTGTACTTTAGATACTGCATTTCTTTATTTCATTTTGAATATATTTTCAGAAGTACTATAATACGCCATTAGTGTGAGCCGTACAGCACATGTCACAATACTGTAAGAAATTCTGATTCATCTGCAAACACTCGTTTGTTTTTAATGGCATGCATGGACGCACGATTTAAACATGACACACAAGAGTTATTGAGTATTTAAAGTCACCTTGTCCAATTTTTCATATTTTTTGCTCTTCACATGCAAATGTACTTCATTTGTATCTCGGATTCTATGATGCCTAAGTAATGGCGTTTGAATTCTTTTCTTGAGTTGACTCGACCGCAACTGTATTGATTGGTTCGTATTAATGGTTTTTAAATACATTCAGATTATTCTCTACTTAACTTTTTTCAAAGTTCGCTTGTATCTCGCGGTGATGCCAGCTGTGCTCGTATATCCCGCGCTGTGCAATTTTTCACTTGCCGCGTTCGCGCTATCAGGAAAAAGAAAACAAAATATTTTTATTGCTTTAGCCTTTCTGAGAAATTGAATCAAGTAATCGAAGCCTAGTGTTTAATGGCTATCGCTTCTAGCCCGTGCCAGTAAATATAGGGAAGGTGTTCGTGGAACATTGATGAACGCGTCTGTCATGCGGCAATCAGAGCTTCTAAACTTTTCACTTCCCGGGGGACAGATGAGTGAAACTACAAAACTTTCTTCTAAATATAAATATATATAAATATATATATATATATATAAATAAATTTTGTTATTGGGGAATGGAAATGTTTTCGATATTTCGGCACTGGCTGACGCCTTGCAGATGAACAGGTAGGATGACTCTTAATATTTATGAAAACTCCTCGTGGTTCGTATTTACTAGATGTTGGGTATTTATTCTACAAGTTAGAAAAACTTTCAATGTTAGGAAAGTATTCCTTTCGAAGCTTAATTTTCCGTTCATGTATTCGTGGAGGCGTACGTTATCTTTGCCATGCATAAATACGGAATAGAAATAAAATTTGATCCTTGGTTAGGTTGGGCGGAAAATTTGCAATCTGTAATACTAGTGATGTCAAACTCGAAAAGTTCACTCGAAATTAAAAGAACCCATGCAGGAATTTTGTTGTACTAACTCCGTAATGCTTGCACACACTAGATTGCGTTGCTTTGCGGGGATCTGCAGCAAGGATACTGCAAGACTTCTTAGCCTGAACGAACTCTCCGAAAATATCGGGCTTCCTGGCTTGGAGAGAACGTCCTGGCGGACACTGTATGCGGCATGCACATAAGGCTTCTTAGCTCAATCGAACTATCAGTTTTTGAGTGATGTACTAAACCTCTGATCAAAAGATTCCAGAGCGATCGATGAAGGTTTGCATATCCTGGACGTACAGTAGGTAGCACTGCGAGGAAATATTGCAACTGTTCAGTGAGGTAGACCAGCAAGAGGGGTAGACCAGCAGGAGGGGTTGACCAGCAATTGGGTAGACTAACAGGAAGGTAGACGAATCGGTGCCCTGCACAAGGTAATTTGAATATGAAAGGGCTGTCAAAGGGAATTTGTTTAAAACTTAATAACATTGTAATTGACCTAGGAAAGTACGATCAGTAGGGTTCTGTGTTATTTTATTCATAAAGACAGCATTACGTAAGTGTTAAAGATATTGGAAAAACTTCGACTGTCATTTGGATCTTCATTTACGACGATGTTTCATTAATTTTCTGAATAGCATTCCGAAGCATGTGCCCTAGAAGGTTGTTCGTCAACACATATTGGGGACTAAACTAACCTACAATGATAAATAAGATCCATGAGCTCCTCTCAACGTGAACGCTGATAATGTCTGTCCTCGTCAGTAAGTTCACTTTTAGCAAATAAACTCTTTTGTTGGATCCATTGCTACTTACTGCAAAATCAACAGTTCGGCAGGAAGTTCTGAGTTCAGTTCTGTGGTCTTGATCTTTTTTCTAGGGCTCTTACCCACTTGTGGGGAAGTTTGGGCAGAGTCCTGTGCAACCCATCTCTTGTACGAGTGTCTTCCATAGATGATGTCTTCTTTATTTTCGTTTTTTTGTGTCGTTGGAATTTCATGCTTTTGAACACTCTGTACGTGCATGGAGATTGAACTTTATATTTTGTACTAAAAACAAAATGGATTCATGGTGCAACTCAAATATTTATTTGCTTCTCGAATCGTCGTGAAGATATGTTTTCTTTTGAAGTTAATTAAGACCAAGCGGAATCAGATAAAATTGGTGGTATCAATTCTCGTTAATGTTTTAAGTTCTCAATTGCGATAACCTAACCCATATGCCACTTTTAATGGGGCTTTTATTCTTTTAACTAACGTGATTTTAAACGTACAAAACATTGTGTTCCAGTAGCTTTGAAGCTTATATTCTCATAAACATTATAAATTTCTCTGGCTGTAAATTGCTTAGAGGCCGTGAACTTTCGACATTTCAACAAAATTTAATGAACTGAAAAACGATTAACTTTCAAAGCTTGGAGTGCTTTTACTCTCCAGCTTTTCAACTCACTGAACTCGTTAATGTTACGGCAACATTTGACAAGCAATATTTCTGAGCAATCGAATGCCTTTAAAGGCATTATTTGTAGAACACTAACCTTGGAAGCACGTCTAGTTAACTTTTAATTTTGAAATGCATTCAGGTGTAAAATGAACGTCATTTGAAAAAAGTACTATGTAGATAAGATAAAATACAAATAAAATAGTTTCATCAGTTTTATGTAAAGCTTATACATTACACATGGGAGTTCGGTGGTTTAATACAGAACTTTGTGCGTTGTACAGAGTACGGCAACATAACTTCCTTTTTTTAAAAAAAGGTCCTCTCAAAAAAGGAAGTCATGTTGCTGCAACCTGTACTTTATTGACTTGTCCCGGGTGACCGAGGACGCTAATCCTCATAATATTGACGATCATCAGTGTCTAAAATAATAGTCATGTTCTACGGAGTGAGGCTTCAACTGAACAAAATAGCGTAATATATGTAGAGTGAAACAATCAATACTCGTTTGTGATAAAAACTAACATAAAAGACGGAAGTTACAACGCATTTAAAGCAACACATGACCTTTGACCTTAACATAACAAAGAGCTATATTGTGTGAGTGCCCCTGTCTGCAAGGGGGGTGCCCCTGTACCTCTAATGGGGGACTGCACGCTACTGCTGCGCTGTTGAGTACACGGAAGTGTTGTACTCAACAGAGCACAGGGCCCTGCTCCTGATTAACTTGAATGAGAGCTGTCAAGCACAGCTACTTAACCCATCGCGTGCTAAAGAGAACAGCTTTTTAAAGTTTTCCATGTCAAGCGAGTAATTACTTGCTCAGGGTAATGGAGATTGAGGGTCATTGTTGGTGGCTGAATAACGCCCAGTATAGGCAAGTGAGGGTCATTGTTGGTGGCTGAATAACGCCCAGTATAGGCAAGTGAGGGTCATTGTTGGGGCTGAATATATGAAAATGAAGGTCATCCCACACTGACCTGAAGTTTTAAATTAAGTACAATATAATGATAACTCGTTAAGCAAAGTAATTTCAGCATTCACTTGTCGTCATTGCATGAGATATGACTAGTAAATAGAACGTTATGGGCTTGCAAAATGTACGGTATAATCGGACGATTTTAATCAAACAAGTATAATACTTGTTTATGTACTTTTCGAATCGTGAAGACTGTACTTCCAGTTGAAGTGAATTATGACCACCTTCAGGAATAAAGTTCTTTGTATCCTCTTTACCATTCTTATATTGGTTATAACTTGGCTGATGATAAACTCAAGGCGAATGCAATTTAATACAAGGGTTCACCAAAGAAATTATTCGCAGATAAATAAATCAACAATGGCTGGGAATATTTTGAGTAATTGGCACAAATTATATTATTTGTCTTATAATTCGAGCTTCGATTCCGCTAACTTATGTGATATATTTGTAAAACACAGGAAAAGCTCGAACTTTCACGTTCCATTGATAAATTTTTGAGAACACTCGTGCAGCAGGGAATGACACCCGAATTTTCTACTGTAACTCTTGCATCTCACATGGTATGGACATTATGAAAGTAACGACGGACATACTCATCTTTTTTTAGCGTTATTTCATTCCGACCTTTGATAAATTTACTGGGTTTTCCTCCAGCGTAGTATACGATTGTGAAGGCATGCTGCAGTGCGAACACAATGTCATCAAGGATAATAACGGTGCGCACTTTCCAGTTAAATTGAGAATTTCAAATGAGATGCATTCCTAATTTTGAATGAGGCTCGTGTATTTATTTGTAGGTTGAACTTTGTGGTTTGGCCTGTTAAGTACCGCACAGTTAAATAATTTTGTGGTATATTAGACCCTTTAATGTTGGAGATCACATTTTAAGCTTTAATTCCATTACACGTATTTCTACCTTCATCCTTTCTTCTCTTTTCGCATTTATTTTTTGTGTTAAGTTTGATGTTTTTTAAATAAAGCGAGAAAAATAGTTTTGTTTTCGTTCACTTCGATCCCAGGAAGAATCTAATGAACATGGATGCTGAAACACATCAATCATAAAACTCAATAAAGGTATTTTACACTTCTATTATTTTATTAAAATAAATTTTATTCTATTAATGAAATAAATTTTCGCTAGATCACGTTACGCGTACTGTACGATCCTTTCCCCGGCTTATAAATGCTTTATCAATTGAAACATGTTTTTCTAAATAAATTGAAAATAAAAAAAATAAATCTTCGGTTGTGCGCATTGTGCATCAACGTTAGCGAGTCGGACTCACGCTTCTGTTACAGGCTGCTGAGCGTAATGATGACGGCAGTTGACTGAGTCTTGTATGCGCTTGCCCCTAAATTTTAACCGAAAGCAACGTTGTACACGAAAGTTCTTGTGTGCTGGTATCAGCGCTGTCAACTTGAAGTTTAGAACTCATCAATAGACCGTCATCCGTAACCTCTTTGATCAATAGTCTTCTTTTACAGTTAGCCGACTCATTTTCCCCTTTTTTACGTTTTCATTTTGTTTTGATGCGCCCAGGATTTGCACTGAACATCTTTTTAGGTTCAAAACGTGTAAATTACATTGTTCAGGTATGTCATTTTATATTATATTTGCTTGCTATAAATGTTTGATCATCGCAGGATGGAGGAATAATTGAGCGGCTGCGTTAAATAATTTTTGCAGCTCATGGGTATATTGCTCGTGTGTCACTGTAGTCCGAAGTTTGTAGCAAATCCTCAGCGATCAAGGAGAGCTCGGTGCGGTTTAGTTCAGCCTCGTCGCAGAAGTGTTATTTCGGTTGTGTAAATCCACACTGGATAACTGGGTTCGGTGTATTTTTTTCGCCCTTGAACGTGTGAATCTGAACGGATCAATATTTTGAACTCGAATTCGTGAGGAAAACTCAGTAAGTAAGAGTTCCAAATAATACTTTTGAAGTTTCAACAAGTGGGGCAAAGTGTTTCACCTCGAGACTATGATTCTCATATTTCTGAATATGGGTTTATTTTTGTCAGACTCTTGCGTTCATAAAAATTGCAATGTGTAATGAATCTACCGTAAAACTTTACGAGAACTATTTCGAAAACAATGCTCCCATATGAAGGAGACTCTGTAAACAACGAATTACAACTGGTGTTATCTATTGATCTTTGAAATAGCTAGCCCTCTGACACGAATTCTTCACTTAAAATTAGCTGAAAGGGAGCTAATGGATGTATGTTAAAGTAAGCAAAGATAAATCGATGGATGTACAATTACATCAAGTATGGTTGCTTAGGCAGGTTGGCGTAGAATATTGGTATTTTTAAAACTTCCTGTTATATTGGTGACTCAAACAGAGTAAATTGGTTGACAGTGACAAGTGATGTCAACTCGTCTAAATATGGTCAAATCAAGAAACAGCTTTCAGTCGTGAAATTCATTCATTATTAACTATATTTTTTTAAATGTAACAAATTAGTTTTTCAATAATAACCAATGACACCATTTTTATTTTTCCTTATTGATATCGTATCACATTCTTTTAAATAAATAATAAATGTATGTAGGTGAGTGAGTATACTTTTTTTATGTAATAAAACAATTTGATTGTCCTTTTTCCATTCCACTTTGAATTTAAATTACGCATACTCAACAAAGAATTTCATTTGGTTTCAAGTATCTCGTTTAAAATATTATTGCGAATAATTAAAAAAAATCCAGTATTGATTGAATACTTTAGAGCTTCGTTAAAAACGACTTCTATTGGAGGGTTGACAATGATATTTTATAATTGGAACTCTGCATCAAGTAGGGTAAGCTTTCTAGTTCTTTGTTTAGCAGTTCTTTTCTGTTTCTACGCCAATGATAATATTTCAGTGCACTATCTTATAAGAAGACCGTCGTTAAGATCTGTAATAGTTTCTTGAACAAAAAAAAATTAATTAATCTACGTACAAAATATCGAGACGGTATGACCATTTTAACGAGAATTACGCGGCTTGAGTCTTGGCACAGATTATGTGTGAATTTCAAGGCAGAAATTTTGCTTGTTGTGGCTATTACAATTGTGGCTGTTAAGTGAAAAAACAGATGGCATTCATATTAATAACCATTACACCATATTGAAAAATTGCATCACCATGTAACAATCACCACACTTGCATCTTTCATTCTCTCATTTAGCGTACAGTATGTTTACTACGCACAAGTTACTGTCATTCTCATTCCTTAAGGGAAACTGAATGTATTCATCCAAAAGAGCAGTTATGTATCATTCATCCGCCTATACTACGGCCCATCCAAACAACATGTCGCTTCACCGCTCGCTGCAGCTTTGATTGTTGTCGTACGCTCCGCTGCGCGTACTCGCGTGTTTTTATTAAATTTCCGATTGTGTTGAATGTTGTCAATGATAACGTGGCTGGTGCCACGATGGTATCAGCATTTGATTACAGCGTTCATTCCACTGTGACGGGACTTCTTGTTGACACCTGAAAACAGACGATACGCGGCTCAGAATTTAAATGGTTTTACCTGAATGGCATGCTTGAATACACGCATATGAACAAATTTTCGCTGATTTTAACTGCAAGAACAATTGAATGTTTCAAACGTTTCGTGTACCTGGGCCTACATATGAAACCAATGCCATGGCATACCTTTATTCAATGGAACCTTTTTGGGTACATTTGTTAAGGTTTGGTGATTATCGAATTTATGTTTCTTCATTAGCAAACCATAGAAATCCAATTGTTAAACCAACAACCTCTAATTTGTTCTTATAAGATGGGGTATACTGTGTTCTCTTATTCTACTCCAGTATCAACTTGTGTATGTGAGTTAAATATTACTTATTTGATGAGTTTTTTCAAACACGTCGGTTATATCTAAAATATCTTACACGAACGGCAAATTTTGCTCAGTAATATGCAAGATACTGAGTGCAGCAAGTGTAATTAACTGTAACCCTCTCTTCTCTCAACGTTTAAACATTTTTAGGAAGTTCGACTTCCAATTAGTCAGTGTGCAGGAAACATGGAATTGCGCTCAAACTTCCATAAAAACTAATCACTACAAATAATTTCCCAGGTATCTTCATCACTGTATAGGATGGTCTCTGAAGATCTTGTTAATTTATTCAAGTTGTAGTCTTCTAGGACGGCCTCTTCAACCTTTAGTTTCCGGGGAAGTTCTGGATGAAGCATGCTGGATTAGCAGTTTAATTACGAGGTATTAAATATGCCTACTCAACTGGATGAAAATTGGATCGACTTCGATAACCGATAATACACGGCTTTATTTATTTCATCAACTGCAATTTGCGACAATGAAAAATGGATCAAGTTTTTACACGCCACTTGTAAATATTATGTACTATAAGTTCATTTGAGTAGTTAAATTGAACAATATTGGCGTATCATATGTATGTGTACGGCATGTATCATTCCTTCAATGAAATGAAATTGTAATTAACCAATAAGGAAATGAAAGAATGTACTAAAATATTACACTCTGTGGACATTTTAAAAAGAATAATTTTGCTATCAACGTTACCCACTTTTAAAACGCGTAATTTTGACAGAAGCAAAATTTATTTTGAATCTGTTCTTCATTATCTCATTCGAAGGTGCTGCTCATGTACCCGTACTGGTATTTCGCCGTTACGTCTGGTGTGTGTCAGTCGTAGATTTGTATAAATAGGTAATGTATGTACGAGCCTATCCTACATGCATATGCCACCTTTAAAACTAGGAACCTAATCCTTACGAAGTATTACGTTCAGATCACAGGTCAAATTGAGCTCATGCCTAGCCACATATCATATTACTGACTAGATCACACATTAATCTGAAAAAACTCGTCTATCCTGAAAGCTTTCTTGTTGTTAGAGTAAAGAGTAAGCATCGACTGCTGCATCAGTCACGCTCTGATCCAGATTTTCATGTCATGCTGAACTTTTCTAAATCGTGCAACAAATCTAATTAAGTCCCGATCTCAGAACTTGCATTTCTATGACATTACTAATACAGTCTTGCCCATTCGATGCCTATGACGTCAGTAGCTAATTTGAATTCTGTCTCGTTCCTACGACGCGACAAAAAAAATAATCAAAGGAGGGCTCTATTCAAAAGAAATTTGCAGCATCCGATGGCCCTGTAATTAAGTCAGTCTGAATCCTCGATGGCATTGCGCATTTTTTTCGGCAGTACTGAAATATCGCCCCGCGTACTGGTGATGCGGGCGAATACACGTGAATATATTCACGTGGCCTATGAGTGCATAAAAGTACGTTGAATTTAAGTTTCGTGTTCGGTGTGGCTACGTTAATCTACTCACGTTATTTAAGAGCCGATGTTTCGGTTCTAGTACGCGGAAGGATGCTCTAAAATGGCGCTTTTTACGTATCAAAATTCGTTTTTTAGAACGTTTACCCAGTCGATAAAGTTGAGTGGCTGAAATAAAATTTCTGGAATCAACTATTTTTTCTTCTTTGTGCATTGAATGCGCTAAGTTCATGCTTTAAATGTTCTTGAGCACACGGAGAGCAGAGAAAATATGCAATAGCTCATGCATGCAAAGTTATGAATACTACCGAAGAGTTATTTGGTAGGGATATTAAAAGAATTCAGTGCAACTTGAGCCCGAATGATTCACGAGTACATGAAATTCAGCTGACCAATATCTCTGTTACTGGTTTACAGAAACATGAGTAAAATTTACGAAGCTCGTGAAAAAATTGCAGCTGACAAAGGAAGATTAGAAAGAACTATATTTTATCAGTTCAGTCACGTTCAAAACAATTCGGAGAGTGTTTGTCCTGTTTTAGTTCTGAATAAAATGATATTGAGAATTCCTAGATTTATTTTATTGTTAATTGAGCCTTATTTTTGTGTTTTCTCTCTCGTTGTGTGGCTGACATAGCCAGCAAAATCACAATTAGTGGAGCGTATCTTTGCTTCTATTGCCATTTTTTCTCTATTTTTCTGTCTTCATTTTTCGATACGGTGAAATCTGTACTAATGTCTGCGACACACCGTTACACCGCCTGTGTTTTGTTTGTTACACTTAATTGAATTATTGCCTTTGAAACGAGATTTCATTTGCACGTGTCTGCGGCATCAGAAATCTTTGGAGTATGCTGGAAATCTTGAAAATAACTGTAACTTCACGTCTGCAATTTATGACGATCTGTGCTTCGAGAACTTTAAGAAAAGTCTATGATATGTACTTATAAATAAATAGTCTTTGTACCTCAAAAATTTGTGAGATTTAAAGTTGATACAGAAGCTGCACGACTGGGATTTACATGGCGTTAAATCCGGGCACTAAACTGTATGTGCGAATGCGTATGATGATGAGCAGATGCGTAGACAAGAAGTCCTTACATAACTTTTTACTTGATGAACTTTTCCTAGAGGAATGATGTTAGCATTACATAATTTTAGCTCAATTTTCAGATGAGCAAATAATTTTACTCACTTTTACTCACTATGACTTCAGATAAGCATGTATGACAAATGACTTTACTCACACTCTAAGGTAGCAAGCACGCACAAAATTTCAAGTAAATCATATGCACTGTGTATTTTCCCAGCTGATATCGTCTCGGAAATGCACCAAGTCTTGCATAGAAGAGAATTTTCTTGTTTCTGCACTGTTTTCTAAAATGAACAACAGCCATTGAGCACAACTCTCGAAGCTCTGGACACTCGAATACATGCGTCGCCTTAGGCTTCCCGCTCACTTCTACCTTGAACCAGAATGCGTGTCAGAATTTGTGTCGGTGCTCATCTCACTGCGCTAGCCGTTTGAGTTGAAGTGGGGTTGAGAAACTAACATAGAATTGCAGTTCCGTATTGCTCTCTGGAGAACTGACATGGGGTCTGAATTGAACGTGTTTGTTTGTTCTATTAGATAACCAAGGAATTTCCGCCCCGTTAGAGGCAGGTACTGCAGATTCGGGATACGAATACGTGCTTGTATGTCTGGGGCCTGTGAGAGCATCTGCTTTCACTTGGGTCGGGCATTCTCTGTTGTAGCTCTTGAATAATTTATTTTGAACGAAGTAAAAATTTTGTGAAGCAAATATGACTTGAAAATCACAGAATCGTACTGATTTTGTGGACTCCTGTTTTTTTTTACTTTCGGGGCTCGAACCTTTTTTTACCTGCCTTGAAAAAAAGACTCAGTCGAACGCTTCGGTTTTTGCCTTGATGTACAAATTATTCCTGATCATGTTTTCCATCCTTCATCATAAGTTACTACTGAAAGATTTATTTCATAATTTATTTAATATTGGGACTGGACACAAGAACAAGCGAATCTGAAAACTTAGCGAATTTTCTTTAAAAAAATAGAAAAAGTGACTATGATCTATCTTCAAAAATCTGAAAATAATCTAAGCGGCTATCGTAAATCCATTGAAAATGTCGTATTCACGATTCCCAAATTTCCCTAGTCAGTCTCAGGACAGTTCACGTTCAGAACTCCGACCCCGAATGAAGGTTCCCAAAAGAGCCACCCTCATCAAAGTATAGCTCCTGAAGTGGTGACCGCATAAAATTGAGTCTCCCAAATAGCGACCCTCGTCGGATTGAGGGTCCCTAAATGGCGACCCTCATCGAATTAAGTCTCCTAAATAGCGACCCTCATAGAATTGAGGGTCCCAAAATGGCGACCCTCATCGAATTAAGTCTCCCAAAATAGCACTCCACATAAAATTGAGGCTCCCAAAAAAGTGACCCTCATCGAATTAAGTCTCCCAAAATAGCGCCCCACATAAAATTGAGGCTCCCAAAAAAGCGACCCCCTTCTAATTACAGTAGGTCTCCCAAAATAGCGACCTTCATCAAAGTGATGGTCCCTGCTCACTTGCGTTATTTCTCTAGCATCCGATATTTTATCACCTATGTGGAAGCTTCGTTTCATGTGACTTATGATTTCGATTCAATATTAAAGATGCGAAACTGTTAATCCTTCACTTTCAGTGAGCTTTCTGATATTGAATTATTTTGTTACTCGCTTCAATTAATTTGCCGCTTGGATTAATTAGTGCGTCAGAGGTCGACTAATTGAACTTCAAGCTGAAATGCTGCAGTCTCTTGCAGGCACTGCATGTACTCCCTCGCATAGTCCTTAAACTATAGTAATTAGTCTTTAATTAGTTCGATAAAGTTGAGCTTACGGAAGAACTTGCACAAATTAAAGTAATTAGGAATCATTATAATCTATGTGTTATTGAATAGAGCACTTGTGTGTCTCTCTGTCCGTCTTCCTTATTGCACAGAAAGTTCCCTCCATTTCAGCGAAGCACAATTTCCATTTTCATAATGCGCTTGCAAGGAAAACTTGATAGAGCACGAGTCATTTTAAATAACAATGGTTCGTTTAGTAGTAGTATGATCTAGCACATCAATTGCATTAACATTAAACCAGTGAACCAACTAATTCATTTACATCAAGATCAAAGGCTATTCAGGTAGGGTGTTATTAACTTCATAAATGCTTGTATACAAACAGCGTTCCACTTCATCAACTTGGAAAACGCGATTACTTCAGAGCTAATTTTTATTTACGGTAAATTATGCTAAAATTTTCAAGTAAGCAAAAAATAAGATGAATACAATTAGTACGATTATCTGTAGGAGTTTTTAATAAATTATATGAGATTGTGAACAGAGTGAATCGCGGTAAAAATCGCTTAACGTGATGGGAAAGAATTCTACAGCCTAATGTTAAAAAACAATTCACTTAGTCGTTCCAAGACCTGCACTCAGGAACTATCGAATGCCATTCGTTAAATGACCGCCCCTAGACTTGGTGTATAGCTCTAATGTCTGTTAAGTGTAGACAGTTTAAGTGAAACTGGAAGATTCTGCTTGTGGAGAGTTCCTCTAGGCTTCCACGACCATCGCAATATTCCCAAGAAGCGTGAACAAAGAAGGAGGCTTAGAATGCCTCTTCACGGCACCTCTTCCTTCTCAGAAAGCTGCTTTTCCTTCTGTCGTAGGAGGAAGTAAGCTGATATGTACATATACATTATGTATATTCACGGCTGAATTTTTGGGAGACCAGAAAGTTTGACCTATTCCTAAAGTTTCAGTTAGTTAGATGAACTAATGCTCATCAGTGGATATTTTACGAGCTTTTATCCGTCTGTCTGCGCTCACGCGAGAGCATTTACTCTCTTCTCGGATACGCACACCTCTACTCGGGTTCAGTATCGTGGTCATACTGTTTTTTTTAGCCTTTCAAAGTAGTGGAAACCGTTAAATTTTTCGGTACGTGATTGGGTCCGACCAATTAGCTAAACGCCGCTTCCCAATAATCTATATAATCCTTTTACAACGAATCGTATGGTTTGAAGTCAGTGAAAAATCATATTGAGCGTGTAAATGTGTTGTGTCTTCTTTGAAGGTTCATTTCCATTTTTCCTTCCTCTAATTTCTTTATTTTACGGCAACACATGACAACCTGCGCTGGTTAGAGCAGACTGTTCACAGACAGAATAGTAATTGAACAGATATTTTTTGTATGTTCTGCAAGTAAAACAACGGCATTTACGCCCCGTATGTTCCCATTGCGACAGTTTACAAGTGCATTGATTGAGAGAAAATCTCTTGCTTTCCTTCCTGTGCCATAAGTATGAAGCTTAGGCAACTCTTCATGTGTATTGGACCAGTGAAAGTTGTGCATTGGGTCAGGCTCCTTAGGGACGAAGAATTGAGGTGTGCAAGATAGTTTGCCTTTGTATTTTTTTGTGAAAGCTCACGTTGGGGCATTTGCCTTTGATTTACTATTTGGGATTTGTTTTGTTACTTCGCATCCATACCAATACCTCGTATAAGTTCATCCTTCTCTTCATGAATGTCATAACTATTTGTCTTAAATCCCTTTATGGCAGAACAGTCACGTGATTGTTGTCCAAGTCATAACACAGTCACGTGACTGTTGTCCAAGTCATAACACAGTCACGTGACTGTTGTCCAAGTCATAACACAGTCACGTGACTGTTGTCCAAGTCATAACACAGTCACGTGACTGTTGTCCAAGTCATAACACAGTCACGTGACTGTTGTCCAAGTCATAACATAGTCACGCGACTGTTCAAGTCATAATAGTCACAACACCACCTCAGCCATTCCGCTAACTTCAGAACATGCATTTAGATCTGAATCTTTAAAATAAATACATCGATATCTGGAGCTGAAGAAGTGACAAACTTATCCTTGAGTAAGTGATAGAGACCTTTTAAGTAATGCCTTCTCACCTGAGTTAGGAGGCAAATACCAGGTATTGTTACTATACATTTTCATTTAATGGAAGAATGTTAATGTGCCAAACATACATGGAAAGCTAAAGCGTCACAAATGTTTGTTTAAAATTTTTTGGTGGAAATCATCTCGCACAGTTGTTTATGCAGGGTGGCCATAAGTAAGGTATCTTTTTAAAATTATTAAAACTATACAGCTAAAAATGGTAAAGAGATTTGGTTAATTCAGTATGAAAGAAGAAATTTCAAAGTTTAATATAAATTTATAAAAGAAACAATAAAGTATGTTTAACTATGGAATATAATATCTTTTAAATAACCTCCATTATTAGTCAAACAATGGCATACTCTTTCAACGGTCCTGTTCATTACTTTCCTTAATGTCTCTGGTGAAATGTTGTTGATCTCTTGAACGATGTTTAGTTTCAATTGCTGTAAAGTATGAGGCATTTCAATGTAAACATTTTCCTTTAAGTATCCCCATAGAAAGAAATCAGGAGCACTTAGATCTGGAGATTGAGGCGTCCAAGGTATATCACCTAAACGAGAAATTATTCTGTTCGGAAAAATTGTGTTGAACATTTGCATTGTTTCTTTCACTAAGTGCGCTGTAGCTCCATCTTGTTGGAATAGGTAATCTCTGTGTTATTATCTCCAATTTCAGGTATCAAATATTCTTGAATCATCTGTCTATACAGGTTTCCATTAACACAAATTGCATCACCATTAGCATCTTCGAAAAAAATATGGTCCAATGATCCTCGAAGACGTGATGCCACACCATATTGTTACGTTAACTGAATGAAGTGGACGTTCATGAATTTCTTTTGGATTTTCTGAAGCCCAGAATCTGCAATTTTGCTTATTAACAAAAACATTGAGGTGAAAATGTGCCTCATCAGTCATTGTTAAATTCTTTACAGGGTTTTCATTTTCTGCAAGCTGAAGAAATCTATTCGCAAAATGTAATCTATTTGGTAGTGCGTAGGATGGAGTTCTTGAGTTAATTGAATTTTATATGGATGAGACTCTAGATCTTTTACCAAGATACGTTGCAGTGAGGTACGCCACATTCTCAGTTGAATTGAACGTCTCCTAGTTGACGTTTTTGGCCGATCAGCAACACTCGTTGCAACAAGCTGAATTGAAGCACCAGTTCGTATGGTCCGTGGCCTGCTACAACGTTGTCTGTCTGCTGCTGTCCCAGTTTCTCTGAATTTCAATACCAGTTTTTTTATGCACTTCTTCGAAGGACTTCTTTCAATACCATCAATATTCCTGTAATTCCTCTGAACTATAGTAACCGAACAATTACATCGAAAGTAAAGTTCCACTATTTTTGCTCGTTGTTCCATTGCGTAGCGATTCATTTTCGGAGGGTGGATTTTATGAATTTTATGGGCACTATGTTGTGATTGTCGGTAGACTTAATACACTGGTAGAAAACTTTGAAATCTCCTCATTGATTCTGAATTAACCAAATTTTTCTATTATTTGTAGTTTTATAGCTGTAATAGTGTTAAAAAGGTACCTTACTTATGGGCCACCCTGTAGGAAAGAAAAACTTTGACCTTAAGAATATGTATTAATTAAACCTTAGTGGCGTGCGCTATGAATACCAAAATTTGACTGTTCCCCTTTCATTTTACGATAAAAAAGTCTGCCTTCAGAGCACTAATTAGCACGATCACTTACATCATTTAGTTTTAAAAAGGACAAATTTGTTTAGGTTTTTCCTTACAAGACCCAGAATCTTCATATATGTTTCTAAAAAGAATAGTGCGTTGTTCCAGATCCATCATTGTCTCTATTTAACCGAAGAGACCATAATATCATAATTCCCGTTTCCAATGTTCTTTTGCTGCTGCCGGCCTTTGCGTTCTTTATTAAAGTTTCGCGACCGAACGTGACGGGTCAAAAATCTAATGCCGCTTCACTTCTGGTTCATCGGCGTGTGAGAGTCCAGAGAAGATTAAATCAGCTTTGATTTGCAGTCAGAATATCTAGTTTGACTTTACCAAAATTCGTATGATTTCTCCACAATGTTAAAGCTGCGGCGCATATTGATCGTGAGGCTTGGGAGCTCGTTTGGTGCACCTTAATTTAGTTCTTTTATCGATTCCTTTGATGCCCTCGTCTCACGTCGATGAGGTAGACATATCGTGAATCCGGCTTCCTCTTCTATTAACTTTGATTCTCTTTCTTTCTCCTTCCCTTCCGTTTCTTTTGAGATGTTTCTGCTGCTCGCTTTTGCTCTTTAGCCAACCGAGACACTATTATTTCACGCCCTTAAATGGGGACTCGGTTGCATTAAATTATCACACCCTTAAATGGAGACCCCGTTGCATTAAATTATAAATCCCTTAAATAGGGACCCAGTTGCATTAAATTATCACACCCTTAAATGGGGACCCAGTTGCATTAAATTATCACACCCTTAAATGGAGACCCAGTTCCATTAAATTATAAATCCCTTAAATGGGGACCCAGTTGCATTAAATTATCACGCCCTTAAATGGGAACCCAGTTGTATTATATTATCACGCCCTTAAATGGGAACCCAGTTGTATTATATTATCACGCCCTTAAATAGGAACCCAGTTGTATTATATTATCACGCCCTTAAATGGGAACCCAGTTGTATTATATTATCACGCCCTTAAATGGGAACCCAGTTGTATTATATTATCAATCAGTGTCTTTATGATGATCGTCAAAATTGAGGGGAAACTGTAATTGAGTTTTTCATATCATATTCTTTCGTTTCAAATCATGATGGTCATGACTTAACGGTTTTTCACCATTCATTTTCTTAACAGTATTATGTATATCTAAATAATTCAAAGATGATCGCTTCCTAAAATAACTAATTTTATGGTGATTTCCTGGAAAATTTCTTTTTAAGTCATTTTTTTAATGAAAAGATTCTTGTGACCACCGTTCACTAAAAGTCTTTATTCAAATAATTGTTTTCTTGCTCTCTCATACCCTCATACATGTCATATTTGTAGAAACAACTTTTCAAGTTCAGTGCACAGTAATTTAAAATTTTTTTATCTAATTTTTAATTCGAAATTGGAAGTTACTTGTTAATTAGCTGTTGAACATTTCAACAAATGACGGTAAACAGAAAGTATGATCGTTCTGTCTTCACATCTGGTTATTTTCATTGGATCTTCATGTTTCTGTGACGTTTCAACTTACCGCTACCGGGTAGTTAATTAATTTGACTGTTGTGGCTGATGTTGCTCAATTTGTGACTGACTTGTTTTTCATTCACTTGTATGATTTTATTTTTTTCGTAAGGATTCCGTTAATTTAATGTTTCATTAATTAAAAAACTAATTTAATACCGTAAGTTCAGGAGTTTATTGGTTTGGCTGCTTTCAAATTTCACTATTTTGCAGTTGTCGAAGCACAATTCTTCTGTATTTCCAAAGAAAATCATTTCCAATTTTCGTACTTTTTCCACTGAATTTTAATCGAACACTAGCGCCAGCTGCTGTTGAAAACTGTATAACTTTTTTAAAGTTTACTGAAGTCTTATAAACCTTCAATAGTTAAAGTTATATAAAAATCAATTGAATAACAATGTATGTATTTTCCCAGCGAAAAATGCAAGGTTTGTTCGGAGAATACAACATAATTAAAAATTCAAATGAAAAGTTCACTTCCAAGATTCGTTGGCGACTTCTATCTCTATCTTTGACTCTTATAAATGGCAAAGAGTAAAATAATAAAGATGCAAAAATGACCTATAACTGAATTCATAGACCGCGCTGTGATATGAGTTTGGACAACTGAAAGAAGTTTTAGGCTTTGATAACAAAGTTTTCACGGTACACTGAGTACGATAACGATGACAGAGCTACCTGTAACAAACTTCAATAATAACAATGGTTTGAAAAAGTCATAGGTGATGTGTCAGTGAGCAGTGAGATGTTCATTAATAAATAGGTAATACGTGTGCAGTACGCATACACAAATGTACTTCGTCTCATCAGTGAAAGCGTATGCTAGTGTTATACTTTGCTCGAATGCTAGACTGTGATTCTCAAACAGTTTCACGACCTGCATCTGTATTTATATGACCCAGCCTCTCCTTATTCGTTTGTCAGTTTTTGTATTAGTAAATGACAATAATCTTCGCGCAATTCTGGAACCCTTCATTTCTTAAGCTCGTTTTGAAATTCAAGTAAAAGAAACAGCCGGGCAACGAGTTGAATCATTGCTGATGTATATCTAAACTGTGTCTGTTGAAAGTATTACTCAGTCTAAATGTTTTTGGTCGCTAGCCCTTTGTGCTTGAGAGTGAAGAAGAATATGTTGCCAAAGTAAACTTGAATTTAAATTTTCTGACTGATTTCCAAGAAAAATGTATACAAGGTGGTATTCTGTGCAGGAAGACTCAATGCCAACATCTACTGCTTTTATAGTGTATTTTATATTACCACATGGGTGTTTTGCAACTTATTAAATTTTACACATCGATATGAACTACGTTAGTATCCCTATAATGTTAAGGCAGACATATTGGCATGGTACTTAGGTAGCAGGGATGGGATTTGGGTAGCAGGCATAGCACTTGGGTAGCAGGCATGGCACTTGGGTAGCAGGCATGGCACTTGGGTAGCAGGCATGGCACTTGGGTAGCACGCATGGCACTTGGGTAGCACGCATGGCACTTGGGTAGCACGCAT
>VCRD01000786.1:136092-173514 GCA_006783055.1 Trinorchestia longiramus | reverse complement strand
TTCCCTCACGTCCTTCCCTCACGTCCTCCCCTCACGTCCTCCCCTCACGTCCTCCCCTCACGTCCTCCCCTCATCTCAGAGACCACTCAGCAGTCACACTGTCATTCCTCATCAACTCACCGAGCTGTAAGTTTCCACAAGTCTTAAATCGCTGCAGCAAATGCCACAAGTTTTGATCATGAATTCAAAGTTGTTGAGTTACTTTGCGATCTTGGAAGATCAACTGTGGGTAGTTCGAGTATTGGGTAAATTACTTTCATTAATTTTTGGATTTATCGGCGAAAGTTTGTTGCATAGTTGATCGGATACAATATCTTGTTCAAATTACAAACTTGGGATATAATTGTAATGTTATATTGGTGCCTTGTCTAATTCATCAGCGCTGCGATTCGTCGATTTTAGCAACATGAAATTTTTTTAGTAAATTCATCTCTCAAATTATGTAAAATTGGAAAACAATACTGGTCATTATTATTTAGCGACTGGACTTGAGATACATACACCTGTATTGTCATGTACCCTGTTTCTTTACAACCCTGGATTGTACATAACTTTTCGTTCAATCGAATACTTTAAGTAGCTCAGTCGGTTTCTATCCAATTTATTGTTGAACTTCGTTTCAATCATCGTTTCTTCTAATTCCTTGAAAATTTTTAGAATTGTCATCTGTTATTGCGAGAATTTCTATGTATGATATTCACTTTCGTGAAAATTTGAGTTGAAGATATTATTTAGGACTGAATTAATCTCTGAAATCCTTTATTTTTTCATCCGGTTAGTGAGTTTGCATTCACCACCCATACGCTGTAAACTTCATGCTTTGCAAGTGGATATCCCCAATGCTACATTGATAATTTCCATACAGACCCACTGTACCTTCTGTTTCTATTTTAATCTAGTCCGTTTTCAATTCATTCCCATGCTTCAGCTACTCAACTTTCACGTCACTGCCCACTAACACACGCCTTCACTCATGACCCATCCTTCCCTTGACCATAACATGACCCATCCTTCCCTTGACCATAACATGACCCATTCTTCCCTTGACCATAACATGACCCATCCTTCCCTTGACCATAACATGACCCATCCTTCCCTTGACCATAACATGACCCATCCTTCCCTTGACCATAACATGACCCATTCTTCCCTTGACCATAACATGACCCATCCTTCCCTTGACCATAACATGACCCATCCTTCCCTTGACCATAACATGACCCACCTACCTCCTGATTTTATCACTGCCCAGCCTCTGCTCAACCATACCATACCATGCCGTGACAGCCCGGCTGCCTGCTTCGGCTGATATTTAATTAATCATACTCCAGCTGTCGTTGTAAGCCACCGACCCTGTGCCTCTCTACCTCAACAATGGGACCTCGAGCAGCAAGGCTGTGGAACCAAACCTGGGACAACTTCTGGATCTCAGAGTCTGCTGGTGATTTCAAAATCCGAGTTGAAATAAGCTTAAGTTATAAAAATCCAATGAACCTGACGTTAAAAACTATAGGAAATATAAGAGATTATGTGTATTATGTTTTACGATAGGAGTTGAAAAAGATCCCGCCCAGTATTCAATGATCCTGGATGGATTCAAACAGGATATTCTAGAATCCTTGCAGTTGGAGTACGGCAGCCGACCAAGCAGTCAGTTTGTTTGCAAGCGCTTTGTGCTCTTGCAATTTGCCCTGCAAATACATGGCATGCCAAATGCAGCTTCTACATTGAGGCTCCCTCCTAGCGTGAACCCCATTAATTGTGGTTCCCTATTTAATGCCAGCATTGCATTGTCCTATTGCATTACGCCGGCTTATAGAACGTGGAGCTTTGTAATATCGCAAGCTTCTGGAGTTACTTCACCATCTGTGACCTATTGTTTCACCAACAATTAATTAATTGCAGGTTTATGTAGCTTACCTCGATTAATTTGAAACAAAATTTCGGGGTTTGTTGAGTTGTACGAAATTTTTAGTGGGCATCAGAAACGTTGCTTTCTCATTTATTGGATTAACGAAACGTTTTAATGTTAGCTGTTAAACTTTACGGTGTCTTGTTTTTGACAAAGACATTCTATTTTCTCTGGTTTTATATTTCATACAGAAATGGTCAAGGAAATGTAACAAATGTTTAACCAGTTTATTACTCCTAGAGAGATATTTCACTTGAATAAGTTTTGCAGAAGTCTCAGGAGCAAGTTATTACTCTCAAACAAGTTTGTTTCATTTTACATTTATTGAATTGTGTATTTGCACCTCCACCACAATGTCACAGTCCAAGAACATAATTTGTGTGAGCATCTGCTTTTTCCTGTGGTCTTTGCTAAATTAATAATTCGAATTACTTCCTAGCAGCATGAATTTCAGAACGGTTTTCATCGAGGAAATTAAGTTCATATGAACTCTAAAAAGGACAATTATTTATGCAATTTTGTTTACTCAGATACTAATTTAACCTTAAATGAGATTTTCATTTTTCGAACATTGCCAAGAACTACGAACATAAACTATGCAACCAAATTACAAAGACTTAATTACATAAATGTTCATGCGGTTTAAATTACATAAACCTTCTCGCAGTTTTTTAAATGAATCTCGGCAATCCATATTACCGGACGCGAGCATTAAGAAACAGAAAAAATGGAGCATCTTCTAAACTCGACTCCAGTCTCGCGACGACCTCAATAGCGCATCTTCGATTAAGAGTTTTTTTATGTGATGGTGGACGAGAACCTTGAATGCAAGATTAGAGCACTTCACGAAGAATAATTTTTGAAATTAAAGTTTTAACTGTAAAAAAGTTACTCTGACTATCTTTACGAGTAAAGTCAAACATTGCAATCCTGACAATGTAATTTCTAAGCTTAGATTCTTGTAAGTGGCTCTTTTATTAGGTTTTGTTGGTATTCGAGTTCAGTTTCTGTTTTCCAGTTTTCAAATTTCATGTTTGCAAATATTTTAGACGTTTAAAAATAATTCCTCGCTAAACAGGGATTATTCAGATTTTCTGCGCAACTTATCACAATTACTATTTGCGTACATTCTTCTGACTTGAAAGCCTGTAAAAAACTATTTACTGTGTTGCGCACAGGTGACGTCAAGGTTTTAAAATAACTTGTAAATTCGTCATGTGAAAGTGGGACAAGTGAATGGGAGAAGTTCAATACCAATGGAGTCGATACCAACAGAGGCGGTACGCATAAAGGGAGCCAAACAATATACTAAATCATTTCATAAAACAAACTAAATCATTTCAAAAATTAAAACTAATCATCATTTCATAGAGCTAAAACGAAATTATTTCATAAAGCTAAACCTGAATCATTTGATAGTGAGTCTTTTTTTACTTTGTTCTTGTCATTGCCAATGAGTTAACTTGCGTTTTGCAGTTGTAGCTCAAGCCTGCGATGCTATTGTAATAGCACTTGAACCACTTGCCATAAAAACGTAAATGCACGAGATTCACAGTGCAAATAAAGGACAATGACAGTCTGCCCTTTTCGCTGCGTAGAAAATTGTGTTCAGAGTTTAGACTTCCTTAAAGTTGCTTCTGCAGACCTGGGGCCTGTTTAGTATCTTGAACCCACAGTAATGTAAATAGCATTTAATCTGTAATCATCTGAGACTGTAGGGTGTCGTGACCTTTTCAAAGTTTCCGTGGTAAATTCAAGTAATTAATAGGTTGGTTTTGCGAAAACTGCATTTACCATTCAGATTTATTTTGCAGCAAAAATTTGTGGTCGAAAGGGTACAATTTAACAGTAAGCTTGAATTCGTAATAGATATTACTTATGTTTAATGCTGTACTATACTGTTTTAATGTTATATTTTCTTGCTTAAAATGGTGTGTTGCTTTTGTAAACAATTCGAAACTTGTTTATGTTGAGATATAAAGATAGTCTGTCTGCCGGGATATGAACTCCCCTGGTTTATAATTATAGTTGTGCGCATAGCACATCATCGTACGTCGGTGTGACGTCACGGAACTGTTACACTGAAATACGAGGTGCGGCAACATAACTCTCTTTTTTCAAAGCAGTTTCTTTTAGAAACAAGGAAGTTATGTTGCCTCACCCTGTAACAGAAGATAACAGTTGAAGTTTCCTTCCTAACTTTAGATTAGATCACTCTCTTCGCTCAGTCGCTCGTACTCATGACTTCAATGTTACTGTATCTGAAAAAAGTTTTAAAATTATTCATTTCTCTTCTGAAATCGTTTTGATCTTATGTTTTTGAAACCAGCTGTTCAAGATGAAAACTGTTTTTGATTACATAAATATTATGCTCCGTATAAAAATCACAAGAGAAAATAATTGTTTTTATTGCTACAAGGGATTTTTGGTCTCCGTATTTATTATTCATTATCCACACTCAATACTGAGGCCCATGTTCTCATGTGGCTGAACTGTGGTGCTAAATATACTTCAGAACAGTTTCTATAGATTACTTCTAAGTCTTTGTGTTATTTTCTTCTCTTTAATATTTTTTCAATAATTGAACATGCATGCAAAAGAATACTTTATTTTATATTATAGCTTCACTTCTGATCCAATTTCATGTAAACAAATAGAATTTAGGTATGAAATCTAGATACAGGGATTAACATAATGCTTTGAGCACTCGATGAAGTCTCACTTTTTTACATTGGCATTTTTGTTTAGATTTGTGTGCTCTCATCTGAATACGTTGACGTTTGATTTCGTAACTTATACTCTAAGGTTAAAAAAATTCTCAGTTTGTTTTATTGAGTCCATAGTTTAGGCCTCTAATACTTGCGCAGAAGACAAAGCCATGATATCCGCCCATCTGGAGCATCTATGACCAAAAAATCGAATTATTGAGCACATCCCGAGCAACAGTATGTGCGGTGAAGACAGCATATAGAAAAAGTGTTAAAATATCGTCGGCAATAAGGAATAATGGATGAAAATCAGTGTTAACTTGCAGAGACCACCCAGCGAAACACATATTGTGGACAAAATCACTTCACCACGAAAGAAATAGGTATGTCGGAATTTAATGTTTCCCCGGACAATACTGTTTCCACATGCCCTGTATTCCGAGACCGTTATAAAGCCGATAATCATAGTAGGGGTTCATTAGAAAAGCCCTACATAAGAGTCTTAACCTAAGCTGGGAAAGAAATGATTTAATGACCACAAAACTTTCACACTTCCGAGATGGAAAAGTATGACTCAGTCGTAGAGTTATTGTCCACTGTATTCTCTGTAAACGGACTGATTTATGTACGGAAAACACTAAGAAGTAAGCACGTGGACTACATACGCCCAAATGTTTGATGTCGTTATTTTATCGACTATAATGTGTCGAACGTCTTTCACGTTCACTTTGGTCCTCGCAGATTATGTCCTGCCACTGTTTCCATTATTTATGATCAAATGGTCCCTTTTGAGTTGAATTTGTCGACAATACACTGAATCATCCTACGAGGTAGACGCTGGTCTCTCAGGGAACTCGAGTTCAAATTTCTCTCACAAACTTTAAGCCATGAGTCCTGCTGACAGTAAAAAGAATATATGCATGAGAAATAGTGTACCCTTAACAATGTTGTCAGTAAATGATTTACTTAATTCATGTAGGTCATTCCTTCTTGGATCATAACATTTTGCAAACACGAAGACGCCTTGTAAAAAAAAATATCTCTGCTGTCGAAAAATTTTCTACTTGGAGCAACTTACCTCCCATCCTCAGGATACCCTCGTATTCCCACCACCACCTTCTGCCTGCTTTACCCTTCTATTGTAGTTTAGACTTTTTTAAACTCATTTGGCTTCACTTCATCACCAGCTTGGTCGATTAGTATCACCAGCTTGGTCGACTGGTGAGCGAGTCTGCTTTCGAGCGGGAAGACCCGGGTTCGAATCCCGCTGCCGACATGGTTGATGCGGCTAGAAATACGGCATGGGGCTTGGGTAAACAACCGAATAATTATCGAAGTAATTATCCGACCCAAGAATGGGCCAGAAGGTTCGTTCCTATAGCCTCATTCTATTCTATTCTATTCTATTCACTTCTCAATGTAACTCCCTGCGGCCAGCAGTGCTTCTGACACGGTGCTGGCTACCTGAATTGACAGGAGCTGAGGAACAACAACAACAACAACAACAACTCCCTGCGGCCAATAATATGAAGTCGGTCCCTCATATATCCCTTCAACGTAGACAAACTCTTGTAACATGCCCCCCTACTCCGGGGGCATTTTCTTCTGTCCCTTTTAAAAAACAAAATCAACCAACCCACAAGTTTTTTAAATGTCACTTGAGATGTACTTTGTATGAACTGTCCTTTGCTAGATCAGCTCCCAATATTGATTTTTACTGGAACACTTTGTGTTCCTCTCGAAAAAGTACCAGATGGCCCTTAACACGTTGCCTCCGATTGCCTGATTGGTGTAAAACTTCACCTTGTATGCATAGTCACTAGAAGGATCTGAAAAAATTATAGAACCTAACCTAAGTGGTACACATACGTACCACTTCGGAGTCAACGTGTTAAATTTTACTCTGTCAACGTGGAGGTGATTATTCACGTAAACGGACACTACTTTTGTGTTCTCCAGTGAACTTTTGACCCTCATTGATGCCCCAATCTTCACTGTTACACGGTTAGAAATTATAGCATTATAAATTTTAATTTTTGCAATTATTAGGGAAAAATATCTTACTAATTCGAACGCGTGACATGTATCAATATAAGTTTTAGAATCTTCAATTTGTTTTTAGATTAAATTTACTCATATGTTTTTCATTAATAAATGGGTGGCATATGTTTAAAGCACTACATCAATTGCTTTATCCTCGACCTCATTAGAAAGGATTATGTTACATGAATGTACAGATAGGTTTAAAGCATGCACGTATCTGTGTGCACCACACCAGTCCAATGGCTATTGTTCGAAGATATCAAGTGTATTTTCCAGTTAAACTAAGCTCTTCAGCAGGGTTGTGATCCAATATTAGATATCACAGCTGCTACGCCGTCGATATCTGTACGTGGGTAGAAATCTCTGCTGCTTGTTCTCCACAGTTTTTCAGGAATATTTAGATTAGTATCCATCCAGGCATTTTATTTGCATCGTGAACTATTAGCATTCTGGTGTATTTATTGAGTTACCTAAAAAGACCTCCTGCCCAGCCTCTTAATTTTTTCCAATTTAAAGGAACAAATCCAGCCGTCTTTCAAATTATATAACCGAAGAGATTAAGGAACAGCTTACCGAAAACCTTCCCATATAATGCTAGTTTATTTATATCCAAATTGAATTCATCTCGTAATTTCGTAGAATCTCGCCTATATTTCGTGCGAGACTAAAAACTCGCGTTTGACAGTTTATGCACCCAACAAGGGCTGGAATACCAACAGAATTATTTCCGCTCCGCTATAGAGTCCTCGAAGTATATTTTCCGCTCTGTCATCTCTAAAATATTTCCCTATTTTTTCCGCCAACGTTCTTCTGCCGAGAGCCACGAAACTGTGCCTAGTGAACTGGTTTTTGTGTTGTGCAATGGACTCGTTTATTGTATTTAAAATTATGTAAATTATGATTATGATTTCCTCATCGAGTTCATGTTTCCCATTTCATGTATCATATTTTCAACTGTTCTTATTTGCAATTTTCCCTTCGTATTCTAACAATTGATAGCAGTTGGTTTCACTTATGTTCATTACATTGGTCTAAATTTTACTGCATAGTCCGTCGTTTTTACTATTTATTTATTTCGGTTTTTTATTGTAGACAAGTTTATCGTGTTTTTCAACTGTTAAAAACAATGTTCGTTGAATTAGGTTATTTTAAATAAGTTCAGTTTCGTAGTTTCAGCTTTATTTTCAACAGCACGATTAGTTTCGGTTTATTGTTTTTATAGTCTTTTTATCAATTCTATATTATTGTAAAAACATAATTTCTTTTGAATTATTTCACCATAATCTTTCACTGCAATGGATCATATAGATCGATACTGTTTCGAAAATTCTTCCGTCCTTAACAAGCCACCGCATTATGAAACCAAGTGTAACCGGCCTTGCATATTTTTATACATCAAAATTAATTTTTCCTGAACTAATGTCAAGTATATCACGCATTCTATAAGTAAATATCTCATTCATTTTGCATACGCAAGCGCCTTTTTGAAGCTGACGCTTGTGTTGCGCTTGTTTGCTTTCCATTAAACGTGAAGCGAGTTTAGTCTGCTGAGTGCTTGTTTGGTCAGCATTTCCCACCGGCTGCTCGTGTGCAAGCAATAAACCTGCATTTCACGCTTCATTCTCTCGAACTCAGTATCGGGGAAATAATATTCTTTCTTTTATTCAACTTGAAAGCGGTGGCTGATACATGAACGTTGTTGATAGGGTAATTCAGAAAGTTAAAGCCTGCTTCGTAATGTTATTCTCGACGTCTAGTCTTATGGATCATTCAAGTCGTATCATCTGGTAAATATATTAGAATTCACCCTACTATAGATCGCTCCCATTTTGTTATTATCAAGAATAATTCGAGTCAGGAGTGCAAATTAGGTGTAATTGCAGTAAATATTGCAGTAAACATGTCATGCTTGTTTTGACTTTCCTTATATAAAACTTTTATTTTACCCGAGTCTTACTATTTTATTGAAGACTACATCCCATTTACATTTCAACAACTTGGCTTGAATTTATTCACCTCTCAGTTCATTTGTCCAGCGTCATCTCACTTCCATGCATTATTTAACAAATATGTCCACGCAATTCGGCGTGCATACACGCTTTCATTTGAATCCTCAACTTAATTTTTAACTTTAGCTCTTCGGTTGTAATCCAGTAAAGTTCTTTACTCACTATTGTTAAAATTTTCGAGGCATGCATATGAAAATTCTTCATCATGCCATACCACCTGGAGGACCTTAATTTTAATCTACGATCATTACTCTTTTTTCAGTGTTTTATTTTGAATGCAGTTTTTATTTTGAACGTAAATTTTTTCTTTGAACTGTTCTGTGGTGAAATTATCAACCTGTTACAATTTTCAAAAATGTATATGAAAGGAAATACGTTATCCAACCCGTGATATTGCCTCTCATTATCTCTTTCTCTTTGAACACTATTCGTGCAACTTTTTTGTTTTAAAGTAGACGGAAGGTATAAAAGAATTAGCACCTTCTTCCATTATTTTTTCAAGTTATAAAGATGTGGTGCATGCTATTGTTTGTAGTTAAAAAATGGTAATTTGAGAGTGCACACCTTGTTATCTTTGCGTCTTGAAGTCCCAAACAAATATCTCATTTTATGCTAATGACTTCTATTCAAAATTACATATATTTTGAACTTGAACAGAAGATATTGTTATGAAAGTTAATCTTCTTCCCCGCATGAAATGTATAGTAAAAATAGAACATGGCTATGGGAACGAACCGAGTGGTCCATTCTTGTGTCGGTACCCAAGTCCCATGCCGTTAGACACTGATCAAGCTCAGGTATCAGCGTATTAGTGAGGTGAGGAGGCAGAGTGTGAATGTTAATTCACGCTCATAATCATCAAGCTCCACACAAAGGCACCCAGAACACTTGTTTTAACCCCTTCGTTGTCACAATAATGTACACATAGTGTACCTCCTGTGGTTACGAAAAATCAGAAAAAACATTTCTCCATGCAACCAAAAACACATAAGAAACAAGGAACCTAAGAAGCTCTAACTAGTTTGTGATGCTCTATATGTATCATTCTTCCTCTTACCAGAATGACGAGTATATAACCAAGCTGACGAATTAAAAGAATTTCACGACAATTGACGTGGAAAATCACGAACGGGTTAAAATAAGGAAGCTGTTATTTTGCAGGTGTAGGTTTCCAGGACTTCATAGCTTTGCATAACAGTAATCTCACCATCGTTGTTTTTTTCATGTTATGTTGACTCTTTTTTCTAATGTGATACTACCACGGCTGTAGTTAACATAAAGGTATAAGATAAATTTTGATGAAACTTGTTTGCACATGTTAATTGATGTTTTTATTCTCGTTTTCTTTCTTTGGAATGTCGATCACACCTTAAATCAGCACTTTAGATTTTTGTGAATTTCTAATCCAATGTTGGTCAAATAAATTTTTAATATATTCACGGTACGAACAGGAATGAAATTTCCGAGCAGCTAACTTCAGATTTAGATAATTTACACTGGGAAAACTACAGGGGTTGGGGCGTCGGTACGAGTTTTTATTATTAGCCTGTTATTTCATGTACACGTCGCATGTACGTAATAACAGCGAGTGTATATATATATATATATATATATATATATATATATATATATATATATATATATATTGAAGCCCTGTACTCGCGTGTAGACGCATACCGTAGTTTAATTTCTATCTCAACAACTGCAGTTCTTGTATTCATGCACAAACATACACATATAGATTTGTTGAATTATCAACAAATCAAGTTTTATTAAAAATTACCTTTTATATTTATGCATGTGTATATATATATATATTTATATTTATATTTATATTTATGTATATGCATGTTGTAGTTCATTCCTGAACACCAGAGCTGAATGGTGGATAGAATGCCTCACTTGTGAAAGCTCAAGAGGTTATTATGAAAATAAAGACTAGTGAGTCATGTGTACCGATGCTAGAATAATACGCGCAGGTACGCCGCCCCCGTGCAGCTCACGCAACTGATATGTCGATGCAAATTTAATTATTGGCAAATCAAGTTGAACTATATTATCTATACTCTTGTCTTTGCATTGTCTATTAACACAAACACGCTGGTCTGTACTTCAGTCTGTGATTTTACTTAATTTAAGTACTGTATTGATACAAATCTATTGTTGGTATCTGGAGTAATTGATTAATAACTAATGTTTTCGCCCATTTTAGCGTATCTCCGCTTGTTTGAGTAATCTTCAGCATCTTATGTTGTAGGTCAACATTACAATCATCAGTGGATGTCAGTTTGATTCTTTAGTGAGACGCAATAAAAATAAGCTAAAGTGCAGTGTGTATGTTGTGGCCAGAACTTGGGGCGCATGCGCAGTGTCGCTGCGGCGCGGGGTGACGGCGGCAGCTTCTGATAATCTTCACGGTTGAGCCCGAACCCCGCGCCGCTGTTATTCTTCTCTTCGTCAAGTTCAGCCTTCAATCTTCACGCTAATCGTCTTCTCTTCAAGTTCAGCCCTCAATCTTCACGCTAATCGTCTTCTCTTCGCCAAGTTCAATCTTCGCGCTAATCGTCTTCTGTTCGCCAAGTTCAATCTTCGCGCTTGTCATCTTCCCTTCAAGTTCAATCTTCAAACTAATCGTCTTCTCTTTGCCAAGTTGGACTTTCAAGCTCCACGCTTATCGCCATCACTTCATCAATTTCAACTTTTATCTTTCACCGTCAATACTTCGCAGAGTGAAGGAAACACAGGATCCAAACATCGGACGCGCGACTCCAAGTCAAAACTTACATGGTGTATTCCTTTATCCATAGCTGAAAGTAGCAAGATAAGAAAATTTCGGTTGTCACGTTTATCGAGAAAAATAATTTGCCTTGTCAACGCCTCCTCTGATGTACATCTTAGAACCCTTTGTTTCTCTTCAATTATAAATCTATAGCAAGCATTGGTCTTTTTGTCAAGATTTTCCTATCTACATTTTGATTTACCCGCAAAGACTACTTTGCACATTACCGCTGGTTTCTTGATACCATACTTCTCAGTCGGAATGTGTGGTTAAAATATTCGTGATCGTTTATCATATTAGAAATTAGATATGGTAGCTTTTTCACTATTTTCAGTTAAGCAGATAGAGTTCCTCCAGAATTGATATTGCATACTTGAGGGTTGCATTGTGTGGTTGTCTAGCTAAGTCACACACCGATAGGTCTTAGAGTTTAAAAGTGCAAACCATCTCAAATAAAGGACATTTGCAACCTCGTCTCGAAAAAGAACTCTGTACCAAACTTACGAAACCATCCCAAAAATTTGGTTGCTTTTCATTCCGTTATGCGTAAAGCTATAGGTTTAGCCCTATTTTCGTGTTAGTGATCAATTATTTAGCAATGAACAAACTTCGCCACTCCCTAATGCGTTCGCGAACGCCCACTGGGGCTGAGATGAAACAGCAACATAGTCTTGAGGTTCCTCCACCTCAAGTTCGGTCCGCTTCATTCGACGAAGTTCAGTATAAAGGAAGCGTAAGAGATCCATCTCATGTCTTAGGCGCTTCCAAAGGTACTAGACCCACCGGGGTTGCGACAGATGGCGGTGGCAGTAGCGGAATCAGTGTAATTGGATCCCAAGGTAACTCATTGGAAGTTCCTGGAAATTCAACTGCTAGTTCGTCGTTTCTTCTCAGAGTACCTTATTTAGGTCCGAAAAGGTCCAAGTCTTTCGACTCAGGGTGTGGGGATGACGAAGATGGGGAAATTCAAAACAAACGAGGAGTCCGGCCTGTTTCTTTTGATCGCAGTCCTCATTGCATTCATTGCACATACCTCGAAATTGTTCAGAAGCGAAGATCCTCTCGCATGGCATTCCAATTCTCTGATAAAAGCACATCAAAAGAAGATGAAGAAGCGGACTGGGAAAACAGCAGTGATGATTTAAATGCAATAATGGGTGGAATTAAAGTGACGTTAAGTCCGAATTCACCATCTGCGACATCTCCGACCCAAGTTGTAGTCCCGCCGCCAAGGTTAGCGCGAGCTAACTCGCCGAAGCTCGAAAGACAACCAGCCATTTACTGCTTGCCTCCCTTAACAACGGATCTTAGCTCCCAGGAAAACAGTGTTGATTTTAGTGACGGGGGCTACAGTCACCACGGATCCATTGGGTATTTAGGATCTTCTAGCGAATATGGGGACGTTGAGACGATCGGAGGAACCGCGAATTCAGGAGACGTTTTCCTCAGCGTTCCTACGAAATTAGACAGAGCTGTGTCTCTGGACTTGACATTCTCGTCATCGTACCCAACGTCCTTCACGGAGACCGGAAATTTGCCTGAAAGTTCCGTCACCGGGATGACGCGTTCCATCTCCCTGGAGCCTCCACAAACTGTGCGCTCGAAAAGCATAGACATCGAGTTACCCACAGACCTTGATGGAAACTACAAAGTGTTCCTTGCTGCTACTCAAAAATCGAAGTGAGTGTCGTTCCTGCAATCTGTTTAACTTCTATTATGATTATTATTTTACTATAGATATTATTATATACTTAATATTCTGTTACTTCCATTAATGTTAATATTATTACCTCCCTTAATGGATATGGGATGAGTTTTCACGGATATCGTTAAAATTTCCGCAGAAACCAATGTTCTGTTGTAACCATTTAATCAGATTCTTTTCAGCTCAATGGTTACTTTTTAAGTTTTAGAAAAATTGCCTCTCATATTATTTCTCTCGGCTTTCAAACACGTTTTCAGAACTGACTAATATCTTCAATCTTATGTGTGTTCCATTCATCTGTTTTTTCTTGCTGTAGCGATAGAATTATGATTTCTTTAATCTTATTTTAAAAAGGTTTCAATTGAGCCCAACCGTTTTTTCACTTCTTCAATGACATCATATTTTATGTTTTATTAGTTTTTAAAACTCCAATGCTAAATTTTGTTCCACGTAAGCTCAATCGACGTTTTTATAGTCATGGAAGGATCAGATTTAATTTCTTTTATTGTGCTAATTACTCATTCAGAAACATTTCATAATATTTTTTTAATCTTCCCTTTCATTTCAGTAGTCGATTGACATTTATCTCGAAAAGTATTAGCGTTTTCTCCCTAACCTGACACGGGCAAGTATTTTGCACACGAGGTGTCTAGCATTCCGACGCTATTCTTCATAGGAGTTTAGAATGGTCGCCTGGGGAAACTTATTGAGTCTTTGCGCCATCATTTGATAATCAAAAAAACACAAATAAAATTGAATTGCGGCCTGTGTTTGTTTTGTATCAGTTCATTTCTGGCGCAAAGTTTTTGAAAAACTTTGTCTGACTGAGTTTTTTCACTGTTTGCTCTGAATAGCAGTACAAGTAAAAAATTTTAGACAGAAGTTCCCAGTATTCAGCTGAGTTTTTGTGGGATGTAAATTTGTTCATTCATTTATGTTGCTTGTTTCTGTAGGTATTGGCTCACTATTCTTATTTCTTTTATTTTTTATGTTTTCTTTTAGTGTAATGATTAGAATTAAAATTTATAGCCTTGAAAGATGTGAAATGTATGCTTATAATATTCGAAGTCATTTTAACTAGATAAGTTTTCAATTTTCATTTGGTTTGTCTCTAATTTTGGCTTGTCAAACTGATGAACTGCCACATCCCGTATACAAAATTACTGAAACGTTTTCAATTTACTTACAGCCCTTTAATTGAAAAATGAGCGATATGCAATCAAAACTTTCATTTCCTCGGCGATGATACCTATTCCAAAATAATGCAAAGCTCGTATATACAGAAATATCAGATGTGTTAAACTTCATACATTTCTCACTGTGTTGTGTTTCATATACAGCGAGTAGGTGGCACGTCATGTTGTCTGAGATAATGTATAATATTACCCCTATGAACCCTGTACACATTTTTTAAATATTGAGTGCTTGCACCGTAGCGGATAAAAAGGAGTGTTGGAACACAAAAGTAGGAATTTATTTATGAACGAAACACTAAAAAAACATTTTTTACTTGTTATATATGCTACTTGCATGTACGGAAGCTTCCAAATGACAAAGAGTTCCTTTTCCTAACAGTACTGTACACTCTTCGTTTTAGGAAAGCGATCAACAACGAAGTTGAAATCCAATGCGAGAACGGCGAGAAACTTGTGCTGCGCTCCACGTGCGACTGGAGCGAGACTGCAGTCAATGGCGACCACCTGTGGTGCCCCACTTCTGCGTCCGGTGATTTCTGCTACGTGGGCGAGGAGTTCTGTTGCGTGAGTACTGAAGTTATGGCATTGTTTTAATGTATCAGTCCTACATCCTGCTACGTGGGTGAGGAGTTCTGTTGCGTGAGTACTGAAGTTATGGCATTGTTTTAATGTATCAGTTCTACATCCTGCTACGTGGGTGAGGAGTTCTGTTGCGTGAGTACTGAAGTTATGGCATTGTTTCAATGTATCAGTCCTACATCCTGCTACGTGGGCGAGGAGTTCTGTTGCGTGAGAACTAAATTTAAGGCGTAATAATATCAGTTTATTAGTCCGCCATCCTACTACGTGGGCAAGGAATTTTGATGCTTGAGTACTGAAATTATAGCACTACTTTAAACTTCCCAAAAACGATTATGTATGGAAAAATGTTTCATTTTAATTCAAAAAAAAATTTATTTGGTAATATAGTGTTTTTTATGCTGATTTCATTCTTAACCTGCATTTTCATTTTTTATTTTCTGTAGCTAAAATTATATTATGACACTTCCCTTATTGTTGGCTACGTATATGATTCTACGTCCTGAAAAGTCATATTTTTTTGGCATAAACTTGTCCTCACACATGTCACCGCCGGGTAAGGAATTAGAGATGAGATCAGTTCTTTGTTGCTGCATGCTGCTACGTGGGCGCGTTCTGTTGCGTGAGGACTGAAATTATAGATCACTTTTTTAAAGATGAGATCATATATCATGTTCTCGTTGCTGCTACACAGTGTGCTTCCACGGCAAGAGTTCTGTGGCGCAAGTTAGGAACTTTATCATTTCAGTGTTATTTTAGATGCAGAGTTTAGTGATTATCGAACTACCTAACTCCGACTGCGAGTCAGAAGCATTGTGCAGCAAGTTATTTAGAGCAAACAAATTTGTACTCAAACTTCCTCTCACTTCACGGCATGGGACTTCGGTATTGAACCAAGAATAGGCCAAACGGCTCGTTCCTATTGCCTTATTCTATTCTATTCTCAGTCCTGTGAACCTTAAATATGAACTGACATTCGAGCTATATTTTGAAAATGGTTGTAGTTTGACTCATGAGAAATGACTTTGTTATTTTAGTGATATTAACTCGACTTTCATTCGGATCACTTGTTGAGACAAGGCTTATATAATTTCATTAAAGATGTTCAAATTATTCGTAATACTAGCTCAGTGTTGTTGAATTAATTTTCGGGCCATAATATATATTTGTTCCGTTCATTTGGTTCTCATTTTCTCTGTACTGCTTGCACAAATTTCATTGGCTCTAAGTTTTTCTGCCGAACCCTAAATTTTCATTCGATAAAAGTCCAATATTCTAGTTCTTCAAAATTAGTGAAAACTTGAAGAATTACTCGTTTATCTGGAAATATTCAAAGTTTAGGAATTGTCTCACGATTTATGAACATAGTATTGAGTGACGGATATGTAATAAATTGAAACTAAGTAACGTAGTGGACAGAAATGCTGGAGTATGTTGTCCTTCAGCGTATCCTGGGGACTTGGCGATCCTCATAGGATATGTACACGTGCGTCTCTCTTGGGAGAACAAATAATGCCTCATAGTTAGCAGGACAAATAGTGCCTCATAGTTAGCGGGACAAATAGTGCCTCATAGTTAGCTGGACAAATAGTGCCTCATAGTTAGCAGGACAAATAGTGTCTCATAGTTAGCAGGACAAATAGTGCCTCATAGTTAGCAGGACAAATAGTGCCTCATAGTTAGCAGGACAAATAGTGCCTCATAGTTAGCAGGACAAATAGTGTCTCATGGTTAGCAGGACAAATAGTGCCTCATAGTTAGCAGGACAAATAGTGCCTCATAGTTAGCAGGACAAATAGTGCCTCATAGTTAGCAGGACAAATAGTGCCTCATAGTTAGCAGGACAAATAGTGCCTCATAGTTAGCAGAACATGACGTACCTCAGAGATACGCTCTGCTGAGTGTAGGGCAAAGCTCTTCTTTGACAATACCCCTCTCCCTCATTCCCTCTTGGACGATAAACCTAAAATCCCCCCGGGAGAAAACACTCGAACAGCTCTGATGACTAAACCCCGTAAAAACTCTTGAATAAAACCCCCTTAGGACAAAATCCTTTCGAGACTAACCCTCTTATGAATGATGAACCCCTGAACAGAACCCCCTTGAGGACATAGCCCCCTGATATAACCACCTGAAGATATAACCCTCTGAAGATGAAACCAAGTGAGCAGAAACCCCCGTGGATACAACAATCTATATATAAACCCCCAGGAATAAAAGAAACCATGGACAAAATAACCCGAGGACATTCCCTATTAGGTATAACAACTACTCAATCATTATTTCATGTTATTTACAGTTAAATAAAAGTTCTTTGACATCTAAAACATTAAATTCGTATTATAATAACCCCAGTGACAAAAATTAGCATACGTTTTAGAAACAAATATCCTCGCTTGTCTTTAAAAATTAAAACACGGCTCTGAAAACCTCGTTAAATATTTACATCGATTTTTCCAAATTATTATTATGTATTTTCGGTGTTATATGAAAAAAATTTAACTTTAACTTATAGCTAGCGTATAAAGTTTCAAAATTTTCCGTTAAATACCGCGGAATGAAAGAAATTGATTACGAATGAGATTAATTACGGAAGTTAAACTAATCAGTATTTTTAAATTCGAAGAGGAAAAAATTAACCTAATTTTTTATGCCGAAACTTCTCGTATTAGTAAAAGGATTTTGTCGCACGAGAGTTTTGTCACAGAGGAGTTTTGTTCCAGAGGGATTTTGTCCCAGGTGAATTTTATCCCCGATGGGCTTTGTCTTAAAGAGGTCTTTTTCTGGTAGAGTTGTATCCCAGAGAAGTTTTGTCCCCGAGGGGTTTTGTCTTAGTAAATTTGTGTCCCAGAGGAGTTTTGTCAAAATGGGTTTTGTTTTAAAGGGGTTTTGTCCCCGAAGGGTTTTGTCCTAAAGGAGTTTTTCCTAATAGGGTTATGTCCTAAAGGGGTTATGTCCTAGAAAGGTTTTGTCCTGGTAGAGTTTTGTCAGAGGAGTTTTGTCTTGAAGGGGTTTTATCTCCGAGGGGTTTTGTTCTGGTAGAGTTTTGTCCCAGAGGAGTTTTGTCCCAGAGGAGTTTTGTCCTAAAGGGGTTTTGTCCTAAAGGGGTTTTGCCCCCAAGAAGTTTTGTCCTGGTAAAGTTTTGTGCTAGTGAGATTTTGACCAGATTTCCCATTGATTTACTCGCACCTTCTGCAGATTTGGGCGAACTAGGACACTCTGTTGTGGGTTGCAGGTTTAAGTTCATACGTTATTTTTCATTTGCTCATTTTGTCATGGTGGCTGTCTACGTGTGATTTCTGAGAATACCTCATCGTTCGTCATGTTGTATTCCTGTATTTTTTCCCCACAATCCTGACCTACTTGACTATGCATCAACTGTACTAACAAACAAGATATATCAAGTGATAATACGGTTGAGTTGCACGATCTAAAAGTCCTTCACCTTTCTGCAGCCTCATGAGTTTCTTTTTATAACACGTGCAAACAAATTATTGCGAAAAAGGATAAGCAATTGATTATCAAATGAAATCTGTCTGATCCATCAAAATTAGCAAGCGAAAGCACGCGGATAATGTACAGTTACCTTGACTTCGGCGTTAATCATCTTGACAGGTTTCGATAAACAGGCTGCATCATCCTATGACTGCGATGAATACAGGTTTATGTGTCGTTCCAGTATTCTAAAATCTTTACAAAATGCATCAAACTTGTATAACTGGACACTTCCGTTTCCCCTCTCAAAGATCGCAGTACTCCTAGTTAAGTTTTCGAACGTCGTTGGTTTTGCTATTTGAATTCAGTTCTTCTGAGATGCTTCTGACGTATTTGTACTTTGTTTGTTACGACATTTCCTTCCCTTGGAAGCCCATTCCATTTTTCGTAGCGAAAGCTTCAGGGGCAGCGTCTCCCCTTGTTTTGAGACACGAGTACATCCAGGTTTCACATGTGCTCTCTTGTCCTCCTTGATCATATAATACACCTCGTCCTCTCTCTGAACGTTGAAAACAGGTTCAGTTCATTCGCAGTCAAAACTTCATTTTCCCGTGAAGCTCAATTCTCCTAAAATTAGCCATCTTTTTATATTACATGCTTTGCCTTTATGCTTTTCATGGTTCGATCCCAATATGTGTTATTCACGACCAGCATGTTGTGCTTTTCAAGATTTGTTATTGTCTTTTGCGATCAGTCTCTTTTCCTTTCGCAACTCATTTTCAAAACTCGATGTTTTAAATAACAATTCAATATGCGCCTTGCATCGCCCCCATGTTAAGTTTTTATATCTTAACACTCCTATCGAACGTCTGCTATGAGGATCTTCAAAGCACTTCACAGAAGGAGAAAGCCGTTTAGCGTATCTGGGGGACTTAGCGCTCTACTGGAGACAGGATTTGATCCTACGCCTCGTGCAGATCAGTGTGTCTACATGGAGGAAACAGTTCCCCTCAGTGGTATCTTCAGCTACTCACAGCAGGATCAGCAGTGTTTATTCGTGTTCGTTAAGGTTTGAATTTTTTAGGCCAAATCTTTCGTTTTTATTCTTTCTGTAATCCTCGTGGGTGGGTGAGACCGAAGGTACCGTACAATCGACTTCTTCTGCGAGTGCCTTATTTTTGTGTCCTTTTTCTGATTTTACTTTGAAATGCTTACCCTGCGTTTTTTTTATTCGCTGTGTCTGGCTGTACCCAAAGAAGTTCTGAATACTTTTGGTCGTGTTGTCCTAATGAATCTCGATCTTTAATGAGTTTCATTGTCATGGTCGTGTGAATGGAACTGAAGCTAGGAATTACTCGTATCTCCGCAGTAATAACTATAATTATAAACTTATAATTATCGACCAAATTATTTCTTTATCTATCAACAGTTTAGGTCTTTAAATTCTGCTCTGTGTTCACCATCTTTGAAACACATGATTTATTCGTGCTTTTTAAAATGTAGTTTGAGATTTTAAATTTTTTGTATGTTTTCACTGCGTTAGAATCTGTATTCTTTGAACGTGAGTTGCCTCTCAAGAGATGCGAGCATATTTTGAGGACTAAGCACTCATTAGAAGATAAGTAGGACTCCTTAAGAGCTTCTCGAAAAGAGCGTATGCTTATTGTGTCTGCCCTAATGAGTGGACCTAGAAGACCTTACAGTTCCCAAAGTTACTTTGAGAAGTGGGCAGCAAATTTCCGATCATTAGCTCTGGCAATATGTTCGAGGGATATAGTTGCAGAGATCTATGATATTTTCCATTTGGCTTTCGTCTTTTTGATGAGAGGGCCGACGTGTTAATTCAGCAAACTTGTGCATAAACCCAATCGTTTTCTGTATGCATAGTGTTCTTCTGCTAAAGTACTGGTTTTGGCTTATGACTTTCTACCCTTTCAGTATGGTATGATTTAACTTGATACGATATAGTAAATATAAAATATTACAATAGTTCATAATCAAGCATGGCAAAAGTAACTACTCGGGGATTGATTTTTCGATTATCATCCAAGTCCCATGCTGTCACGCAGCAATAACACATGGGCAGCAGAGTAGGAGTAGAATACTAAGAATAAGACAAGTAAAGGGACTGCTAGTGTTGCTACCACCAGTGTTCTGTGACACTCAGTACCGCTACCTCCTGCACCTCTGTCTGTATAAAAGGTGCAGGTAGTAACAGTCACAGTCCTCTATCATCGCGCAGTATGTTCGTTTTAACCGAAGAAAGCAGCGGCTTTGCAGGTGCAGGATTCTCTGACTTGGTCTTCTGTAGTTTTAGCAGCATCAGAATCGTCGTTTTTTTTCATGCCCTGTTACCGTTTTTGGATGAGATTCTGTAAAGTGATACTTAATTTAGAGACAATGAAACATTTACGCGTAGTTTAGGTAGTTGAGCCTGCGTGCATATTATTTTTCACTTTTTCGCTTTCTGCAATTCCGATCAGACTTTTAATCAGCGCTGTGAAAATCTGTTGAGATTTTCTATCCAGTATCGTTCGAGATGATTGTTGAATGTGTTCATTGCGGCACTAGAGTTTATATTTTCTAGAAGCTGATTCCAGATTCTAACAATATCAACAAGAAATCAATTTAACACCTAGGATATCGTGAAATATTTTTTGTTATTTGTTTCTGGCCGTTTTTTGTGGTACAAATGTTATCGTCTCGGTTTAAAAGCCATTTTGGGTTAACATCGTGAGGCCGGCAAGATATTGGTAGGTTTAGATTAATTGACCTTGCAGCTTTATTTGTTCAAAAGAAATGAGTTCAAATTGTTGAAGACGTCAAACGTAGCTGAGATTGTAGAATTCTTGAACCATTTCCTTTTCTTTACTCTCAGTTCTCTCAATTTTCGTGGCTTTGCGCTTAGTTCTTTCAATTTCCGTTGCTTTGCGCTGAGTTCTTTCAATTTCCGTTGCTTTGCGCTGAGTTCTTTCCATTTCTGTTGATTTTTTGCTGAGTTCTCTCCATTTACGATGCTTTTCGCTGAGTTTTCTTCATTTCCGTTGCTTTAAACTACTCTCCCTCCATTTGTTTCTGTTTTGTTGTGAGGCAGAAGACGAGTGCTGCACCGCGTATTCCAGATGCAGTTGGACTAGACTAGAGCTTTATACGGTATTAATGTTATATTCTTTGACTTGTAGTTAAAATGTTTTGCTATGAAACTCAAATTTCTGCTGTGATTTATTATATTCTTTTTTTACTGGCTAGTAATTACTAAGGTCTTTATTGATTGTTTCTCTTTGTTGCATTGCTGCTTCAATAGGTTATCGTTTATTGTGTATCAAAAATATTTGGCTCTGATGTTTATTGTTGAACATTTGTCAACGTTGTTAATTTTTCCGGTTTTGATCCAATATAGTAATCGGTTGAGGTCTGTTTAGAGACTTGCTCAGTTTCACTCAGGAAATGCCCTATAAGACGCTTCCATGAGGTGCCCTTGATATTGCACATGGCCAATCTCTAAATAGCTCTTGAATCGCCCCCCGTTGTGTACGACCACTTTCGTAACCATCGAAAATACGTAGTTACTTTTTATACGATGGACTTCCATTTGGTTGTAGGTTTTGCGTGGGGAAGTTTTGGAAGGTTATTTTTTTAAATGAATATATTTAATGTCTACGGTTTTCATACTGCGGAAATGCTGTTGAATTTTTCGAGGAAGTCTAGAAGGTTCCCAAGACTGCTATGTTTTTTTTTTGAAGTTTGTGCTGGATGTCTTTAATCAAGATTCGGCCTTGGAGGTGCAGTTTTATTCAGATTTGAAAAATACTTCCATTTTATTGTAAGGATCGACGTCAGGCTGAAGGAGAGATATTTATCGGGTGTTTTTTTTAATAAAATTAATGTTTGCCTAATTCTAATCCTGCTAGACAAGTCAACTTTGAGCTATTGATTGCAGATGTTCGCCGATTATTTTGGTTGTTTCTTTCAGTATTCAAAGTGCTAGGCTGGGTCTGGTTGATTTTTATGATTTTTATGATTTTGAAAAGCTGAGCTATTTTTCTACCTCTTTTACAATGAATATGTTGTTTATCAGGGTTTCGTAATTATTCAATTTTCTGAGGGGGGATGAATTTCAGCTATGGGTTCCTAAGCAGACATTGATATCAAGGAAGCACTTAGAATTTTGGCTTTACCCTTACTGTCCGTATGAACCGAGTCATCAAGGTCGATCAATGATCTAACACAGTGTTTCTGAAAGTGGTCCGTACCGCCCCCCTGGGGGCGTTGAGGAAATGCAAGGGGGCGGTAGGAGGGTACGCCTTGAATGGGGGGCGTATATTACTGTATAATATACAGTAATATAATCATTAGGGGGCGGTGGAAAATCAAATAGTGTCATAAGGGGACGGTGATTGAAAAAACTTTGAGAAACACTGATCTAACAGTACCTCTTCTGAATCGTCTATTAATCATGTATTGGTAGAAGGTCGTCGATTTTGCTTTCGTAGATGTTGCACCGCAATTTCATTATTTAATAATAGTTCATAATGATGATACTTCATGGTGAAAATAATAATGATGGATAATAATGATAATAATAATATAAATGTTATCCATAATAATAATAATTATATTATCATTAAAAACCATGATGTTAAATGTGATGATTCTACCCTGCGAAGGGTTCTAAAAACCCTGACTTCGATGTATCCAAATCTAGTCTTATTGAAATCTTTTCAGTAACTATGAACGTACAAGTAAATTCCTCAATCTGTTTGAAATCTAAGGATTCTTAGGTTGGGATTTGTATGTTTCATTAAGCCTTGACAACTACTTAACTCCATTCTTTATTCAGATCTCACTCAAAAAGAGCTTTTTCTCTCAGCCGATATCGTTGAGGAACAAGATTAATGTCAAATTTGTGTCAATCAATTTTAGTCTCGCATGAGCTCGAACCTCTGCATCAGTGCTGAAGAAAAATTCATTCAGTATTTGCCATGGAACCATGACGCTAACAATTTTATGAAAATAAACTATTGGAAAAGAAGGATGCTGAGGTTTTTATTTTTGAGTGTGGAAAATGACAATGTAAGACGAGCTGGCATCCTAATTGTGCATAATCATGCATCAGTCAATATTTCAATCGTTGACTCGACTCATTCGTCTGATCAGAGCTACATATATACGTACATATACTTCCCAGAGACATATACGAGTGCGTATTTCCCCCTGGATCAGAAAGCAACGAAGATCGACACGTTTTCATTTTTCAAGTGCGCCAGGATTGTGAGCATCTCCCGACTTCAGTTTTTTGGTGAAGAAGCGTTTTTTAGCTTAGCAGTTCTGAACCCTTGCATAAGTCACCACTGTCGGCATGCACGTTCATTAAACCTTAATAATATCGAGAAAAAAGATTGGTCCGTAAAACAAATTCAAAGAATATGTTTTCCGTATTTAAAAATAGCTTTGAACTAATTCTTTGCTGTGGACTGGCGCTAAATTAGGCCATGTTGGTGATATTGTATGACAAGAAGCCCGTACCACGCTGTGCTGCGTGGGCTCTATGTTATCAAAAGAACAAAGTTACTGTTATCGCATCAAGAAAATTGGTGTTTTCGTTTCATAACATAAGCTAGCCAACCAGCGTTTTCCATCGCCTCGCAAACTTTGAAGCAATTTGGCAAATGGGATTATAAGAATGAGAAATTATTTGAAAGATTAGGAAAACTAGTGATATGATACTTCTTGAAGACGTAAGTGTTCATGAGTTCAATGGGACACGCTCATGATTGGTTCAAATAAACTTCATAGATGTAAGTTATTCAACCGAAAGTATAATGAAATTTTCATCGTTCCATAGAAAATATGTACGTGTTTGAAGCTTGACTGACGAGTAGGATGACAAAATATTTTTCCGTTAACAAAACAGACTACAGTTGATTATAAATGTATTTTGGCGGTGATAAACAAATTTGTTACTGTAATTAGGTGAGCGAGCCACTGCATTTCTTTCAGTCGTTAACATTGCAGTAAATCCAATGCTATTTTACATTGCATTCGAAGCAAATGTAATAGTTGAGAGATAAAATATTTTTCTTGTTAGTTGTGTTTTGTTCTGTTCTCTAATTCGCTTACTTCTGTTACAACTGTAACTTATTTTAACATAAAGGAGCTGATGTCTCATATCGACCTAGTTATTTCTCTCAGTTTAATATTTTAGAGTTCGATATTTTGTAACATTTTTATAAAAATAGTCATAGACCTTCTCAGTATTTTGCTTCTGTTCTCGGAATTTCGAATCCTTGCCGAACGAATTCTAGGATGTTCATCTTTCATGTTGCATAAATATTTTCTTCATGTTAATATTTCGTGCGCCGGTAATTTGTTAGCTTTCTATAGAAATTTTGCTATGCATAACAACTGCCCTTTGAAGTCAACTTCAGATACGGAGAATACAATGAAGTTATTATGTTCTACATTCAAATTCATGAGAAAAGCTAGAAACCTTGGAAAATTTTCTATGAATTTTTAAATGTTTCCTTATTTCCTATTGTTAATCTGTTTCTAAACGTTCCGAATTGTTTACATATATGCTATAGATTCTGCATGTCATAACGGAAAATTCTTAGTTACCTAAATGTACGAAATATACGTCAACGCTCTGCCGTTATATTCCTTTTTATTGTTGTATCAGATGATATTAGACGCTAAATAGCATCTGGGTAGCTGCTTGTCCTGGAGAAAATATTCGCTCTGTGTCTGAAATACTATTTCATGCTTACTTAAAGCAGCACACGAACCCTCTCCCTCTTCCTTCTCCCTTTGTCTCGGACACACCTCCTCTTTCCCTCTGTTTAGTAACTACCTCCTCTCTTCCTGTCTCGTAACTACCTCTCCCTGTCTCGTAACTACCACCTCTCTTTCTCTGTCTCGTAACTACCCCTCTCTCTCTCCCTGTCTCGTAACTACCTCTCTCTGTCTCGTAACTACCACCTCTCTTTCTCTGTCTCGTAACTACCACCTCTCTTTCTCTGTCTCGTAACTACCACCTCTCTCCCTGCCTCGTAACTATCCCTCTCTTTCTCTGTCTCGTAACTACCACCTCTCTTCCTTTGTCTTGCAACTACTCCTGCTTCACCGTATTAACATAACCTCCAGTACTTGATTGAAGTCATAATGGGGCTTCCAGTTACCTGAGGTAGTTTCGTAGGCAACTAATTTTTTATCAGCGTATTATTTCTGCAAATTTTACCTCAACACAAGTTTTGATTAAAATGTTCAGTCAAATTTTTCATTTCGCCCACTTTTTCTTCACGGATATCGGTGTAACGTTCTGACATATTATTGGTAATAGTGGTGCTATACTATTAGTATTAGTGGTAGTAATCTAGAAGTTTTAATAAGCCACTATGTACGACAATAATGTTGATATCACAATATACCAATAATATATATATATATATATATATATATATTATTAGTAAATGACATAGAAATAACATTTTATGTTATTGACACATGAATAAGGGAGCCATCGTCTAAGAGGAACATTTAAGTACGGGACGAGAGACTTCTCAGTTCTCTAAATGTGTTTTGACAGGCATTCTTGATCTGGGCTAGTTTTTGATTAGAGTTCAGTGATGGTCAAGACAGGGAGTAATGAAAAGCGTGAACCTATTGAGGTGCCATTGAACTTTGAAATGAATGCTAACGTACAATCATATTGAAAAAAAAATCAACAAAAAATAGAAATTCATGCAACGATTTCATTCGATCTTCGTTTTTAAACGGACGCTTGGACTCTGAACTATCAGATAATAAATTCGTCAACGTCTACCTCCACGTCAGCGGCCCTACTGCCAGTACCGTTGCGCATCCGATAAAAATGCGTTAAAAATACGTTAGATGCGTAAATATGAGCTGTCGTCTGACCAAACATCTGTACAAGCTTGTACTGATTTCATAATGTACACATTCATGCGTCGTAAACGATGGCCAACACAATAAGGGAACCCCGAAATCTAATGGCAACTTGGTTTTGTCAGTTGTACACATGAATAACAGATTCATGTATAATAGGCCACTTCATTGACACCCATAAATATATCAACGACTTTGTCGATGTAGCTCTTGAAGGGCTTGAGGAACCAGAAATAGCGACCAAAAACTAAAAATAAGCTTTAAAACATCACAAGCTCTGACCTTCTTTTCAGTTAAAATTGACAAAACCTGGAATCAACTATCCGAAAATATCGTTTCTGTTGGCACTGTGAACACATTCAAGAATTGTATCGACAAATATTGGATAACAAGCCACACAGTAATATAAAGTACTGATCCTATTTACTTCTTAACTGTTAGAGCCAGTGTATGAATGCGGTGCGTGTGCATGACTGAAATGCCTGTGCAGGATTAAGGTGCCTGGATGTGATTGATACCTTAACTTTAGACGATATGAGACTGGGTAGCAACCCAAGAATGAACCAATCGGCTTGTTCCTGTTGCCATATTCTATTCAATTCACTCGTTGCAAAGTTATACGCGAATGTAAAAAAACAGTTTGACCTCAAAAAGCTTAATTAGATGATTGATACGAGTAGATGTACTTTATTTTTAGTGTTTCCTATTCCTCTTTATGTAAGCTCGAATTTTATCCTAAGCAGAATTCTTTTTAGCTCATTAGCGAACATTTCTTGAAGACATATGTAGATCTGTGCGAAAGCTGCCTGCTTAGGGCTGCTGATAAAAAGAATCTTCTAAGCCTATTTTTGGCAACGAACTGGCCATTTTCTGCACTGCTTTCTCAAAAGAAAGGCTATTTTTGCTAAGGTCGCCTGCAGAGCTGCGTACTTCCTTGTGTTCATTCTTTGTATATCGATCCATCGCAAGGCCATGGTGTGTTCTGATTGTCTCTAGGAATAAGCTCTGGAGAAAAAGTGTGTTCAATTTGTGTATTTTCAGTTTACACACCTTGAGGAACAAAATAATACAACACGTTGATAAAATCGCCAGATTGCACATTTATAGACCACGTACAATTACGAAAATTGGACTATATATAAACAATAGTATAAAAAGGTTAATAATATATCTAAATATTTAATAGGAACATGTATAATAAATACGTGAACAAAAGTTTACAATACCCGACTTTTTTCTTGATATTATACATGAAAATTATTGTAGGATAATTCCAGAATGTTCTAATACATTCTACTATTTGTCAACCGAACTTTCGTCAGCATTTATCTCCAATAACGTGTCATTGGTACAGCAGCTCTCGTTCTGAAAGGTCGTATGCATGGGTAAGAATAAGGAAATCAGCCAAGATCTTCGCGAACGTATTGTGGAGCTCCATAATGAATGTTTGGGATATAGGAAGATAAGTGCACGACTGTGTTTATTATAGTCTCGGTTGGAACCATAATACGTGAGTGGAAATGTCAGAATACGACTCTCAGCAAGCCTCGAACTGGCCGTTCACGGAAGATTAGAATAGAATAGAATAGAATGAGGCTATAGGAACGAACCTTCTGGCCCATTCTTGGGTCGGATAATTACTTCGATAATTATTCGGATGTTTACCCAAGTCCCATGCCGTATTTCTAGCCGCGTCAACCATGTCGGCAGCGGGATTCGAACCCGGGTTTTCCCGCTCGAAAGCAGATTCGCTCACCAGTCGACCAAGCTGGTGGTGCTCGAAAATTGGTGCTCGAAATTGGTCCGAACAGTAGTGCAAAGGCCTGAAACTACTCATAAAGAATTAAAACATGATCTCAAGGCATATGGGATCGAAGCCAGCAAACACTCGATCAGCAGGGCACTACGCCGTGAAGGTCTTCGCTCTCGTACCCCTCGACAGGACACCTGTTCTCCAGAAACGTCCCGTCAATTCCAGGCTGAAGTATGCCAACGACCATTTGAACAAGCCAGCAGCGTTTTGGAACTCAGTACTGAGGTCTGATGAAACCAAAATCGAACTTTTTGGGAGAAACAGCACAAACCATGTTTGGAGACAACAAAACGAAGGGTATAAACCAAAGTGCACCATGCCCACTGTTAAGTTTGGAGGTGGTTCAATCATGGTGTGGGGATGTTTCAGCTCATCAGAGGTAGGTAAACTGCATATCATTGAAGAAACCATGAATGGTAGGAAATATCGTGAAATACTGGAAGAGGAACTCCTACCTTTAGCTCGTTTGTTAAAAGTAAAACGTGGATGGACATTCCAACGAGACAACGATCCAAAGCATACTGCAAACGAAACCAAGGAATGGTTGAGGGTGAAGAAGATAAACGTTTTAGAATGGCCAAGTCAATGCCCGGACATGAATCTGATCGAAAACTTGTGGAGTTAATTGAAATTGAAGGTTTAGAAGAGAGGTCCCAATAGCATCACTGAACTCAAAGAAATTCACATTGAAGAATGTAATAAGATTACGCCCGAAACTTGTAAAAGGCTGGTAGTGAACTACTATAAACTTCTCGAAGCCATAATTAATAATAAGGGCTATGCAACGAAGTATTAATATATGTATAGCTTGAAATGTGTTGTAAACTTTTGTTCACGTATTTATTATACATGTTTCTATATATTTTTTCTATTAAATATTTGTGGGTTTTAGATAAATCATTAACCCTTTTATACTATTGTTTATACATAGTCCAGTTTTTGTAATTGTACGTGGTCTATAAATGTGTAATCTGGCGATTTAATCAACGTGTTGTATTATTTTGCTCCTCACGGTATATATAATACTAGATGCTATTATAAGGTGCGGCTGATAAATAACCCGTGTTTTTAGGTCCCGCTAAAAATGTTTTGACTCAAAAAAAAATTGCTTCATTGAAAAACTATATGAACGTCTATGTAGACCCTTTGACCACTTATTACTCGATGTAGCCTCCTCCTGCCTCGATAACAGCTTTGATACGCCCTCGTTACACCCTCGTAACCTATTGCAACTCTTCTTGACGACCTCTCATGAAAGGTTGCCGAAAACGCCGTGGTACGTTCAATCAGTTCGTCTTTGGTTGTGCATGAGGTTCAGTTGGGGTTCTGTTCGACTGCACCTCATAGAAAAATCCATTGGATTAAACTCGAGGGAGTTGGTGGGCCAGACATGAGGAGAGGCACTGTAAAATCAGCATCCCTCATGCAGTCAAACCTCGTTGAATGATATTACCTGGCAGCTAGTGCTTCAAAGTTGTAGTTGGAACCAACTCAATTGCGCAGAACCTTCCTAAAAAAGCTGGCGTCTACGTAAATCCCAATTGCAATATCAGAATTATTGTATCCAGCGTGGATTGACATCAATCTTGTGTGTCTTTTCCATAGATGTGAGAAGTTATAGTCCACTACTGATGCCATGACTGCAGATACTGACTGTATAGACACTACTGATAGCCTGGTTTAGTTTTTACCGGTTGTAAAGTGACAACCTGGCCCCAGTACGTTCCAAAAAAACGAATTATTTATCCGCTGCACCCTGTATGTTGCGAATACTTATCCTTCAAGACACTTACTATTCCATTTTCTACCAATTCGTATTGAACAGTTCCTGACTATTGAAGCTTTCGTGAGGTCACGATCCGTTGATTGTGTTCAGTTCTTTAGATACGTAGGCAATGGAATAAGGTTGTTTCATTGCAAATACTGCATCATTTTTGAATAGAATATCCATCAAAGAGGAAAAATATTGTTATAAATTGCAACCGGTCTCTATAGTGGTTTCAAAATTTAGCTTAAATGTTGATTACAGATGTAGGATTGGGCAGTAGTTGCGGTAGGACTACCGCAGTACGTGCCAACTTCGGAAACAGACTTTCTCAGTCAATTTACCGTGCATTAGTTGAATGGAAGTTCAAGCTCTACTCCCCTCTCTGAACAAATCAGACTCGGGCGATCGATAAACCGAGAGGTTTTGTCTTCACTCCTGGAAAAGTTTTCTTGTTTTCTTGACTGAATTTTCCTGCTAAATCGAGCAAGGGTAATCGATGCGCTTCAATTACGGGATGTTGGCTGTCGTGTTGTTGGTCTAACAAAATTGATCCGAGAACATCGATCAATAAACATTGTTTTTGTTCAAGTCCTTGTTTATATAAGTAACGCTAGTTTCATGAAACAAAACCAATTCTCTATTTCATTGACCAATATTTTGCCTTTTAACTTACAGATGGTGTCGTTTTTATTTACATTCTTGTAAAGGGTCTCACATTCTTTTTATGGTTGCATGTATTTTGTTCTAGACTCGACATGCTCAAGTTTTGAACTGAAATTTTCGTGAATTGCATTACCGTCTTGCGTATGTTTGACTGTGAATTGTTACTCATTTAGTGCACCATTACATGTTCTTCATTTATGCTCATTTGCTTCCTGTCTTAGAATTTTCAGCATGGAACAATGAAAATCGTTCTAGAACTTCATAATCTCAGCTACAAACGACCTCTTCAACTGCTTGAACTCATCGGACTAAAAAAGAAAAATTTGAGGTCAACTAATTGAGAACTAGAAATACATTGCCTGGCCAAAAAAGAATGATATAACGTAATATCATGCTGAATGAATAAGCTATTTGACCTTTTGATCGAATGACAGCTTCCATTTGAACAGACGTTGATTCCACATGACACGTTTTCAGTCAGTAGTCCAGTTTGAACGTCGTACGGCAAACTGGAGTTGTTTTTCCTATTTTTTTTTGCATAATATATTTTCATTTTAAGAAGTATAGTCAGCGGAAAAATCATTTTGAAACTTTCACAGAATTCGATGGTTAATTGTCTCATCAATCAACATTTTTTTCTTGCCCAAACGCTTCGAAAAGCGTCTGTCTTTGTCGTGAAGAATTTGATGCCTACCACATTTGCTACAATAGGATTCGGCTTTGCAATGCAATTACCAGCGTGCAACTGTTCTCTCCATTATCTTCATGCCTATACCTGTCCTTATATATATATATATATATATATATATATATATATATATATATATATATATATATATATATATCACGCATCGATTCGCCACGTTCATAGGAGATAATGAGTCCTTTACTATATGGTGTAATCTTCTTCCTTCCTCGTCTTCTTTCTTTCAGTTTCTATTAATACTGAGATAGTTCTGACATCAAGACCAGCTGGTGGCTACGTCACAAACACTACAAAATGTGGAATCCTCATATCTTATACGAATGCACCAATAAGAAAAACAACGCCTCATGGTAATATGAAACATTATCGCTGAATAGAATCTCATCCTAGCAAAATTGTATTTTTCTCGCTTAAACCGAACGCACGGTGTCTGTGCGTGAGTATTGACGATAATGAGTGGAACTGTTCCTAAATTCTTGAAATTTTATGTGTTGTCTCATTCCTCCTACTCTACTGCAAATCAGGCACCTGCGTTTGGTGGATGGTGACTGCCAACATGAGACCAGGGTAGCAACCCAATAATGGACGACTTTTCTCATTCGTGTTTCCATATTTTATGTTCGACATTTTTTCTATATTCTTTTTCGTCGTGCATCGAAATAAGATTTGCCACTCTGTTTTTGTGTTACGCATATTGTATGGAAATTTGCAGAATGGCTCGTTACTCCTTTCATTTCGACAGAAGTTGCGTGTGATGAATGATGAGTACCTCAACTTCACCAGTGATTGCTCCTTGTTTGCGGGCCTGTGATCTGTCACTATTCGTCAGGCCTTTCTGAACCTTAAATTGCGTTCGTCAATTATTTTTGAAATGTAAATCATATATATTTCTGGGATGAGAATGAAATTTTTTTTAATGGAAAGAATTCCACCCTGAACGTTTTGTGTGATCACCTTATAAGCCAGGCGAAAAATTAAGAACATTTGTATTTTTAGACATCTTGCCTAACCGTCTGCGATAGTAAACCAATATGCGATCGCTGCGATAAAGTGCTTATGTGCTTATTGATCGTAAAATGAAACGGGCAGGCCTTGATTTGGTGCTTAGAGACTACTGGTCATAAACAGCACCAGTTCGCTGTTACGGAGGCTGTACTGCGCATCGCGCGCTAGCTGGATATAATGACCGACGTAAAGCTGAAACTGAACATAAACGAAAGCTAGCTATCGTCCGAGTAGGTGCGTTAAATAAAAGTGTATGAAGGAACTGAACTTTTCTTGGATAGTAAAGTTTGAGAGAGATGAGTCCCAACGATATGTAATTTTTTTAGAAGTCACTTAGGAATTTTAAAAATATCGAAAATTCAAAGAAAGTGAATGAAATAGAAGCTAGCATTCTTACAAATTGTTGAGTGCATTTTTGGCGTGATCGTTTCCCTCAGAGGCACAAATTTGAGCTTATGGTGTGGAAAGTGAGGTGTGTCGTGCTCTTCGTTAAAACGAGGTGGGATGTTTACCGAGCTCAATTGCATTTACTGTGTACACTTCGTTTGCTAAGCACATTCCCGCTTGATGCAACAATTAGCGAAGGATCATTCTCCTCGAAGCGATTATTATAAAGATCAATTTCGTTTGATATCAATATTATTTAGCAATGTCATTCATATGCTTGTAGATGTATGTCTTTCTTTTAGTAAATATGCTTTTGTTTTTGAGGCGTCCTTTTGATCCAATTTAAAACTTCTTGAATCAGCTAACCCTCTGTAATTTTGCTGTCTCTGTTGAATAATTCTTAAGCGTCTTCTATTGCTAGCAATATGCAGGCACAGTATTCATAATTGATTTCCTTTGTCAATTGATGCTAGAAAAGTTAATGAAAAAAGGTTGACAATGCAAATTTTATTTTTTTGACCTTAACGGCTTGGCCTTTTTAAATCTTTAGATTTAATATTTTCCGATAGCAAACTATTTTTCTGTACAAGTTTACTTGTGTTTACGTCTCTAGGTAAAGTTGTACAGTACTTTTTTGCAAGTTTGATAAGCACATCACGATCCATAAATAAGAGAAATTTGAAGGATTATACCCAAATTTTTCATTTTAAATAAGCTGATAGAAATGAGTAGATAGAAATAGATTTTGATGTAGTGCAGCCTTAGGCTTATAGACTTACAGATCAGGATATGTTTCGTGTTGTCTCTTTCACGTCCAATGTAATTTGTTAAAATATGTTCTTGAAACCTCTATCTGTGTTATTTTATCAGCATTTTTTTTGACACTACTAAGTTATTAAATGTGTTTTTTAAGCTCAAGCCACAGTAAAGAACAAACTCTAAATGAATTCTAAGTTGCCAGTCATTAAATTATTTTACATATACCTGCGATATTTTTCCAACATTTCATTGATAATAATGAGTGAACGAGCAGTGCAGATTTTGTTCTTAGTTTAAACTATCTTAATGAGGAAACCCTTTCTTTGACTCAGGACTATTTTAGACTTTCCTACGTACGCTTATATCCTCTGCTCCCAGAAGAATATAAAAATCATTTAGTTGAAAGCATATTATTTTATTATAGATTTTCATTGCCAACGATTATTTTTCTCACATGGGCGACCATAGTCACCTCAGATATTCTCCAAACAGTTATTTTCTTCATGCTACCTCATGACATAAGCAGACGACGTAGCAACATTTGGCTCTATTATTCTTTAGGGAAATACATCTTACGTTGAAAAACAAGCAATATTACTTTCACAGCACAAGCTACTCATTTCCTCTTGTACTGGTAATGATCTGTGACCGTGTAGGTATGTCTATATTGTTTTGACTGTTGTTTTGATGTTTTGCCAGTGATGTAGCAAAGTCTGACAAATTGCCGCGTAGAGTTCTCTTTATCGACGTTAAACTTGTTCCTTAACTTGGTGTGCCTGAGTTTCTCTTTATCAAGCGGAAGACGCCGTGGTACACAACGGGTTGATGCTTTTGTCATACTGATAAGTTTCTTGAAAATGTCATGCTTTGTGTGCAATGTGACACTTCATTTATTCAAGGGTCCGTCATCACGTTAGTAAGTTCTCATATTCTGAAGTTAGTGTTGGTAGAATGAGTTCAATTGATTTACATCACTTTTAATTTACATTTAGAAATCACTTCACATCCTTTAGAATGTAGATTTTTAATTATTGGTCATAGGAATTATGGCAACCAAGTAAACTAAATAATAAAAGTTCTGGATTTATTTGTGTAGCTAGGAAGGCTCTAACTTCTATTTGCTCTTCTCTGCCTGGATCGAGGGGAGAAGGGAAGCATATTTTGCCGTGAAACCAACACTTTGTTCGAATGTCTTAGTTTCCGTTTTTTCTTCCTAATTCTCTTCTTCCTTTTCGAGAAACATTGGTTTTGTTTGCCAGCGTGGTGAGATGTGCGTACTATGATGCTAAATTTTATGTTCTTTGCCTCTTAAACTGCGTCTCTACTGAACTTCTCAGTAATGATCATATGATCGACTCACTCGTACGAGACGGTAATTAAACAATGAACCCTGAATAATAAGCCATTTTGTATTCGTCTGATTATTTTTATGTTCCTTTTTTTTGTATCACGCACTGATTAAAAGATCGAAAAAAATTGCTAATTTGAAATTAAGGATCCTTAAAATTTAATCATTATACAGATATTTGTGCATCATAAGTATATCTTTTAAAATATTCTTTATATTTTCAGTAGTTTAAAATTTTCAGTTTATTTTTAAGATACCGCGTCTAAAAGAAATGGGAGACGTTGCCTATGCTGAAACGACAGCAGCACAAAGATGCAAAGATAAAATTATCAGTTGGAAAAGTTACAGTTTCTGTAGAGCCAGATGCATTTGATTCGTATTACATTGAACCATGATTGAGTGTGGGTAAGGTGCTCGGCTGTTAATGGGTAGGCAGTTCAAACTCCCAAGAACCAGACTGCTTTCTGCATGTGAACACCTGTGCTGAGAACATCAACCTAAGAACTCCGATAAATACTCCCATTTCAAAGTGATAAGAGGCCCTAAAATAAAACGAAGAATACACACTGTGCATCATATGTGAGATCGTACCTGTTGTTGCTGGGGTAATTAAACGAGTATAATAATAGTAATAATTTAATACCATGAGCAACACTTGTTTAGGTTCTTCAAAAAAATGTGTACTGACGATTAAGCTTCATCAATATTACCTCTCAAGATAAAGCTGTGACCTTCCTACCTCTCACATCGAAAAAACGCTGATGGACAATGCGTTCAGTATCCATTAGGGACAATCTGAAGCCTGCAATTCCAGTTGACCAATTACGATATTGAATATCAAGACTCAGTCGAATAAAATTAACTATTAAAACAGAGATAGTAGCACTTCTACGTTTCCTAAGAAACGAAGGGGAAAGTGTGATGGTACTCGTATTAAGAAAACAGAAAGACAATGGTATCTTCCGGTAGGGGAACTGAGCAGATATTATGAAAATGGTGGCAATTTTGAGGACGAATGGTCATGAATTTAGTTTTATTTGTTAATACTCCCAAGAACGCTGATAATGATTCATGGATGATAACTTACGTAAATGCTATTCATTCGAAAGGGCGGAGACTATTCCTCGACACATTCGGCTTTGTGTTGGTTTTTGAATTTTGTCATCTTTTGCATTGGCGCTAACAATAAATAGTTCACCATGATCTCTAGTCGATGATTTTTTTTATTAAGCCATTGATGCTTTTTAAACAAGTTCGCGTGCCTAGTTAAGTCAGGGAATATTTCTCACCGTTGTAACACCCAATTTAGTCGAGCTAATTAGCTCGCTAATTGGGAGATCAACAGCTGTGCAGCTAAAAGGGATGGGAAGTGTGATGAATTTCCTTCTTTGCTCCCGAGGGCAACATTCCAAAAACATCTTGCTATATTGCTGTCCATGTTTGCCTACTCTTTTTGGTCTTGCGAGAAAGAAGACATTTTAGGACTACGGAAACATCTACTTTTTATTTCTCTTAGAGCTGGGTTGCTGCTGGCCAATGCTTAGTTAAGTGTTGCTAAGTGAACACTTGATGCGTTAAAAAAGCCCATGTCTTAATTACTGACGAGTGAGAAAGGTTTTCACTTTGAACAGCTATTTTGAGTTCAAAAGACGTCTTTGCGCCAGCTGGACAATGACTCTATGATAAAAAGTGGGGTGTGTATTTCATGGATGCGTTTTTTATCGCATCTAAATAGTTGGCAGAGTTCTGAAGACAGATCAACTTGCTATTGTATGGTAAATGTAGAATCCAAGAGCGGCTTCTTTTGACTTGTACTACCGGAGTTATGATTTGAGACTTGTCGAATAGTTTCCTTCACTGAGTTGCTGTTGTAAACAAGAGTGAAAGAAAGAATGAAAAAATTTGATTCCATTCAGATATACATAAAATGTACCATGGTTTTTAAATTCTTAATGTCAACATCTTTAGTCTACTGATCATGCCGCCAGCGACTGTTCCCATCCAACTCGTGACTTGAGCGAGAGGCTCGTAGGGATACATTACGTTGAACTGGAAGATTGAGGAAATAATTTGAATCAAATCAGTCAGTCAGCCCTACCAAGTCTTCGCGTCACAAGTAGAGAAAATTCGAGGGCTGCGTGGGGATTCGAAACCTCAAAACCAGAAACCTGGTAGTACGAGGGCAGATCACTAACCCCTCTGTTAAAGTGAAGACATTGTAGGGGCGATGACTGCGAGTCGCGCACTCGCCGGCTCGGAGCTGGTATTGCGGAGATGATGTTGTTGAGCTGGCATGTAGTTGGTATCGTAACATTCTCGCACGTGGTATCACAACATCATGCAGGTAGTATCACAGTTTGTACTCTGCGGGTAGTATCGCAGTATTGCGCAGGTAGTATTGCACTATCGCGTAGCTGGTACCACAGTATCTCGTTGCTGGTACCACAGTATCACAGCATCGTGCAGGCAGTATCGCACTATCCCACAACTGGTACCACAGTATTGCGCAGGTATTATCACAGTCTCGAGCAGGTATTATCACAGTTTAGAGTAGTTAGTATCACAGTTACGAGCAGTTAGTGTCACAGTATCGCGCAGGTAGTATCACAGTATCGCGCAGGTAGTATCACAGTTACGAGCATTTAGTATCACAGTATCGCGCAGGTAGTATCACAGTTACGAGCAGTTAGTATCACAGTATC
>VCRD01000786.1:91006-128651 GCA_006783055.1 Trinorchestia longiramus | reverse complement strand
TCTTTGTCGCTAAATTCAAAATCAAGCTAGTTTTTATCCATAAGTCGGGCTCACGATAGGTTTGTATCCGTAATCCCAGCCAAATGGCTAGAAATCAGTTACTGGGTTAGAATAGAACGTATTCAGATACACTGTCATTTCATGCTCCAATGTTTCATTGATGTCTGTCAAATTGAGCACCTGCTTCTGCATGTGGTCGTGCAGAGGGTGTGCCGTAAAATTTTAAATTTAGCTTCTTTTAGAAATCAGTTGAATCAGCAACTCGTCAATTATTGTAATGCCTTCCGGACTTTTTAATATGTTCGGTGATGTTTAAAATATTCCAAATTGGATAAGAAAAACAAAATAGGATTGAAAATTCATACCTCTTAACTTTATGAACTTGACTGCTACCTGCGGAAAAAACATTTAAGAAAAATATGTATTTGTATTGTGTGCTTTTTGTATTGCTTTGTACACAAGTTTATGAAGAAGACTATTTACGCTGCTTTCTGTTCTGTGAAAAGAAAATCGCGTTATCGAAGCAGGCAAAATTGAATCGGAGGTTGAAATAAGGCTTAACATACTCGTACTTTTCCCTTCTTTTTCATTAGATGTCATTCGAGGTCATTAATCACTCACATGCTAATTGTAAAGTTTTATCGTCAAATTATGATAATTACTATAACTTCTGCAAAAAAACGTATTTTAAAGTATTGTTAAATGCTCTCGGCCACCAATTATATGAAACACGGAACTGGAAAAATAACACTAGTCTGGTGAAACGATTGAGTATAAATAAATGTTGCTCTCGTTATGCTGTACAAGGAGACGCAGCTTTAGTTTGATCTTTGAAAAACAAGTAAAAAAGAATACTTACCTCATCTCTGAACAAACATGAATGAATGGATTGGAAGTTATAAATTCAGTCTCTGTCGAAAACAGTTGTCGACTGTTAAAAGATTTGGCAGCTCGAAGCCGTGAGCAAAATGGTCAAACGAATCCAAGTTCTTCAATTTGCAAATAAACGGAAGAAATAGTTGTGAAGCTTAGAAGTAAACAGGTTTGTTATTACAAAGGTAGAGATATTGTCTTTAACTTTTTACAGAATTACGTGACTAACATACGATACGAGAACTAAAAAACAAGCTCGCTGACTGAGCCAGTGCAGCTCAAGACCCATCATTTCCGTGGCCAAAAGACGACATCCCTTTTATTTACGAGTCAAAAGATATGAAAAAATAGGCTATTCTCTTTCAACTTTAATCCATGAAGAAATACCGGGAAAAGGATACTTGGCATCATGTTCGTGCGCAAACATTTTCAAAATATGTTTTATTTTAATTAATTTTGCTGGGCTTTCATTTGTCGTAGGCATTAAAGTCTGTGAAAACGCACTAAAAAATAATCAAAGAACGACACCAGCAAATGCGTAAGCCTTCTAACATAAATATCTTTAACAATACAAGGGAAAGCGTTGAAAAAAATTACAGTTTAACCTATCATACAAAATCAAATTCAAAACTGATCATATCTACAGGGTGCTGTAACATGACTTTCTTTTTTTAAATGCGTGTTGCTTTGAAAAAAGAAGTCAAGTTGCTGCACCCTGTATCTGTCCGTTATGAATTATTGCTCATAACGCCTTCTAGCAGCAGTTACTTTGTAAAAACACACTTGATGACAGATGTTACTAACTTGTCTCCCTCAGAGGGTGCTTGAAGTCGTGTAAACTCCTGTGGCGCTCCAAATTCACTTAGTGAGCATCGAGTGCCATCAGATCCTGAGATTAAATACTGCATTACTACCATTGAGGAACAAGCGTCTCAGTGTGATATATACACGCGCTTTTTATTTCGGTTAAACTCACAGCATAAATGAATTGAACCAAAACGTGTTGGTGACCCGACGTGGCCAGAAGCAGACTTCATGTTCTTTCCTCCAAATAAGAATCTGATTTACCCAATAAATCATCATGACATGCTCAGCTGCGGGAAGAAATACAGGCAGATATTTCTTGCGACTTGCGGAACTTGTCCCAACATCCTGACATGGAGGCCTACAGTAGACTCCCCTCAACTGTCCCGTGATCCTTCATGGCATGGATGCGGACAGACTGCAAGGCCTGTGCCAAAACGTGGATGCGATGAAACCTTTTTGTTTCGGGGAATATGACTTGGTTGGTCAGTAAGAAAAACGACCGATTTGTTTTCGAAAGCAAGATTAAGTGCTGGAATTTATCAAAAAATTGGCCTCTATGCAAAGGATATTGTTAAAACAAATCGAGTAGAATTTCAAAACTAGTCTCATTTAAAGAAAAAGTTTCTGCCGATACGACGATTTGCAATTATATCGGTCGGATTGGACTTTTATTGTCACATTGATTCAGAAACAATCATTTGATGGTTAATTGAGATTGTAATTTTTATGAAATTAAATTGTGAAGTAACTTCGGACGAAGTACACACTTCTTGACAAAATAATTACGTGGGACATGTTGTGTGAGACTTCATGCTTTCTTCAGAATATTAATCCCTTTTCGGTGAATGGTTGTAAGGTCACATTGTCGTTTAGCTCAACTTGATCGCAGGATTCTTCATCAAAATTTTGTGCCCCGCAAAGGCTGGTTGCAACTTTGTCAACCAAGTGTTTGAATGCCCAGGATATGATTGTAAAGTGTGGAGAACTATAAATTTCACTAATTTCACTCCTACTCCTTGGAAATTATATTTATGGAACATCATTGTTAGATGATACTCTAAAGTAATTTCCTCTGCCGTAAATAAGACGATGGAGTGCTGATGGAAGTTGTTCGTTCGTGTAACACGCAGTTTGTGGTGTAATGTTATTGCAACATTACGCCAGCGAGCGCTTCATCAAGCCAAATTCGGGTGAGAACGACACCAAGCCTCACTCACTAAATTGAACTGAATTTGAAAGTCCGTCGAATTGACATCGGAGAACTCGGGTCCCATAATTCAATCAAACAGAAAGCCTTGCACTTTTGCTTAGATCACAACTGAACCTGTTAGGCGGTATGAAAGAGAGTTTCATCATGTTAGATCGTGGTAACAGTTTTTGAACTTTGAATAGACCCATAGAGCAACGTAGTTACGAAAAAAATAAACTTCAAGGCTAGTTTTGAATTCTTTTTCTTCTTCAATGAAGATTGGAAAAGTTTTGTCACTGCAGGACGTCAGGCTGGCTGGTCTAAGCAATGACCGAAGTAGTTTTCACTGTCAGTCGGCTATGTCGTTTCATTGGCACTTTACTTCTCTCTTGTATTCAGCGCTAGTTATTTTGAAAATTATGAATGACGTTAACTGGAAAAAATCCGCTACAAAAGTGAATACGTTCCTCCACAGACGAAATTTGACAATGTCTTCGCTCAAGTTAGCTCTTTTTCTTTCGTGTGCTCAGAAAGAAGTGGTTTTGCTCTTCTTCAATGAGACATTTTCAAGTTTTCCACGAGTACTCCTCCTACTGTTCAGTAGTTGACATTAGATTTGAATGTCAGTTTTATCGCACTTCTGTCGGGCTCCGTCGACAGCACTTCTGTAGACAGCAGTTTGACTGTTGTTACCAGTCTTCTCCGACCAGCATAATGATTTTGTAAACCCTCATTGACGCATATTACACTTTAGGATTGTAAAAATTTAACTCGTTGCTTCATCTCTTCAGTGCATCGGTTCATTTAAATTATATCTATTAATAGCAGCAATATTATTAATATAAATAAAGGTGAGTAGTCGGAAAAATACATTATATTGAAAATTATGAATCTATACTTTTTGCCCCTTCACGACCACCGCATCCAAAAGCAACCACGACACTCAAACTCAGCCACCGCACCTAAATTCAATGATTACACCAAAATTTGACCACCACACCCAAAATCCACCCACTCTTAACCTTTTAGCGACCAATTTGTTTTTCTAGTTTCTACATTTAACACGTTGAGTGCGATACGACCCGCCGGTGGGTCACTCAGGTTAGGTTCTATAATTTTTTCAAGGCTTTCTAGTGACTGTGTGTACAAAGTAAAGATTTGCACCAGCTAGGCAATCGCAGGCAACGTGTTAAGCTCACAAAGACCGTCTGTACACTGATGCAATGAAGCACGCTGAGAGCCAGGCAGCCAAAAGAATGACGCTGTAACATGCCGAAGCGTTCAGACCTAGTAGCAACCTCATATTGCTCACTGTTTAATTATTAGAACAATTCTCCCAAAGACCGTGAAAGGCGACCGAATAGTCCACTTGGTCGCTAAAGGGTTAATGTAGCAGAGGCCAAGAAGCCTCATTGCGTCACTAGTAGTGCGTTGTGCTATGTGGTGGAGGTGATTAAACAGCTTTCTGGCTCGTAAATTTGAAAAGCCTATAGAAACGTTACTGAACAACCAATTCACATCACTGTGACGCTAGCAAATTCGGATTCTAAAAACATGGACTCAGCCTGTATCATTTACGCAAAAAGATACAATGATGGAAATAAATCAGTTTTCCTTTCCACATCTTTTTTGACGTGGTTTCGAATACAGGCCGTTATTTTGTGATACTGAAGTAGCACGTTTCTATTCAAGCTCATTTTTAATTATATTTGAACATTTCTTGAACTTCGTCTTTCAAAATCACATTTGTGCACTCGTGTTTAAAGACACTATTTCATTCATTTTAATTTTATTGGGTTCCTGAAGAAGGCTTATGCAGGGTGCGGCAACGTGACTTTTTTCAAAGCAAAGCGCTTTGAAAAAAGGAAATTACCTTGCTGCACCCTGGATATTCACGGGTAGCTTGCACAAAGTTGCAGGTCAGGACTGCTCGTAGATTGCGGGGCGCTCAACGTTCCCTCTGAAAACCCAACAATTTAGTGACTGGCCGGAAGCTCATTAAAAATGTAATCAGCATTTCAGGTTTACGCAATTTTACTTGCCTGTTTGATCGCTAGCATTCTCTGAGTTAAAATGGTAGTTCGTTCTGCCCCACTTTTCGTGAGCAGTAGAATCGCGATAGTAAACTGTTCATTTACTGGAAAGTTACTGGTATTCTTACTCTACTGCTGCCAGATTTACAGTCTTATCTTTTTTTTTGTTCAATTAACGGTGATTTTCGACAATTGGAGTTGAAACTTTTAATATGAACGTTGTTATACGAAAAAATTTCGTTAATGCAGACAAGGAAGTAAACCATGTGTCTGTTTCAGCTGCTGTTCTATGAATAGTTACTATTCACATTTTGTACGACTATTTTTCGTTAATAGTTGGCCAACGAGCATTCTGCTATCTGGGTTCTACGTACTCAACTCTTATCAGGATCTGCAGGCGTACGTATTTAGAGCGCTATCCTACTATTCCAACGAAAATATCATAACAATTCCATCGACTTGAAGGTGTGAAAATCTGGATGTATCGTGACTGGCGTTGCTTTTCATTCTGACAATCAGTTATTCCCTCAACATTTTAGATTTTCCTTCACATAACTCGCTTTCGAAGCTATTCTATGATTTGACGACAAGCAAGCATCATAACAATAAAGCATTTTTATTGAGTTGTGTTCCAAATGAAGAACTTCCATTACAGAATTGTTCGTAGTTGACGTTCAAAAAAGAAGTAATTTGTCAAGTCGGAAACTTAGTTTTTACAGCGAAATGAAGTAAAATTTATTGAAAAGTGGATAACGACTTTTTAACTTGCCACTCACACTCTGCGCTGTCTCAGTCGTGTTAAGCTCTTTAAAGTGATGACTTTCAAGCAGCTCATCCTCTTTGCAGCACTCTGTTTTGATTCCTACAATGGCAGAAAAAACAAAGAAGTCAACCTACCTGTTGCTTTAATAAGCAGTGTTCCAGCCGTGCAGGAGTGCTTACAGCTCCTCGTTTATAGTTTTGTTCGCTTGCTTGTCTATTTATTTAATATATTTCTGGTTGTATAAGAAATAGAACTCCCGCTGGCAGAACAATGTCATTGTCACAGTATTGATACAGTATTTTCAGTAAAAGAATTGACAGACTCCTCTTAATACCTAGATGACCTGTAGCAATATATCAGAGTCATTGTTTTATTTTTTGTTAGGTAAACGGCCGTTTTAGGTGTACTGAATTCAAAAGAAAATTTTCCGTTAGCGGTCATGTCAATTCTTTTTATTTTCAGTATCATGCTCCAAAATCAGCCGTTTTTTATTTCAAACTTATCTCCCTTAGATTATTGCTCAGTCATTACTGTAGTTTTTGTATAGAACACATGCATTGTCTGTAGTTCTATCGATATTATTCATGAAGATCTTTGAAAAAAAAAACACTCTAATCTTTTGGAACCTGTTATGTAGACACCTCTGCATTTTGTTCACTATTTTCGATAATGACAACAGTCGGCTCCGATTTTCAAGTTCCATTACAATAATTATTCTAGTGTCGCCTCCTTTGACGGTCGACACGCGTGTATTTACCGCTATGATGACACGTTTCCAAAGTCGTGCTGGACTTTTAGAAGAAATTGCTTCTCTTTTATATTTTCATCAATATATTCCAGTGTTATCGAAAGAAAACACTCAAATTAATTAAACTTTTGTTTTATGTGATCTACATCCAATATTAGGCTGAACAACTTTCCTCAAATTTTAAGCCCTGGTTCTGATAATTTCATATGTCAATCATAAGAACAGGATGAATAAAAAACAGAATCAAACGTTATTTAGTAACTTGCGTGTAATATTTCTCTCCAAAATAATATGCTGTATTATGACTAGGTTCTTGATACTATGATAATAACGGTCGATTTTCCCCTCGTAGAAGAACGGCCCACGCATGAAGTGCAGCGCATGCAAGATCATCGCACACAAGCACTGCATTCCTACCCTTGGAGGGAGGGTCAAGTTCACTTGCAAGCCTTCGTTCCGAGATGTGGGTCCACGTCAGTACAGGGAACAGACTGCCACCCACCACCACTGGGTGCACCGCCGCAACCAGAAGGGAAAGTGCAAGGCATGCAATAAGGTGAGCTTTGATGGTGCTTTTCATCCTTGCTTGTATGTGTGCCTTTAACTCTAGAAACAAAAACTAAAGTTTACTGTATTGGTCCGGAGACTGTGTGGGCCTGTCAGATCAGGTCACTTTTTTCATATTTATCAACTTCTCCAAGTTCAAAATTTGTAGTTACACTCAAGCCTTGTTATTTATTGTAATTTAAGTCACAATTAAAGATTTGAAGAATATACATCTGTAGGAAAAGTTAATGAAAGTCACGAAATAACTGGGCAATACTGAAAATAATGAAAAAATCTCTAAAAATCGTTACAAGGTGTGAATGATGCAAAAAATGATGGTGAAAATAACTAGGCTTGAGTATACTAACATTATTGATGTGTTTGTAATGAATAAAGTTAATTTAAACAATTTAATACACTTTCTTTCTTGAAGACGGGCGTCGTAGGTCCGTGGTCTGTTTAAAGTGTGTAGATCTACTGACCGTGCACTAACTATATTGTGTCATGTTGTAGCAATGCTGGACTGTGCATTTGGTGTGGCATGTAAAATAGTTTATATATTTGCCAATTATGTGTCGGTGCAGGTACGTGCAAAGTGTAGCATGTGTGCTTTTTAAGTGCGTACTCTAATGCATGTATTGTAGGCGGCATTTGTTGCGGATGCAGTATAGTAACTTGATACTATAAATGTATCCTAACCAAAAAGCTAACACCTGGAGAAATAAAAAAAATCTGCATCAATTACCTAGGTGGTATCAAACAAAACTTCTAGTAAAAAGAGCAGTGATTTAGAAGTATCCCAGTATCATGATGTAGGAGAAAATCCATGTATGAATTTGAAGTAAAAAGAACACATTTCACAATGCATGAAATAAGAAAGCTTCAATGAGGGGATTCAACATCTGGGCTCGACAATGTTGGAGTGATAGCACCGCAGATGAGTAGACTTTGAGCAATCAGGTGGGCCAAAACATTGGGAGTACATACAGGTAGGTGCTGTCATCCTCGTAGCGACGTGCACCTGAGCACTGTAATGCTGTCATCCTCCAGCCATGCTTTCACTACTGAGCACATGCTGTTGAAGTAATCAATACATTAAGAATGGTAGTATATGGTGTGAAGCAACGTTTCCTGGTTGCAAAATGAGTTGGTATGGCGCTACTGTTGAGGTGTGCGCACCAGTGTGCGTAGAACGATAAAAAACGAAGAGGGTTGACTAGGTACGATGTTGTAAACGTGAATTATCGTTCATGTGGCACACCCCTGTAAGGATTTCATTCCTTTCCCAATACAGAACTAACCACACTTATTAAGCCTCGGTGAGATTTTTTACATGAACTTTTATTCAATTTTATTTTTCCTCGTGATGCAAAATTAGGAACTCTACCAGATATCGTTTCTTCGAGCTGCGCTCGCTGCTTTGGTTGAAATCTCTTTAGAGTGATTAACACATTTCCTGCGAAGTGACCCACCGGTGGGTTACTCAAGTTAAGTTCTGTAATTTTTTCAAAGCTTTCTACGGACTATGTGTACAAAGTAAAGATTTACACCGGCTAAGCAATCGCAAGAAACGTGTTAACGTGTAGCAGTTTAGATTAAAATTTTCTACCTCAAATAGAGCAGAGTAGGATGTATCCCTTAAGATGACTGTAGGTTTGAGGTTTAATGAAGCATGAACAGACTCGAGGAAAGGTAGAGCAAGTCCTGATGACCTGTAAACGTGCAGGGGGATCCTGTAAACGCAGGGGACAAGAAGACGCATGCAATAGAATTATGAGGAGGAAAAACAACTTTAATATCTCGTCTGTGCCGTGACGGTAGCTGTAGTGGAACATGCCAACGAGTAAACCCCATGTTTTACTTACCACGGATCACTCCGCTCGACAAGCTAACATTTTTTTCCATTGTGGCCCGATTTTAGGTTGATGAAATGCATTGTAGTTTTCTCTGTCCGAAACATTTTTCTTAACCGTTCCGAGGAGGTAGCCGACGTGTTAAACTTGCAAATGCGTGCTCGAGCGCCGTCGCGTATATTCTTGTCATATGACTTTTATTTATTTCCTTCTGCATCCTCATACATTGTTTTTTTGGCTCAGGTTTTCTTGATGCTTCATTGTTGACGTTGAGTTGACACCTTATCCTACGACACTAACACAAATGCTAAAGAGGCGACTATTATTTTTAGCGAACGAATTCTGCTAACAAATTTACTATTAAATTAGAGGGTCCTCAAATTTTTACCAATTTGGTCTTCCTTGACATTTTTGACGTTCTTACTGTGCTTTTATTGCTGGATATTTTTACCTTCCGATCCCACACTTGTTCCTGTTTCCGAAGGCATTCTATATGGTCACCGGCTGGAGTTCCGTTTCATAATGGAGACCAACTTTCTCGTATGTGAGCTACGCCTCTCGACGCTGGGGGAACTTCTACTGAGGAAAAATTGTGCGCTGTAGTTCCCACTCTGCAAATGGTTTAACTTTTCCCCTCTGACTTTAGAAATGATGGACGAGGAACGCCTGAGCGTGCTTTGATTTGCTCATCATGGCGCGCCAGCACTGCTTGACGTCAGCTTCGCCAGTGTTTTACGCTCCTTTATTTTGATCAAAGCTGGTTTTCTGCTTTCAGTCGCTTTATTTCCTCATACCGTGAGGAGCAAAATAATACAACACGTTGATTAAATCGCCAGATTGTACATTTATAAACCACGTACAATTACAAAAATGGGACTATAGATAAACAATAGTATAAAAAGGTTAATAATATATCTAAAACCCACAAATATTTAAAAGAAAAAACATATAGGAACATGTATAATAAATACGTGAACTTACAATACATTTCAAGATATATGTACATACATTAATACTTCGTTGCATAGCCCTTATTATTAATTATGGCTTCGAGACGTTTACAGTAGTTCACTACCAGCCTTTTACAAATTTCGGGCGTAATCTTATTACATTCTTCAATGCAAATTTCTTTGAGTTCAGTGATATAATTGGGACCTCTCTTCTGAATCTTCAATTACAATTCCCTCCACAAGTTTTCGATCGGATTCATGTACTGGGATTGACTTGGCTATTCTAAAATGTTTATTTTCTTCATCCTCAATCATTCCTTGGTTTCGTTTGCAGTATGCTTGGGATCGTTGTCTTGGAATTTCCATCCGCGTTTCAATTTTTACGAATGAACTGAAGGCAGGAGTTGCTCTTCCAATGTTTCACGATATTTCTTGCCATTCATGCTTCCTACAATAATGTGAAGTTTACCTACCCTTGATGAGCTCAAACATCCCCACACCATTATTGAGCCACCCCCCAACTTAGTGGGTATGGTACACTTTGGTTTATATTCTTCGTTTTATTGCCTCCAAACATGATTTGTGCTGCTTCTTCCAAATAGTTCGATTTTGGTTTCATCTGACCACAGTACTGAGTTCCAAAACGCTGCTGGCTTGTTCAAATGGTCGGTGGCATACTTCAGCCTGGTCTTGACGTGACGTTTTTGGAGAAGAGGTGTCCTGTCGAGTGGTGCGGAGGCGAAGACCTTAACAGCGTAGTGCCCTGCTGATCGCGTGTTTGCTGGCTTCGATCTCAGATGCCTTGAGATCATCCTTCAATTCTGCACGAGTAGTTTAAAGCCTCTGCACTACTGTTCGAACCAATTTTCGAGCAGTACGGTCATTAATCTTCCGTGGACGGCCAGTTCGAGGTTTGTTAGGAGTCGTATTCCGGCATTTCCACTTACGTATTATGGTTTCAACCGAGGCTATAAGAACACACAGTTGTGCACTCATCTTCCTATCTCCCAAATCTTCATTATGGAGCTTTATATTACGTTCGCGAAGATCTTGGCTGATGTCCTTATTCATACCCATGCTTACGACCTTTCAAAACGAAAGCTGCTATACTAATGACACGTTATTGGAGATGAATGCTGACGAAAGTTCGGTTGCCAAATAGTAGAATGTATTAGAACATTCTGGAATAATCCTACAATAATTTTCATGTATAATATAGAGAAAAAAGTCGGGTATTGTAAATTTTTGTTCACGTATTTATTATACGAGTACATGTTCCTTTATGTTTTTTCAATTAAATATATGTGGATTTTAGGTATATTATCAACTTTTTTATGCTATTGTTGTTATATAGTCCAATTTTCGAAATTGTACGCGGTCTATAAATGTGCAATCTGGCGATTTAATCAACATGTTGTATTATTTTGCTCGCCACGTATAATGATATACTCATTTTAGTTTCTTTTAGAGTGCATAGTTGTATTTGATTTGTTGATCATGATGTTTGACTGTATTGGGGGTGCATTTTTTTAACACGTTGCCTCCGATTGCCTGAATGGTGTAAAACTTCACTTTGTACGCATAGTCACTAGAAGGATTTGAAAAAATTACAGAACCTAACTTATGTGGTACACATACGTACCACTTCGGAGTCAACGTGTTAAAACACTACATGGAGTCAAGTTTACATCCGGTTTCTTGTCCTCAGGCAACGAGCTGGCCACCTGGTGCGATGATTTACGGGCCTCATAACCGTTGTGAATTGGAATTTCATGCTCCTTACTTCATTTTATTCAGTCTTAAAACTTGTAATAGTAGTAAAATTTTGTTATAACAGATTTTTACACGTCTGCCGGGCTTGAATCGTTAGTTAGGTGTTTTTTACCTTTAAAAAAGCGGTATTCCTTTTTATAGCTTTCCTCAGTTTGCGACTACCAGTGTGAGCTTCATCAATAACCCCTGAGTTTATGAACGGACTCGAGAGCTGCATGACGTTAATTTCTCGTTTATATTGTCCTCTGTTTCAAAATACAGGGTGTCTCAAAAAAATGTACTCGCCCTTTAACCGTTGCTAACATGCTGTCTTCTTTGTGTTGCATGTGTGAGGTTCGAACCTTTGCGAACATTATTAAATGTGATTAAAAAATCATGTTCGCAAAGGTTAGAACCTCACACCTGCAACACAAAGAAGACAGCATGTTAGCAACGGTTAAAGGATGAGTACATTTTTTGAGACACCCTGTAGTAAGTGCAATTACTTCTTCTAAACCGTTTTCAAGTTCTAAATGATAAAGCTACCAAATGTTAGTTCACATATAGAAAATACAATATTTGCCTCGAAGTTTCAACGTTCTAGAATTGCAGAAAGTTTACGTTATTTTCATGGTATTTTCGAAACTGGAAAAATAGTGACAGGAGAAGCTTTGTGCGTGTGTATCACTTTTTGCTTCAATGACTGAGTTTGAACTCCATCATTTATTCATGTGGAGCAAATATTTTATTTATTTTGTGGAGCAAAAAAATTTAAAAATGTGGAGCAAATGCATTGTTGAATCATAAATTTTTATATTGTACAGTTTTCTCTGCCGGGTTTTTGTATTTTCGTTCTCTATCACACTATGTCACATTTAAACCTTTTATTCAAACCTTTCATTCAATTATTGGTAGCAGGATTTCAAAGGTTTCTACATTGAACGGATGTGAGTTAGAAATGCGGGGGCATGTGATTTGAATCATCATTCAGTTTATTTTCGTACTATTTATTTTCAGTAAAATTAACGTCCGTCGCCGTTTCACCTAAGTTCAACGGGTATTTTATTGGGAACGCGCATTGTGATGTTTCATGTTTGGAATCGACAAATGGATTTTTCATTTCTGAGAATTCTTACAGACAAAATGCCAAGTCCTATTCATGAACGTTCTAACTCACAAATCCTAGGTTCTATTGTTTTCCTTCGATATTTTGGTATACTTTGATACTACAGTGCATTCTGTACTCAAGTCGAAGAGCGCCGTAAAACGATGGTTTGGAATTCGCCAATGTGTTCTCAAGATATTTGTTTCCATTACATTCCAGAGCTATAGGAATGTTTTATATCCTGGAAAGCCAGACTAGCGATAAAGAAGAGCCCAACAACTCAGTCTGCCAACGCAGAACACAAGGCCTGCCTTGTGCAAACGCCTGCAAGCGATGCGACCGCAGGTATTGTGGAAACCGCGCATTTTACAGTCATCATTTGCAGCTTAAATTGAGCTGGAGGATGCGGTGAAGTTCTAATTGTCGATTGCATGTAATAAAATTTTGATAAAAAATAACATATATTGGGTAATTGGTCGCAAACAGTTAGTTTACAGTCGGGAATACATTCCGGCATTAATGTTCCTGGAAACATTTGGGAAAATAATTCTTTATCTCTGTGTCTCGCACTTTTTTAAAGTATGTTGTATAATAACGTTGAAAGTTTAATGTTTAAGTAATTTTTTTAAACTTCTTTTTCTTCATCAACTGTTTTGGATCAACGTCAAAAGTTGTGTTCACCAACTGTGTCTGACCAGATGGAGTTATTTAAATATGAAATTTAAAATCAATTCAATAAAAACAGTCAATATTTTCAAACATATTATGTCATATTCTCTTACGGTACTGGGTAAAATTAAGAGTAAAATGTTAAGCAATTCTAGTACCCCGTTGTTTCCACACACCTTTATGACACTGCGAACACAACAGCACTGTGTACTCCAGTCCTCCGATACCTAATTTTACAGCAGTAAATTTCCATCACATTTTACGTATGCGTACAATTCTCAATTTCCCGTGCTGGTGTTGCACTACAGCTGAGAGTCAATCAGTATACAGTGCATACTGAATGTATTTCAGATACTTGACACTGATTGAGCGAGAGACCAGAAGAATTCATGTTTACCATTGGTCGAGCCCTTGTAGTGTGAGTCCACATGAGCTATGGATTTCACATGAATTTATATATGTATGGATTTCACATGAGGAATTGGTCCTCCTCAGCGGTGCCTGTTGCTTCTAATAGCGGAGTCAGCAGAGCTTGTTACGAGTCTGTTGCGGGATTAATTGTTAGGTTTTATTTTTCCCCCGCTGTATTTTTTCCATTAATAGCGTTCAACCGACCTCTTGCACGAGCGTTTTCGCTTCTGTTTCATTTATTTTCATACATGGCCTCTTCGCCTGAACAATATTCTTACGCTGTCTCTTCCTGCAGCCTGTAACGTGCTGTGCAAGCCGTGACACTAAAATTTTTGTACTTGGCCGTGCCAGTTAACTTAAATCTTACTGAATTTCTCTTTAATAATTAACTTCAATGTAATTGAGCGACGCTGTGGTGTACTGTCATATATAGTTTTTATCCTACTTGAAAATTTTAGTATTACTTAATGCACTAATTTGTGGATGCTATTGAGCTTATGTACAAAAGTTTGTACCCATCATAGAACATTTCTTACGCATGTATTCATTCAGTAGTGCGTGTGTTTGTTCATTTTCCTATTTATGAGTAGGGTAGCCGGTGTATGAGAGTACATTACGTACAGAATAAGTGGTTTTCCAATTCGTCGCTAAGAATTACGCAAGAGCATTGGACCTGAACGCTTCTTAAGATCTGGGAGGCAATTTAGTTGAAGGAGCTGCTTTGCACGATCATGCACCCTATCCTTACCGAGGTTCTATCAGTATACTTACCCACTCGACAATTGAGCTATCGAGGTACATTTATTGAGAGTGTTATTATGATAAGTATCGTCACCTGCTAAATAAAACAGCATTTGTAGTGATCTCTTATATTTACTTGCCCCAGTCGTGTTTTTTCATCATTTTCAATGTTGTTACTGTACTTTTATCATTATTTTTTCTTTCATTCTTGCATTTCTCTCATATCGTTGGCACTATCATTCATTAGCATCTCATTCATTACTCTATCCCTGCATCCCTTCTTTTTATATCATCTCCGTCTTTGATTACTCTTCCTCACGCTTTTTCCCTTCGATTTTATAGTTCCGTCAACGTTTCCGAAAGATTTAATCGCTTCCAGCAAAGTGTTTCCTAAATTTTACAGCTTCCACCCTAACATCCCTTGGATTTTTTCACTTCAACCCAAGCTTCCATTAGATTTTTTCTTCACCCAAGATTCATTTATATTTTATCGTTTCCATCCACACTTTCCCTGGATTTTATCATCGCAACCCAAGCGTTCTCTATATTTATTGCTCTAACTTACGGTTCCTCTACATTTTATTTCTTCAACCTAAGCTCCTCCCCCCCCGAATAATTTATCATTTTTCCCCAATCTTTCTCTGGATTTTATCGCTTTCAGCCGAGTTTGGCCTCCTGTGGTTTCCTCACTCACCTGTCTCTCTCACTCGACCGAGCATCCTCTTTAAGGCGCCGCCATGACTCCTACCTGCTGCCTCCGCTCACGCTACTTTAACATCGCCATCTGATAGCACGCCACATGCCAGCTTGGTGTCCCTTTGTGGCATATGATAGTGCTATCAGTGCGCACCTCACAACACTGTGGCATATGCTGCCAGCCGGTTCTCACATTTATGCCTGCTAAAACCCCAGAATATACGATACGCTAGCTAGCCGTTTAACTGTGCGGGAAAATACACCGTGGGACGACAATTCACAGGTTGGTTTGCTATTAGTCATGCGAGAACACTGTAAAATCAGGCGGTACGATAGCATGCCAGGGGCCAGTTTGGACTCTAGTTGCGTGTTGCAGGAGCATTACGACACCTACTAAGATACAACGCTCGTGGCATCCCAAGTGCTGCTTCGGTTTCCGCGTTCCGTATGCTGTAGACTTTCAGTTTTCCATAAATTTTTCCTGCGGACTTTCCAGTTTCCATCGAATTTGGATGGGACTTTTAGAAACTAATCTGTTTCCGTTAAAATATCTACCGGTAATGAGATAATTTTTGCTCTGTGGTTTCCATGCCTGACAGTTTAGTGCGGAAGATGAACTTGTTTTAATGATGTTAACGGGCTTTGAAAACCATTCTTGATCTCGGCTTAGCGACGGGAAGAGTTTGTGCAGTTAGTTCGTTAAGTTTTATCTTGTGTTGTCTTGTTCTGTTCTTATTTTAGTGGTGTATTCCTGCTAAAAATAAAATTCATAGTTCGTGCACTGTAGCAGCACAGAATAATTTGCAACCAGGTGTAAAGACGTATGAGTTATTACTTAGACTGAGATGGTCATTTTAAAAATTCTTATGTTGTATGTGTTCATCTATGAAAAATATTCCAGTAACCGTTGTCTTGTCACGTGTTCACATATTCAGCTACCAACGATTTTACGTTATTAAATACTGATAAAACGCACACTTAGTACTATGGAATGAACCCTCATTTGGTAAGAATTTTAAACAATCGAAGCGTACGAAAATCATTAGATTCGAAGAACTACGCTATAGTTGTCATTATCAATCATTAGATTAGAAAAGCTACGTTCTATATGCAGCAATAACACAATTTAATATCATAAATATTTAGCCTCCCGAGCTATAATTATCTGATATTACCCTATTCTCGAACCCTCGACTCCCTAATCGAGAATTTTACATTTTTCTTATCACAAGTAGATTTCCAAGAATACATTTTAGCCTTGCTAATAAAAGACATGTTAAACTATAAATTTCTATTACTTCACTGGACAATGGATTTTATGCTATATTCATTTGTATTGATTTGACTGGTGCGTCATTCAATGATGGTAGCGAATTAACGAAAAAATTACGATACGATGTAAAATGGTGCTGTACTGATGTATAGTAGTATTAGTAGTAGTTTCCCGACGTAAAATTGGTTGCCATAAATAGCTCTTCAGGGCAAAGCAGTTTTAGCTCCTGTTCCTGTTGACATAGGTCCGAGACTGCTTTTCTTAAACGAAGTTGTCTGTGAATGAAACGGGTAATTTTTTTCCTTTCATTCAGGTAGAAAAGCTAGGAAACCAACAAAGCTGCTCTCGATTGCTTAGCCGTGCCTTATTTTACTGATCTTTTCAATCGCAATGATTTAAATTTTCTGTCATGGACCATTAAAATGCACAAAATTAGCGTAGACGCTGTATCCGTAAAGCAATTTCAAGCGCACGCGTTTCTTAAACTTGAAGATATGTTAGCGCAACGTGGTGAACTGAAGTGAAGCTTTCTAAATTGTCTCATTCTACACTCGAGCCTACTGTCAAGATTGCATCGTTCCCTTAGGCGTACGACACCTGGTGGCAGAATGTTCAAACGTAGAAGCTGGCAAGCCGTGTTTTTTCTCGGTTGCTGATTCAGTATTCCGGACAGGATGAAAGCTGTATTGACGCACATTTACAAATGTATGTTTTCCTCTAAAATATTTACGTGAAATTAAGTTTGAGAAAGTTTTTTCAATCAACATTTAAAATCGTTTCTGCTAAAAATTCATCTTTTACGAATTATTCAACTGAGACTCGTGATTTTCGATGACACATATCAATGTGTATCCACGTTTTGTTATGTGCAAGGATACATTTCATTTGGAATTATACTTGAACTGTAAAACGGCGGTATTATAACTTTACTGTTGATCGATCTACTATCAAGTAGATATGTTTAATTAAATTCCTACCAAAATGTACAAGGTGTAGCGCTGACAAATCAGAAAGCCTACTAAGGGTTCCTGAAGTACAACAATGTAACAGGAAATGCAGTCTTAGTAGTAAATATCATTCATGCTCTAAAAATTGTATGCAGAGCCAGCAATTGCTGGTGGTCGTAATTGTTGCATACGAGTGCAATCGGCCAAATTCAGATATCCTTTGTATGGCTTGTGTGCTGAATGTGACCAGTTGTCTGAAAATTTGATTACCCTTGACATACATTGTTTAATTGATTTTCCCTGACGTATATGATACAATAATGTGTATAATTCAAGTCCTGATAACTTAAACCTGTTAGGTCACTGGGACTTGTGTTTGCGCGGCTCTTTGATGACAGGCAGTACAATTGCCTCTCTCAGCCCAACCAGATTATCCTTCAACTATGTCAATGTTAATATTCCAGTGTGGAATTGAAATAAATTTCACGACTTTACGTTTCTACGGAAAATCAAGTGGGATAGTGATAACTAGGGATGAGGTCACGTGTGACTGGACGAGACGAAGGGTTAAATAGATGTGTAGTCGAGCACTTGAAAAGTGGATATGTGACAAAAGCTAAATTACACGAGATCTTCGAACGCATATTTTTTGGTTTGTGTAGTCAGATTAAATGCAGATATTCTATACGTATCCATTGTATACTCTCGTATGATGGTAGGGATGATGCTGTAGCCCTTGAAATGTCAGCGCATAATTCTCGAGAGTACGTGTACATAATTATTGTATATAGAAAAGTCAAAGGCCATACTACATGGGCAGAGTGAATGGTAGAGGAGCAGTGTAGCTTTAGGTCAGATGAAATATGTATGGGTCCGACGTTTGCCGAGTGTGTAAGATACTTAGCGAGAAGAAAGTACCAGTTCTGAGAATTTTTGTGTGTGTATGAATAATAGATAAAGTGCATAGCAGTGCTGTGTGAAAGTCGTGAGCTTTCATGAACTATGTCGCTGATTTTTGAGTGCAGTATACAGTATAGCTTCATACAAATGGTAGAGTATAGGTCCGAATAGCAAATTAGGCGAGGAACTGGTTTGCAGTACCAGTGGGGTTGAGATTACATGCCTGTTTTAAGTTTCATCAGTAAATGATGTTTTTACGGAAAAGTTGTTGTTAGGTATGAGAAGTACGTATATAAAAAAATAGCGGGCATAACGAGTTGAATCAATATCTTTTTGTCGAAGACTGACTGGCTGCTGATAGGAAAGAAAGAAGCTGTGTTTAGGTTAGTTTACAGAATATTTTTGTGATGCTTAACACGTTGCCTCCGATTGCCTGGCCGGTGTAAATCTTCACTTTGTACGCATAGTCACTAGAAGGATCTGAAAAAATTACAGAACCTAACCTAAGTGGTCCACATACGTACCACTTCGGAGTCAACGTGTTAAGGAAACAAAGAGTAAATATTACGCTTTAGTTATGAGGAATGGAAATGCGAGTTGGACAAATGTATGTGCGCAGAAATGTCAGAAAAGTGTAATGTTTGAGTGTTTGGTGTCGGATGAAAAGAATTAAAAATGATAAAGGAAAAAAGATGTGAAATTCGGGAGTGGGTTTTAAGCTTCGGAGCTTTAAAAATAAATATATTGAAATGTAGTGGGTCACGAGTTAGAGAAAAGAGGACATGCGTTTTACCCTCCGTACGATTTGTTCAGTGCGCAAACTTAAGACCTGAAAATAGTTGAGAAAATAAAATTAAATCGGTTGGAAGTGCGTTCGAAGATCCGATTGGAACTCTAGTTTTACGGTGAGGACTTAAGATGTCTGAAAGAAAACAGGTGTTGCGATGCACTTCTTGCAGAGGACAAATTGAGAACTGATGCAGTTCGGACATCGAAAGGGGGTGTAAATTAGCAGGTGAAAGAAAGGTGTGCAAGATACACATCGATACAAATTGAATTGATTGGTAGAATGTTCGGCGGGGTGAGTAAGAAGCAATCAAGGTTAGCGATATTTCGAGAATATAATTCACTAAAATTGAATGAAGAACGTGAATGGGCGTGCAAATTGTAAATATAATCACGATTAGGTCATGTCTCGTCCCTGGCTTTCACTTTGGAAAATTCTGAGTTCGATAGAGAGAACCATGAACATGATATGGCAGGTGTAAACTAATGCTAGCTTCCGGGTACTGCTACTCAATTTATTAGCAGTGCTTATCTCTGTCGCACAGCTTAAGTTGTATGATAATCCGGTTTTACTGAAGAATGTATTTCTAGAACCCAGTCATTTTCGATTACGTCAACTGTCAGCGGTGTGACCAGGATAGTATCATATTATGCTTACGTTTTTGTCAAAAATTAAAGTAGATAAATTTACAAATGTGTATCTGTTAGATCAGTGGTTCTCATTTGTTCTGTCATTTCCCCCTGCACCCCAGATCAGCCATCCAGATTTTCTCCTTCATGTGTACGAGGGAAAGAGTAGTCAAAGCCTCCTGTAACTATTTACTAATTTCTTTTTTAAATGTACTAATAAACTGATAACGACGTAGATACATAGTACAGTGGATAAAGAGCGGTTAGTGACAACTTACCGTATAGCCTCAGACATGAGAGAATACATCTTTTATTACTAGTAGGTAGTGTAATTATTTTCCCCTTGGTAGCTTCAAATTTCCCCCCATGGGGGAAATTCACCTCCTCCAGTTTGGCACTCACCATGTTTGATGTTAACGTCTTTTCATACGAAAGTTGAGAGCTTCATTTATTTTCCGAAGCGTCGTGATCCTGTACTTAACACGCTGTGCTAACTCTAGAATACAGAGCACCAGGCCTTCCGTTGTTGGAGGCCTTCCTTTTGCTGCACGTTGAGAGCAAGCTTTTTTCCTTCATCAGTTGACAGCGGACCCTGCCTCTCGATTTAAAGTACACTATGGGCTTCATTTCTTTCTGATATTCTGTCAGCCTTCGTAACAGAGCTCAATTTACTATTCTTGTTAACAGCGGAGTTGAAGTAACGTCACTCCGTTCAAGTTGAATGAATTTATTTTTACGGCCGACTGGCCAATTGATCTCTGCTCGGTGTTTCAGAAAATCTATCCTTGGTAGTTTGGTCGAATTTCTGCTTTGAGTTTAGGCTTGCTCGTTTTTTTTATTATCAAGGTCTGGTTTACGAGTGTTGCTTCTAAGTTGGGGCTATTTTTAATGGTTCTCACTCATTTTCTGGCTGTGACAGACCGAAGCAAGGAGCGCTGTAGATTTTTACGCCTGTGATTTTAACATTTGATGTTACTCATTCGTGAAACTCATTTTTCAACCTTTAATAGTTTTTTTCGATGCCAATCAATTACTGCGGATTTCAATCAGTGGGTTCGAAAGACTTCACAGGTTCTCCAAACTCGAACGATGATGGAAAATTTCAGTTTGTGGGATTTCCTCCTATAATGGAATATTGAGTCAATCAAATGGAATGACCTCCTATAGGGATGGATGTGCAAATGATTGTCTTTCAACGAGTCTTGGAAACTTAGTGAACTGCATTTTTCCAATGATGTGCAAGATTCCTGAGGTCCTCTCGGAGGGATTTGCGGTTAATGCATGTCCTTGCCATCGGGCATTTTGGAAATAACGCTTATTGGGGATTTACTCAGCTATCACTGCTGAATTAGTAATTTTTTGCAGGAGATTTTTGCGGGTTTAGTTATGGAAAATCCACCTCTGATCCCGTACTCAGTCGCTCGGAGAAGCTGCCATCTGAGCCACCAATGTCCTGTGTCTTCGTTTCTGTTTTTTCCTCCCTTCACCTTTTTGTCTCATCTTGATACGCAGCGTCTTTTGTTTGGTGTATTAAGCTTTGTTTAAAGAGAAGCTGAAATATAATGTCTATATTGTAGCATATTTTGTTTCTCTCGATAACGGAACCGATATTCAAAATGAAATGAAGTTTAGAAATCGAACATTTTTCCGTATGATTCTTAAATTTAGAATTTGATATCAATTTAGGAGCGGATATAATTCAAGCAAAAAAGTTACGATAATAAGTTCTCTAAACATAATTTTACACATTTAAGTTATAAAAACTATAGATCGCAGTTATCGTCCTTGTTTAGCAGGATTATGTCCCATTCGATGCCCTAATATTAGCGCAGATCAGTTGATCTAAGGTCCCTTCAACTCGAGAAGGGAAATTATTTCTCCAAGATGGCCTGAAAATCCCCTGACCAAAGCAGTTGTATCGTGATTGATGTTTGATAGGACAGTGCAGAGGAAGAGGCAGTCGTGCTTCGAGAAGACTTCAGCTTTTGGAACATAAACATGTACAAATAGAAAACTACAAAATTGTAACTACGTCAATATTGTTCAAGTATGGGAAATTATCATCACGACGCACCCTGCATTCAAAGAAACCATTTACCGGGATTGGATCATCTGAGGTGACCGTTTAGAGATGACGGCAACAATTATCACCGACTTCTGAAACTGCCCCCGCGGCCGCAGAGAAGCTGGACACCTCATCAGCGAGGAAAATTGATGGTTTCTGAGTGGAATATGTGAGTGAGGAGAAGCTCAGAAGCATCAGTTTATTAGACAGTAAACACTATTATCATATCTAAATTCGGTGAGTCTGTAGCTGCTGGATAGTTAAATATACGAGTATATTAAGAAAAAATTTCATGTAAAGGAAGAATATCTTATAAAAAATTGTGGATTGATATCAACTAAAATTGTAAGCTGATTCAAAGTCCCTCAAATATTTGAAACTGATATTTTTCTGTAATCAATTTATATCTAAAATTTAATTCAATTTTAAGTAATGTTCATGCTTACTGTACTTCAGTCGGTAAGTCACGCGTTTGTCTACAGGGTGTTTCAGAATTAAGGAAACCAGTTTTGCATTTTAAATAAATCATTCAAAATCAATGTTTGGTGATTTAAATCTTATATTAGTTTGAAGGAAATAAGATAATCTTTGTATTTCATGCGTCTACATTTTAAATTCATACCTTATATAATGGCTATGGATCGGAATATCGTTATCAAGCTCCACAAAGAAGGCAAGAGTAACGTATCAATTGCAAAAAATCAAAAATGAACCGTTCATCTGTTTAAATAATTGTTAAAAAGTTTAAAGAAACTGGTACAACCTCTGGTAAACCAGGACAAGGCTGGAAACGAAGTGTTCGGACCAAAAAAACATCAAAAACACGTAGGTGATGTTGCGTCGAAAACACGTCAATCACATCGAAAACTGGCTGCAGAAGCCATTGTTAGCAGAACTTCAACGTATCGAGTGTTGAAGGAGAATTTGGAAAAGAAATCTTACAAAATGATGCAACGTCATGAGCTTACGGAACTTCATGAAATGAGGGCTGAATAAAATCGCCATATCCTTAATAAGATAACTCGAGGCACGCTCCCAAATTTAGTGTTTACAGATAAGAAAACGTTTGCCAGGCAACAAGTTGTCACCCTTCAGAACGACCGAGTTTGGAGTTTCTCAAGTTCAGTCGAGGATAGGATTGTCACGAGACGTTAAAATGCACAGTCTGTCATGGTTTGGGCACATGTGACAGCCACAGGAAGATTTCCGCTTATTTTTGTTGTTTTGGAACTAAAGTTGCCACCATGGGCTACAGAACGTTATTAGGGTTCACCATGGAGTCTCCAACAGGATTCAGCACCATCACATGGCTCCAACGTAACCCAAACCTGGATTCCCAAACCATTTTTCATAAACAAAGATGTATGGCCAGCAAGGAGCCCCGACCTCAATCCCTTCCGCTTTTCTATCTGGTCCATTTTCGAGACAAGAGTCTTAGCTACCCCTCACATTTCTCTTGAGTCCTTCAAAGCAAAGCTGCAAAGGGAATGGGAAGCAATTCCACAAGAACAGATACGTGCCGCTTGCGATGCATTTGTAAATAGACTTAAAGCTGTACATAGTTCGTAATAAGAGTGGTTACATTGAATAAATTCAACACTGTAGCGTTTGCTTGTTATTCACCTTTTAGTTTCAACCCTTAAAATTAAAATTACGCACTTGAATTTTCATAAACCTACCAAAAAGTTTCTTGCCTCAATTCTGAAACACCCTGTAAATACAGGGTGTTTCAGTGTTTAGTGTTTAAATTCAATAGGGATATGCGTCAACAGTTGGTTTTGCGAAGAAAGGATTTCTTTGAGGACAAATGAAAAATAGAAAGAAACCCATCTATGCAAGTTGTGATGAGAGATGGTTGCACAAACATAGTTGTGTGTCTTTGAAACTGACTAATGTCAGAATGCAACATCAACAGTTTCCTGGAGCCAACAAATTTCAGTATGCGACAATATCAACAGTTTCCTGGATCCAACAAATCTCAGCATACGACAATAGCAACTGTTTCCTGGAGCTGACAAATCTAAGTATGCGATAATATCAAGTTTCCAGGAGTCAACAAATCTTAGTATGCGACAATATCACTTTCTTGAACCAACAAATTTCAGTGTGCGACATTATCGGCAGTTTCCTGGAGCAAACTAATCTCAATACTTGATAACATAAAATAAAAACTAAAAGCTCGCCTGCTGGTTCAGTAGCGAAAACCTATCAATTAAATTGGGACCATTTCCGAGCAACTCCAAGTAAAATTGGAACTAGTAACGAGTCCCATGAAGTTGTATGGACCATCACGACCTCCATGGTCTCTCCGTAACAATGAATGACCTACTCTGGTAAATCGTCAATCCTGTGCTGCAAAAGCTCAAATCGAAATAACAAGCATTAGGAAAAGTTTCCAATGTGCAATTTGTGACTAAATTTGTAATTTTCAGTTTATGTAAGCTTGAACTTTACAATAGAATGTTGAATCACAAGCACTTTCGACATTGTAGGATGATATTATTGGGGCATTTTAAAAAATCTTTCTATATCGTTGTAAACCAAGAGTTTCCGTAAATATTTGTTGCTTCAGTTTCTTAAAAAGAAAGCAAATCTCTGATTAGGTCACACTTTGGACTGTGAGGCAGCGAAGATGGAGGAGGATAATCGTGAGCTGGCTAGCAAGCAGAGGGATTAGGAGGCAGCAGCTGCCTCTGGGAAACTTGCGAGTGTACTGTATGTTTAAGTTCAATTAGTGTCAAGTAATACCATTACGTTAAAATGTCGCACCAATGTTGTAGGGCATCGTGGAATAAAGTTTCAATCATTTTTTTAAAACATGTCAGTTTAATTCCACAATTCATGTTCTGTCAGCATTGTGTTGAAAAGCATTGGCACATGTGTTATCTTTCGGGTGATGTCCATTGTTTTAGAAAGTGAAGGAAGGATATTTCTCTGCTTTCTCCTCATGTGTTTTATAACCAACCTGCTGAACTGTATGTTCACGTAACCACCATTGATCGAACGCTGTATTCGTACGAAGAGTATAAATAACAAGACGGATCTTGTTTCCCATCGGAAATCAGTTTGTATTGCCGTTGGGTGCCAACATATTACCGCTTCATGTTCATTTAATTAAGCTGTCCCGAAAGGTCGATGATTTAGACTGTCCCAAATAGTCGTTTAATTGGATTCTCCTCGATGTTCATTTAATTCGAGTATCCTCAAGAGCCGTTTGTTTGTGTCGAGATATCTGAACTGTTCTATTTTATCACTTCTATTTGTTAGTGACACTTTACTATCGAGTAGTGCTTGTTCGAGCATATTGAGAATGTCTCTCTCTGTTCGATTAACTGCGTATAGGAGCTAATCTTCGGCAATTCTGCCCGAGTATGCAGCACTATACATGCCATACAAGACCGTGATTTTACAAAAATATGGCTGAAAACAGCGGTATTGGGTAAGTCCAGGTCACTCTTACATACTACAATGCGATAATTACTGACACTCGTTGAAAAGAGATACAAAGAAGATCACATGAATGTAAAGTGATAAAGAACTTAAGAGAAAAGGGAGAAAAACATGCTCGTCGACAAGCAGTCGAGAATTGAACCTATCCATCATTTCTGGTTTGCAGAGTACCCTTAAGAAAGGTTAATTTAGGTTCATTATTATTTGTAAAAACATTATGCCATGATATTTTGAATATTCTTTTTGAAACTCTTTCTTAATTGCATTTCTCATGCGCAGGGTTTCCAAGGCAAGCTTCTGTTCGGCTCAAAGGAGATCGTGGCGATCAGCTGCTCTTGGTGCAAGCAGGCGTACCACAACAGGGAGGGATGCTTCGCCATCCCCAAGATCGAGGAGACTTGTTCTCTCGGTGAGGAAAACTTGATTACTTTCCTAGCGTTGCAATTTGAAGAACCGGATGCTGGCTGGGCATTTGCTGTTTGAGGCGGTACTCTTTTATTCACTTTTGTGAATACATCAGATGTTTAAGGGTGTTATGGACAGTCAGTAATTATTTGCAGGACTGAGAGGTACGCAATCGGCTCCAAAGCTGGAGCCTGTGTTTCTTGGAGTAGGCCTACATTTTTGTCAAAAGAAACAATGAAACTAGTGTACTTCACAATCTATGTAAAGACCAAGTCATTTTTGGATCAATGAAATAACGTATAATGCAAAATATTACTCACGCAATATGCACGAAGTATTTGAATTTGAATGAGACATTTAGAGTATGGAACTAAAATTGATTATTTTCAGTGTGTTTCAAGAACGACAGTGATCCATATAAGGCTAAGTGCAGTAGAAATAAATTTAACATTTCCTGTTCACTGATGCAAGTAAAAGTATTAGTCACTTCATGACAACTCTACAATTACAATTCTCTGGAATAGCTTGCTAAATTAACTTCACGTGGCCAGTAAGAGCGAGCCTGAAGATAGCACATACCTGCTTTTTAGAGGCTCTTACGTGGTTGTCGTGAAGTGCAATGTTTCATTTTTGTACATTACGCTGAAGGACCTCTAGAATGGTTAATCCTTATCCACCTATCATTACTTCCATGACAACCTGTCATTTTCTCCTCCTCAACTAACCACCCTATTCAAGATCACCCGTAATCGCCTCGAGTTCAGCCGTCATATTTCTTGTACAAAACCCCTGCATCACCATTTTCCTCTACTACCTCTCGGACTACTCCTCGAGCAGACCCAACTGAGCACCGTACTTTCGTAATTGACTCTAAATTTATCTTCGTGTAACTGAATGTGATCCTTTGTCACACTGCTGTGAACAGTATTGACTGTTATGTGCAGTGCATATTGTAATGGGATGTCTAGGGCATTGCGTGGTGGACTGTGCATGTTGTGAATTATTTTATGGATTGAAGTATGCAGCGCAGTATAGAAAACTATCACATAGTCTTTCATCGTATGTTGGTACCTTAAGTTCCTTAGATGATACCGAAAATTTCTTGAGATAAATTCTGTGGGAATGTAGGTAGTGTCTGTCCACATTGTATTGTCAACACTCCTTAGTATTTTCCTACGTATTTACTCACAGTGAGATCAACATGTTCATTGCAGGAGTCTGTTGTGGGTTATCGAATGTCAATCCTTTTTCATTTTTCTCTGTCACAGTTGTGTAGAAGCCTGATGCATTGTATAATCACCCATTTTCAGTATCATTCTGTTTTCATATCCGTCATTTCTTCACTTCACATTTCGAATTGATTGAATCATATGTAATACAGTGAGCACCGTCAACTAAGAAAACATTAGGACAACTTAATTTGTTAATAATTAGCGGTTAGTTTTACACGCTAAATTTTTTAGCAGGGGCGTTTTCCATATTATATGAAGAAATCGAATTATAGAAATTGAGTATTATTTATATTAATGTCAACTTTTACGGCTGGATGAACCAATTTACGCATAATAAAATGTAATAAATGATATTTATAATACAAAATAAATAACAATATTAAAAACATACAAATTGAATTAATAGGCACAAAGTGTGGCCACCTCAATCTGGAGGCAAAGTAGATCTATTGTAATTGTAAACAGACAAATGGCGTGAAGATCAGCAGTGTTACCAAGTATACGGAAATAAACTTGTGATATTCGTATGAAATGATTTGTCTTTCAAAAATGGATAAAACATTAAAAGGTCAAAGTTTTTAATTTGTTTAAGCTCATTTGCAAGTAGGAAAAATTCATTTACAGTATTTTTCTTGGTCCTATTTTCCTAACTGTTTACCATATTTCCCAAATGCTATTTACTTGACATTGTGTGCCTTCGATTTTGGCGCCGCAGAATTGATCATATTTTGCGCCCAACCATATTTACCGATAATTATATTTACTGGAGCCTGCTATATCCCACTTATCCTACAAAGTTTTAAGGCTTTTAATTGTCTATGCCAACCGAGACTAAAATTTCGAGCCCGTAGATGCGGCTTGTGCATCAAAGTAGTCCTTGAGGATTTACTCGGACTTAAAATTAGAAGCAATGATTATAAGTTTAATTACTAAGTGCGAAACTTTGCGGGACGTATGTTACATATCTTCTGTTCATATCTTAATAATTTTGTTCGTCTACAATGTGGCGTTTAAAGCTAAATGTGATCAAATTGTGCCTTACAATCTCATGGTACCTATTAGAACGAATTAACATTATTAAATGTGTATTATACGTAGAACAGTTTTCAGCGTCTAGACACACGACATAAAAAATTCGGTGCATCATCTAGCAAGCTTCGTAGAAATAAGGCAATTCGTACCAGAAAAACCCTAATGAGCTTTTGAAACATGAGAAAATCTCTAGAATTGTAAATCTGAAAGTCATCACTGCACAGGATTCTTGGAAGACATTTGCGGGTAGCGACGTACAAGATGCAATGTTACGCACTTCCAAGAAAATAGGCTCGGAAGGAGCAATAACATAGGAGGTCAAGCGCCAAGAAGGTAGAACGTTCATCTTGTATGACCAGAAGATATTAATATTAATAATTATTAATTAGATATTAATACAACAAAAGGATCTTGTTGTCCATATTGTACACAACAAAATGCTTGAACTCTGCACGAGAACCCATTACAGAAAAAATCTCTCTCTACTGATAGAGCAGAGTGTTACATAAAACATCTTGCAAAATACGATTCTGATAAAGTGAGAGTGCTCTTCACCATGAGATTGATGCTCATTGTAATAGATACATAAGCAATTTACAGAGTAAGATTACGTTACACAATTCGAGTTCTGAGTAATTAGAAAACTCTACTCTACATTTGAGAACATTTCTGCACAGTTAGCGTTCTGTACAATATCCCTGCCCAATTCAAGTACTCTGCAAAAACACATTGCAAGGCGAGAATTCAAAGTATCTTTGTACAATGTGAACACTCGCGGTACTGTCGTATATTTCACGCATGGATCACAATATCCTGGAACAATGCGAGTACTCTTCAATTTCCCTGCAAGTTTCAAGCACTCCTCAAAATATCCTCGAACAATACGAATACTCCTCACAATATCCCCGCACGATGTTAGTTCTCTTCGCAATATCCCCGCACGATGTTAGTACTCTTCACAATATCTCCGCACGATGTTAGTACTCTTCGCAATATCCCCGCACGATGTTAGTACTCCTCACAATATCCCCGCACGATGTTAGTTCTCTTCGCAATATCCCCGCATAATTTGAACACTCCTCACAAATCCTAATGAGGAACAACATCCATTCTTCTTTCGCTTGAATAGCAGCCGTTGAGTGCATCTCTCTCTTCAGTCCTAATTTGAATGCTCTTTGTGCACCTTAAGTCCTTGACTCATTTCGCGTCACGATTTTGGTCCCTAAATGAAAATCTCACGAGATCTTCACGGACAGACGAGCTGTCGACAACCATTCTGTTCCTCGTTATTTTGTTTTGAAATTGACGTATCTCTGTTTTCGTTCTGGCTCTTTATTTTCATAAACTTTCTCTTATATTTTTCTACTCATTTTAGATTTTTTTGATATATCCGTGGAAATTTTTTATTCAAGGTTTTTAGTTTCCTGCTGTTGTTAGTGACATGACTATTCCGAATAATATTTTTGGGGGCTGCCCTGTGTACAGTACTTATACATTTAGGTAATAATTTATTCGTAGTGCTCGGTTACGTTCAAGTTGGCAGCAGTATTTTAGATTGCTCTCTAATGACTTATATGTGAATGAACTTTGGCCCAGGTATTTGAGTTTCAGCCAATGATCAATTTTTACAGACTTTGACATACAGTGAAACCTCGAGATGCGAACAGCTCTGTATACGAGAAATTCAAGATACGAGGAAAGTATGAGCGAAAAGTTCTGCTCAAAATACGATCATTGGCTCGCGTTACGTGCCACGAGCCAGGCTGTGGGTATACGTGACACGCGTTTCCCGATCCTCCATATCTAGTTTGTTCTAGATACGAGAAATTTGCTGTACGAGCTCAGTGCTGGAACAAATTACACTCGTATCTCGAGGTTACACTGTACTATGTACGCTGACCTTACTGTATAAAATACGTACGATATAAACCATACATTTGTTCGTACAACGCCAAGTGTTGACCCGGCCAGCAATTATTTCTTCAGCATTGCACCTAATATTGAACTGCGAGTGTGACCTATAATAATGACGTGGGCAGGTCTGCATCAGAGCATCATCGTGCCTCCTTCCTGGATAGTAAAGCTGCCGCGCCGAGGCTCCTTCAAGTCTTCGCTCAGGAAGAACCCAAAGAAAAGAGCTTCCAAAAAGAACAAGACCAGAGAGCGGGTGAGTGCCATATAATTGAATGCACTGACTAGAAAATAAGCTCGTTCACGGGTGTAACATAAGGGCTGAATCATTGCGATACAAGTTTTGTCTCCTGGGTTAACTTCTGAATATTTTTTTTTATTTTCACTACAATGCATAATATTTTTCAAATTCTGACAGTTTTAGGGTACCTTTTTTTTGGTTAAGCTTTTAGTTTCGTTCTGGTTTGAAGCAACGTACACATGATTTGTAAATTTTGTTCATCATCGGTTTTCATACGACAATTTTTTCCTTGTGGCTCTAAACTTGTGATAATTCACTGATGACCTTTTGGTGATATTTCCAAGACCATTTTCGAATATTTTCACCATAAAAAATCGATAAGCATAAAATCTCTACTTATTTGAGGCCACCAATGTCATCTAGTGTAAAACTATTAGAAAAGGAGGTTTGGATTAAAATGTTTCGTTTTTTACTTTGCGTCTTTTTGGGCGGGGCTTTGCTTTCAAGCTGCACAAAATGTTTGTCTCTCTCACGTTTGAATTTTCTTAATTACGCACGTTCAGTTTTTTATTTTCGCTATACTGAGTCAATGGACAATTTGTTTGTTTTTATTGGTTAAATTGGTTGTCGTATCCATTTTCACGTTGGCCTGAAGCCGTGAACGCATGGCTGGACCTCATCATTACGTTCCAAGAGTAGGAAGCTGTTTAAGAAATTAGAATGCTCTAACTTACTCTAAATATTTTGAATGCACAAGTTCTACCGGAGAATTCTAAATATTTCTTAGGTATTTATATATTCTCAGACATTACTAGATATCTAGACCCATGCGATCTCAATTGTTAATCAATATCGCGTGGTAGCACGCATGTAATTCGAGTAACAAACAATACAAATAAAATGTTGAGCATCAGGAAATACATAAAATGTTGATTATCAAGAACGGTTGGATATCAGTATTGAAGGGACTTATTCAGCTTTGCAGCAATTATCGTATCTCTGTTATCCTGTTCGTTTGTTTAATATTTCAGTTTCCATCGATGTACAAATAGGAACTCATTTACTCATACACTATTCCGTACGTATCCAATTTAGCTAAGGAATATTGGGACTCTCGTTTACCTAGTGACGTGTCCGTTTTTAAGTTGACTTAATAATTCTTGAGGTTTGTCTGTGTTCTAAGAATAGAACGAAGCTTGAACTTGTGTTTCCCATTTCCATCATTTGGTCAAAGCGCCTCCATCTTGTGCATTTCTATCATCCCTCTCCCGCGCCAATGCTGACTGTTTTGTTCGGTCCAAGGATTCTGACAATCCAGAAGCACCTGAGGAAAATGGAGAAGATTCTCCAGTCTCTGGGGAAGAGCACAAGATCGTTTCGGTAATGTTTTGTTCGAGCTATTACAGTACAGCAGAGTTGCATTTTGGAAGAACGTGTACGCTATTTCACTGTCAAAGTTTCTCTTGGAATTCAAAGGTTTAATTCATTAAGAAATGTGCATTTGTGTTTACATTTCTAAAGGGAGTCTTCCCCTTTAACACAATTATCGTGGCTTCAATTATGCCCCTGATTTATTTGATCAATTAAACAAGTTAACATTGCTGTCATATTAATGAGGAAAATCAAACCTGAAGTTTCTTATCTAAAGATCACTTCCATGCTAAAGTATTCGTTGATCTTATATGAAAGTTTACTGCGTGCTCGTACGTGCCTTCTTGCAAAATCAACTCTTGTAATTTTGTTTGAGCTTCGCGTTCAAGTGCTAGGTTTTGTGTGAAGTATTTGCCTCTGCTTTTGTTGACGGCATTACGAGCTTAATGTTTTTAGCGTGAAACTTTCGAGTGCTTCGAGGCAAAAGTTTATGCTTTAAAATCCCTTTGATTTGTGAACAGCCTGCTAAACTGGAAGATATCGTTAAGTGAGAATAGTTTTGAAGCAGAGGTGCCTGACGTGCTGGTTTGGCTGCACTATTCATCTAAGCTGCATACATTTATAAAACGAAGGTTTGGTATAAATATAAATATTTAGATATAAAGTGCAGGTGTTTGAAATCGAGGGCATTAGTTATAAAGTCTTACGCATCTGTTAGGCTAAGGCTGAATTTTAAAGCTTGTATCCCTGGCCTTCGTGTGATGAAGTTCAAAAATTTATTTTAATTTCCTGCTTGTGTGGCTTTCATTAAACTTCCTCCTCTTCAGGTTTGTATGGCGGTAATTTTTGTTCGTATGTTAAATTTGTGCGCAGTAGCCTTCAATTCTTGCATCTCTCAAATAACTTAAGTTTAATTTTAAGGTGTTTTTATCCTTGAAGTTTTCTTCCTAAAAGCTCGTTCTTAGTTTAATCTCGGTATTAGTGTGATACAAATTTAAATTTTAGAAATTTGCTTAAATTTCATCTTCAGAAATTGTGTATCTATTGCAGACACGTCAGGATGAACAAAGTTTGAAGAATTATAATGAAAATATTCAAGTACCGTCAACTTCAATCGCAAACAATTCGTATAGTCGTAGTTTGGTTTCAAATGAAATTATGCTAATTTTGAAGAATGGAAGTTCTCTAATCAATATAAAATAGAAAAATAACCATATTAAAACATATTAGTGCTGGGAACGGTTTGCCTATGATACGTTACCAACAGCAGACGATGTCATGTCGTTAGTAATTTCCTAGTATTAATAGAGTTTCCTGACGAATGTTAAACAATATTTTATTATAATTACACGTTTTATTCTTATTACTGCGTAATATGCAATCATTATTATATGATTTCGTCGCATAGGCAAATGGTTCCAACGATTTATATGACGCTTTGTGTATTTCTGGATTACAGTGTGCCGTGCATCGTCATGTGAATAATTTTCAGCTTATAAATTGACATTTGGATTTTTTTCGATTCGATATAAGTCTGTTATTTACTGCAGAATCACCAGAACTTACCGAATGAAGAGATTCATGAGGATTGGAATCCTCGATTCCTCTTTTTCTCTCGCGTCAGTGCCGGTGTTGATGAATCTTCATTTATGCTCATTTGATGTCGTTTGAATATTACATCCTTACAAGTCTCTTGTGGTGACTAATGGGCCGTCTGTAGTAGGCTGTACCGAACAAAATACATGAAACTTTGCGCACTTGCGGAACACTTCAATCATATGTTCACTGTCTCTGATCATGAAAATTGCGTTAGCAGAATTAAAATGGTTGTTGAACCGTTCATTTAACCATACTAATTCTTGGATAAACTATTTATTCTCTGTTCTGCTTACTATATACTAATTTGTGTTCAAGGTTACTCGAAACTTTGATCTGGTAAGCTTTATTCTTCGCTAGAGAAATAAAGCTATATTTGCTTTACTCATTTCCCTAACTCAGGTAGCATTTCCGTGGGCAAAAGATCCTCTTCGTAATATAGCCTCAGATAGCACAACCTCATTTCCCACTGCCTCTAAGACTTGCCGTTCTCATCATGTGTTTCCTACAATCCACTGCAGAATCTACAGCGGTTTAGTTGCTGTAATTGCTTTAGAGGCGAGTTTGTAGGAGGGCAGACCTCAATTTTCTCTTCATCATGTGGGTGGCCGACGGTCTCTCGCGCAACATTTTTTGCTTGTGTTTCCATTTCTCATACAATTTTGAGTTTAAAATGATCACACGTTATGGTTCCATGTTCAATCTTGAAAATCTTAGACCACCTAAAATGTACGAATGATGAATTAAAAGCTTCTATCGGTAGGGATATATTTTATAGCATATTCAGGTGGCTTCTGAGTTCCGCCCTGATGCAAATTGCAGAATTCAGTTTTGTAGTTGAGTAGCCTCTGCTGTCGCCAATTCAGGTTCAAGTGGAAGTGTTCTTTTCATTAGCTTCGCTCCCATCCTTTAGATTGTTTTAGAAACTTCAGGATGTTCTCGTTGCAGGCATTGATTTTGGCACTGAGTACGCTCTTCATCTGTTCTTTAACTCATTTTCGTTTTCGAACTGTCACTGCTAGAAGAGTGCATGTTTTCTGCTGCGCAGAAAATATTTGATTGTGTAATTTTCATTAGAGTGAAATTTCACCATGGAATACAGTGCACACAGAATACACTTACCTGTGTCACCACAGAGTTTCCTGTGTTGAACAGTAGGAGTATGCTTACATAGACGATTCTCAGTTTACCTGCATCTGATTTCATTATATCGACTTGTGACGCAATGCCTTGCAAGCTCATACGCTTTTAGAAATTGCAATTCGTGAACAAATGCGGCCACTGGACTCGTGGAACTAAAATATCACTCTCCCACTCAACGATTGCAGTCTCAGTTAGTTAGGGACTTGATGAAAGAACTAAATTTCAATGGCGGGTAAGTTGAAGTATCCTACTTGATTTGTCCAATGAGTGTCACCTGACGAAAGCCTATAAAAAAGTTAGGAAAACTATCTTCTCCATTAGAAAATAGAGAGATGTTTGGAATGAGAATATCATTCCTCGTAGACTGAACTTGTGGAGTACAAACCTAAATTTATTTAAATATACTGGTTATTACAAGTCGTATTTATTTAACAATATTGAAATGAATGTACGAACTGAAAATACAAACAGCAGCTCATTTTGAAACGAAAACATGGAAACATTAAACTACAAGTTTTAATTTTTCCGTGTGCTATAACATTTGCAAAGGTAGCAATGTTTTTATTTAATATTAAGACAAATAAACTCTGAAGATTGAAAATTCTCCGAGTATACTGTGAATGATTAGTTTTGCAAAATTTCTCTCGTTTCCTTTGAAAAATAATTGTCATTCAATTTTATTTTTCGCTTCAGAGTTTTCCTTGAAGTGTGATGAACGAGTTTATGTACGTATAGTTTAGTTTGTGTAAATCATGTGTAAATAAATACCAGTTGTGAATCTCTGAAGACTTCAGATGACTGGATTGTTTAAATTTAACTAAATGAGTCAATTTTTCAGATTTAATTGGAATGGCATATCATTTTTGTCCATGTTGTTGGTGTGGGCACCTGTGACCTTGCTGATTGATTTCTCAATGTTTCTAGTTTAATGGCGCTTAGAAATAGTGTAGCCTTTTAGTTTAAAAAAATGACGGCATCTTTTTCAAATGTTAAACTAGACGTTTATTTTCAAAATTTAGCACTCAAAACCATTCAAAATAACAATATTCTTACGGCTGTGCACGTATCGACTGGAACAAAAACGGCGAAAAACGTACGGTCGAGGGACAAATATAGACCAAGTTAACCCGGGTCAAGTTTGGACCTTTTTTGCTTTGATTGCAGTTTCAGGAACAACGATTTCCGACTAAAGTTAAAATGAACGTTGATGAAATTAGCCCGGGGCTATTTGGGCCCCAAGTTTATTTTTAGTTTGATTGCATGTTTTGAACGTGGGGATGATAATCCTTTCTTTATCATGTTGTTATGTCCTAAAAATAGTTGCCTTCATTCTGTTCAGTTCATTTGTTTTGGCGCGCATCAAAAGTTTGTTTTGTAATTCACATAGCAACCGCTTTTAAAAAGGTCATTTCATGCACTCAAAGAATCATATTTTGGTTTTACAATCGCTGTAGGGCTGAAGCTTAACTTTTTTATCACCTTTTCTCTGTCTCATTCTGACTTCAATAATTGACTAGCTTAAGGCCTGTGTGAGTCAATCATTAGACTGAAACGTTTAAGTAAAAGTACCTAAAGTGGGATGAAAGTAATTGATGTTCAGGTATTGAGATTTAAAAATAAGTACCTTAAGTAGGATGAAAGGGATTGATAGGGAGATGGATTTGATAAAAAATATTTTTTATCTAGAGCGACTATGCCTCGAGTTTTTTGATTGAACTTTTGTCTAAATGCACAGCATATCACAGCAAATTCAGGGCTTTGTTCTTGTTAAAATACCTCTAGGATTTGAAGTTCTTCAAAAAATGATCTTAAAAACCCACTGCGTAGTCTTTTTTATAGTCGGATTATGTATTGATAAATTCCTGATGTAAATATTCTTACAATGCAGCAATACCTCATAAAGTACAAGTTTGAGTGTATGTTTTGCAGGCTTTATTGCATCATGACATAAATATTATTGTATTAATGTATTATGTTAAAGTGGATATTTTGAAAAGAAGCTTTTATCAATGATAAACTACCATGGAAACATTCTAACAGGCGTGATGAATCTCGTCTTTGCCTCAAATCATTCGATAGAAAATGTAGGTTTTTTCTGAGTAAATCGGCTTGTTTTAGGTGCATTATGCAGGCTCTGCTCTGGTTTGGTATCACTAGATAATTACGTATGTCGATCAAGAGTTTGGCGCAGAGCGTGCCGGGAAGACCATGCTTAGGGCACATGAAAGACGACATTTGACAATCAACACGTTTTCTGCGATTGCCTAGCCGGTACAAATCTTTACTTTGTATACATAGTCACTAAAAGACTTGGAAAAAATTACAGAACCTAACCTAAGTGACCCACCGGTGGGTCGTATCGCACTCAACGTGTTAAACAATGTATGTGAATTATTAGCCTTCCTAGCCTAGGGGCATTCTTTGGCGGGCATAAATTTGATAGGAGAAGACTTCACTCATTATTTGCGAAGATTTTTTACTGATGAGTATGTACATTTATCTATAGGCACTAGAGTTATCCTAAAATTTAGTGAAATCAGACGTTATGATTGAAATGAATGAAATATTCATGTCGCAGAGTACGAATAAAGTTTCGGCATTCCGTGTCTCTGTATTGGAAAGTTTTAGATCATCACTGAGACACTCATTTCAGTCTTTCATTGAATTGTTGTCTCTTGCCCTTCTACATTTTCACAATTTTGATATAAAACTATGCTTCTCTAGTTTATTGTTAGTACAGAATTTTCAACAGATATCATATATTATCCATCAAGTCCCCCATATGCGAATATATCTATCATATCTGTTGCTTTACTAATAATTCTCATTTTACGATTTGTATTTGACATTTCTTTGCATCGAACTAACAAGTTTAGGTTCCTAAAGCACATTTTTTGGTATTCATTTGATGATTTCATAATTAAGATCCATTCATAGGAAAGCATGTCATGTGATGGGCGCTACATTTTTCATTCACTGAACTTTTTATGTTTGACGCAATAGCGCTTCGCATTGCGAATTTCATCTATGCCCTATAATTGGCTGCGCAAATTTTTGGAACTCCTGTGTTCATCATTCGTTGGAATGATGACAGTGCTCCCCCACACTGCCGCTCGCATGAACCCTCAACACTCGCATAAGTTGCAAGTTTTGCAACTGTGCAGAGCAATTCAATTATAGTAGTTTGTTGTTTCAGTTACTGGCATCCAATACGCTGGCGTTTTTCTTATGATCATAGTATCCATTTAATACAAGTAAAGGAAAAGAGCTTCTCGCTCTAATTAATATCGGAAGCCTTTTCTCTTTGACTGAAGTGAGTACAGTTCATTATTGAGCAGCTGTATTAATGAAGTAAAAGTAAGCTCGTTCTACGAACCAAGGAAATGGCTACTGTTTTGTCGAATAACAAGCGTGATCATCGGGCAGTATGCGCGCAAATATGTTTGGCTTGTTGTTGGTAGGTTTTAGAAGTTGCAATGTGATACGGGTTTCCCTTCTTCTGAAACAATTAGATAAATTATTTACTG
>VCRD01000786.1:18716-90648 GCA_006783055.1 Trinorchestia longiramus | reverse complement strand
CATCCTGCGCAGAATGGAGTTTATTGCCCTTTTTTATTGAGATCTTTTATTGAAGTTTATCCTTTGTTTTTCTTGATAGTCTTGTTGTTATTTTAACACATTTTTGCTTTGTAGTTTGAAAGCAATAACCTGATATTTTTTTCGTTTTATTTGCTATCGCTAATATTAATTGAATCATTTGTTGCTCCGTTTCTGATACTCTTTTTTTCTTTGAGTTTTGCGTAGCTTTACATATTTGCTTCCACGATTTCTCGGAAGCAGGACGCTGCATCACTCCTTGGACATCATCTAGAGCTGGTTTCATCTTTACTGTAGATGATGTACTCCCATTAGTGTAGGTGATGTACTTTACTTACTGCAAGTGATGCTGTGTCCTTTTTGCAGGTGATGTATTTTCCTTACTGCAGGGGAGTACAAAAAAGTACAAAGGAAGTTCCTTTAAAAAAAGGAAGTTATGTTGCCGCGCCATGTACTATGTATAATAGCTCGAGTATTAGTCCCAGTTTAAATAAAATGGGTAAAAATGTGCATTTTAGAGCGTTTTCATGGTATGTCACTGTAAAAAATACCTATGGAGCTCAATTCATACTTGGTAGAATGCAACGTAGAATCATTTGTTTACAGCAAGAAAGCTATTACAATTTTTGTGAGGCTGACCATAAAGTTCGTTCGACTTTGGTACAAGGTGTCCCTGAAAAAGTACATATTTTTAAAAGGCCGTAGTTTGAATATTACTGGTATTCATAAGGCGTACATAAAGTGGGTAACTACGTATTCTGAATACAGAAAAAAACTTTGGATTTTGCTCTTTCGAGTGAGACCTGTTCCAGCCTTCTAGAACCGGTAGTATGTAAAGTACATCCTTTTAAATCTCCATACACTGTTTGGGACATCCTGCATATCCAAATCTTGCCTTGAAAAGCAGCTTTTTTGTTCAACTGAATGCGATTTAATTTTATTTGTACCTCCATCCTGAAGGATATCGAGGAAGCCTTTGACAGTTAAGAGCTGGTTTTGTTTTCCACGTCGTGATTGTTTTTGTTGTCAAAACTAGTGTAAAGGAATTTTCCATTTTGACATCACGGAGATGGATGCTTTGAAGGAGAATCATGCTGGATGATCAGGGATCACAAAATCTCTAAGAAGATCAGCATTTGTTTTTAAAGATATCAAAGTTATCGTAGCTGTCAGTTGTTTGCGATGAAGCTCTGTGGACGATGCGATTCCTTACGAATGAGTGCATTTTTCTATTACAAATGCTTTTAGATTTCTAGTTGAAAGTCAACGATTATAATACAACGCTTTCTGAGCAATATTGTTGTCAATTACACTGCGTAAACTGACAGCATTAAATTTTTTGTTTGTTTTTTCAAGGATGTAGACCACTGAAAAAATTTTGACCACTGAAAATCACGAACTGCTCTTGAGAGACTTTCTACTTTGGATTGAGCAGGTAGGAGGCTGTTTTGTAGCGTATCTTGGATACCAATGATTAGTAGGCAGGATTCTGGGCTGCTTTTTAACACTTTGACTGCGATTCCAAAATTAGTCCGTACGAATAACACAGTACGTGTACATACTGTATATGGCGCACATCGCGGCCAAAGTGTTAAAAGGTTCGCTGGTTGTGGTTCTCGTCTGTATCTGAACCTCGTTATAGCTAAACACTCTAGGAGATATAACTCTCCCCATAAGTGATTTTAGTAACTCTTGTACCCCGGTCAGTATAAACTGAGATTAGTATGGTAGGAGAGAATGGTAGGTGAAGTTTAACCTGGGTTAGCCTCTCAACGTAGGTTTGTTCAGATTATTTAGCGTCTTCATTTTCCTTACCAAGTCTCCTTAAAAAGCTCACTGCCACTGTTGAAGCGCTCTCAGCTAGAAAGGTAAAACCTAATTCTATATTTTCTGTAGAATATTGTGTTATGACCTTATGAAAAAGGGGAATGATTTAACTCACGTTAAATGCATCTTTGGAAAATGCCGTTCTCTAAAAAATCTAGATCTATGCCAGACACTACAAACAATGAGGTGAATATGTATGGGGTCCTTCAAAGTATGATCTTAAGCTTCAAATGATCCATCAAAGCTTGATTTCAGGTTTATCTGTTTAGCAATGAGCGTTGAGTTGCCAGGTCGTAGCACCACAATTATTATCAATCGTTTACAGAAACTATCCGAAGTATTCCTGATTTGCTGGTACTAGTTTGGAAACATTGAATAGTTCGAGCAACCTTAGCGAATGTAAGTGAAGTCAAAGTGAATGCAGTGAGTTCATAAGGTCGCTGGACAATGTTTGTAGGATACTTTTCATGTTGGGAAGTGTATTTCTTCACCTTATTGTACCATCTGGAATATGTGCTGCATGAACCCTCCTATCTTATATTCTTATTTTATTGCATTTGAATTTACATTATAGCGAGATTAAGTCTTTGTAATACTTTCACTTCCACTGTCATTGCGCTCTGCACAAGACCTTAAAAAAAATAATTTTTATCAAGGTCAATCTAGTATTTAAAGTGGGGTTCATCTGGCTTTGTTATTCCGCTGAAGTCGAAATGCAGGCTTGGATTTTCGGATTTGAACGAAATGTAGGCAGATCTGTGCCTTAACTGGGTCGTAACTCTGCCTTGATTGCGAATAACTACATACAGATAAAGAACAGGAATGGTTCCTGAGTCGGCCCATAGAACGTCTGATGTCGGACTCATTGTCTTTCAATTAGCGAAAACAATGTTAAAAATTGTCAAAGTTCCGATTCCGGCTTCATAGGTTTTGATAACTCCAGTTATGGCTCCAGAGAGACAATAAAGGTGCCCATGCAGACTTTACGACTCCTGTTCCTCAACTGAGAACATGGCTTTATTCTTGTCTCATTTTATTTCTAAGGTTGCTGGAGTTCGTCGCGCACTTTGGTTCTTTGGCAATTTCAGAAAAAAATATAAAAGAATACTAGATAACAAACTTTTTTCGAACGGGAACTGAAGGGCTGTTTTATGAAATTTATGTAAGATAGTTATGTGCCTGCTCTAAGAATTAACCTCCCACGTCAATAGGGAGGACGTGCATAAAGTACGAAACCTTTCGGGTTCAGAAATGGTTTCATCCTTGTAGTTTTGGTGTCTAAGTTGTATCTTAACTATTGTTGTGCGATTCACAAATGTTTAAAGGTTAATATTAAAATTATAAAATCCTATTTTAGCATATATGGGAGGTGTTGCGTTCCTGTGGCAGTCCTGCATCGATCCAACCCTGTTTTGTGGCAACCAAAAGAATCTCATGGATCAATTTTGAGATTAAAATAGCCCTGTCTGTTATTTGCCCCCTCTCTCTTTGCCCCCTGTTTGACCAGCACCGACGTATCTTTGATACAAATACTAGCCCGCATGTCGTAAATGTTTCCAGCACTGGCGTATCTTTGATACAAGAACAGGCTACATCACAGTAAAGTAAACATAGTACGGGCATGCCAAATGTATAATGCTAGGGACGTCATAAAATAATGCGACGTCACAGTGACGTGCACACAAGTCAACCAATCATAGCACGCGAGCGACGTTCGTGGGTCATGATGTCGCGAGAAAGATAATTTCTGTGCACTGTTTATTTTTTATTTTGATGGTAGCTCCTGTTAAACCTTCTAAAAATGTTCTTACTAAAATTGTTTAAATAATAACAAACACGACTTTGACCTTTGGTATTCTATTTTTCCGTACAATTAATTTCAGAATGGATTGCTGCGTCTGCAAGCTACCATCAAAATTTCAGTTGAAAAGTTATTTCTGGATCACATAAAAAGACATTGAAATATCTATGCCAAGCACTGAAACAAGTCATATACTAGTAGCTTGTTGTGTGTAGAATTGTTTTTAATTAGTTTCTTCTTCCACTTGTCTATTAAATATATGAATGTAATGTTTTTGTCAAGCTAATTAATGGTTGAGCATTATTCGTAGAAATCTTGAAAAATTCAATGCTCTAATGATACTATGTTGTATCAGTAGGAAAACAAAGTCTTATGATGTAAATAAATTGTAAACAAACGGCGTCTGGCATGTCACTATTTCTAATGCATAGCTATCGTGGGAGACAAATAAGTTCACCCCTAAATAATTCACCCAATAATTATAATTTGCCGCTATCTCTCTTCTCAGTGGGATATCGCCAATTCATCGTCTCTGGACTTAAACGGTTGAAGATTACGTACTAATGTGAAAAATCATTATTGAATTAATAAGTGTTTAAACCACTCCTCAACGCAAAACACGCCGTAGACGAATGGTTAAAAACATTGGTACGGAAATTAGTCTACTTTGCAGCGTAGGTTCGTGTCCTACATCGGTAACTTTTTAGTGTCATTCATCGGCAGAACGCTCCACCTTTCAAATTGACCAATCAGTGCCCTGTAAGATGACGACGTCACTGCTTGAAAAATACCTACGTCATACTGTGGGTCTTGCAACCCCCCAATTTGCCCCTACTATGCTTTACTTTACTACGGGTACATCTGTTTTATGTGACCGATGTTCCACATGAGTGCTTCGATACTTTGTCTACTTCATTCAATTTTTAGTCGCTATGAAATGTTTTGTAGAGAGATACGAGGGTATGGATAATAATGATTTTTTAGCAATCTTTTTCCTAATTAGGATATGATTTTTAGGCATAAGTGTTTCTAAAGTGAAAACTAGGATCCATTCACTTTAAAATTCTAAGTTGCTTGCCATTTCCTTGCTTCATGTGTTTATTTTCCATACAGTAAAGTGCGGGATAAAAGGGTCATGTGCATAATTAAGATGCCAGTGCGTGATTAAGGTGCCTGTACGAGATTGATACCTTAACCTTAGATGGTATGGGACTTGGGTGATTATGAAGAATGAAGAGAGTCGTTCATAATTATGACTTGGGTAGCAACTCAAGAATAGACCAAACAGCTTGTTTCTGATGTCATATTCTATTCTAGTCTTGCTTGAGTGTCGTAAATGCGACTAGCACCGACGTATCTTTGATACAAGTACTAGCCCGGTTGCCGTAAACGTTACCAGCACCAACGAATCTTTTATAAAAGAACTAACTTGAATATCGTAGTATAATTTGTTACTTTCTGCGATAGTGTAACGTCACAGTGAAAAGTATTCAGTGTTCTTATTCATAAATAAGTATTTTGTGTCACCGGTAACTATCGTAAGATGAAACTCTGTTCAAAGATTTTACTCTGCAATTTTTCTCCCTAATTTAAGTTTAAAAATACCGGGGTTGCTGTATTGTGTATTCTCAAGTACACGGTATACAAATCGGTACATTAATTACGTAAAAATCTCGTCATTTATTTTCATTTCTACATATTTTACTTTTCGCTATGAAGCTGAAACTGGCGCGCTCGAAATATGATGAAAGAGGTCAAAGGAACGAAGTAGGTTATCAAATCTTACAATAATTTCTTAGACATCAGTCATACTGTGTGTAGCGTACAAGCTGTTTCCCGTTCACGACAATCGTCGGGGTAGTTTTCTCCTTGGTGTTAAGGTCCATGGTGTCAAAATGGATAAACTTGCCTGAATGTCGACTGAGCGGTCGACTCTTCAACAGATGCGACTCCCAATAACGAATAAATGATTGATTCATGGGTGTCAAGTTATTAAATAATGTCAATTTTCATGAATTTGTCGAAATACTACTACAAGATCTTAGTTAAGAAGCATATTTTGTACAACGCTTCTCATAGCCGGCTGCTTCTGAGGTCTAGGATTAAAACACATGTGCTGAAAAGTGTTAAGTGGACACTGCATCGGCGTCTGCGTATATAGGATACGGCGTCTAACGCATGAGACGCGGAAAACTGACTAATTCTGTCTGTCTACTTCACTTTGACTTTTAGAATTTTGATTCAATTGTAATCGTACGTAGTTTTTTTTGTTCGCCGTTACTGGTCGTTTTCTCCAAAAGTCATCATAGCCATGATATGAAACAAAATTACGCGTTACAGGGGGCAGCGTTACGTGGGTATGAACTATGGGTTTTAAGCTTTGTTTAACATCCTTTTTTTAAAGCACGTTGCCTTGGAAAAAAAGGAAGTTATGTTACCCCACCCTGTATAAGGACAACTAGTATTCTGTACCCACAGTGATAGTGAAGTTTACTAGAGTTAAAAACTTGCCCAATCTTGAAAAATACTGTTATGTTTTATTAAAAATTCTACGCCTCGATTGAAATAATTGTAATTTTATATACATACATATATATTATACATTATAATACATTACATTATTATTATACATATATTATATAATACATTGTACGTTATTATTATACATATATTATATACATACATATAGAACACGCTATTATATTATATGTATATAGAACACGCGCCTAATGGTCGAATTCCAGTGTGGTAGACGTCGTAAATGGAAATAAATACATTGTTCATTAGTGCACGTATGAGGAATATCATTTACCGTTGGAATTTCAGTGTCAGTTTGCATGAAATTCTTAATAATTCAGATCATAAAAGATACCTCAATCCTCGGGTAATTACAATAAAATTCATAGAAAATATTACTTTACTGGGTTTACGTAAGGACGATTTTCCGACTTACTACGGTAATTGGAGGACTTGTTAACAGAGACACTCGTTCCTCTAAATTGCTCTCTGTTCACTTCAGGAGAAATTCAATTATCATGGGAGAAAACGTGCTGATCAAAAACAGCAGATTTCCTCCCATGGTGATTAAATTTCTCTTGTCTATGTTGTTTTTTCTCGAGTATCCTATTGATCTCGCCAGCCATATCAAATGTAACGCTAATCTCACTGGCTTCAATTGAATGTCATCTAAATTTCGATCGATTGGACAGAATATCAAGTTCGATTTTGGTCATTAAAATTCGAGATAGCAAAACACAATCTATTCTGGCAGTATTGCGATATAACCGCTGCTCTAGGCTTGATATTTCTGATGGTAATTGTATTGTGTACTTGCTGTCTATATATATATCTTTGTTTATTGATCCGTTCTATTTGGTAGAAAATTTTTACTCTATAAATGCAAGTAACCGTGGTTCACTATTGAACTGTTTGAATTTCTATTGAACTCTCCTAAAGTCAGGCGCTGTTTTCATGCTCTACGTTCCACTGTCGATAGATCATTTGTCAACTCCGTTTTGGGCTTTCACCCCATTTGTGCATCCCGGGGCCGGTAAAAGTTGAGTTAATGGTCAGGATGTGATCGTAACTTCCCTAATGACGATAACTTGCGTTTGTTCCTAAGTGACATGGATCCAAGAGGCAGCTACTTTACAGTAGTTTGAGCTGGAAGTGATGTGTTTTTCAAATTTGATTGTTATTTGTGTCCTCTTCTTATAATTAAGTTGCATTCTTAGCGTCTGAAACGGAACTGCTCACTAGAAAGTTGATACGAATGGCTAACGCCTAGCTGCAGCCTGAAATTGATCTGCGTAATTGTTTAATTCTCAAAAATAGTTATTTGAGTCGAGGTTTCAACACCCAAGAGGTAATCACGTAGTCTCGGAAAAAATTTATCTAAGCAGCTGCAACCGTCACATGAAATTAATGTAATTTCTAAAAATATCTACATTTTTGCTGCTTGGGACTGATTTCCCCCAGTCATTAAGCGCCCTCAACATTAACTAAGAACTGAGTTCCAGGAAAATCTAACTAATGTTGGAGCGTCCGCCTCTTGAGGCAAGCGATTATATAAGTTTTAGATGTCTGCGTTCGCTATTCTTGGATGAACTCATGCGCAAAAATACAATTTTAATCAACGAATTTAGCTTCTGTGCATTGTGTGTGTATAGCATTTTTAAAAAACTATTTAACTCAATCCAGGTACTTTCAAAACAAATTGAAAATTGATTCAACTTATCAGGTAAAGATCTTGTCGTGTTTTGAAACTCAGTCCATATTGTCAGTTTACATCAGACTTCATTATTTTCTTCACCTTCATGCGCAGAGGTGACCCATATAACTTACAACAAATTGGTAAGGCTTGGTTGTGAGTTTTCTTTTCTTATGTTTTTATCTTTATCTTCAGTGTGAACTTTGTTAAACTATTTCCCCCATGTTTGGTTTAAGTTTGTTTTAGGTTGCTGTTACCAGAAGCAACCACCACCCAAAACACTTCAGTGCTCTCTGTCTCTCTCTCTTGCTTTGTCTCAACCCCATTATCTGATGCTTCAATTGAATACCCTTAAAGTATGTATCTTTCCATGAATTTTTGTTTGCAACAGGTGAAAGTTAATGCTCGTAACTTCTGACTAACAAAATAACGGAATGAGATGCAGAAATGTGCCAACAATTTCCACTTTTCTTTACTAATCCATCACTGGTAACTACGTTCCATGGAGACTGTTCTCAGCGGAGAATACAAGCTACTACAAGCAACTATTGATTAGTAAAGAGTTTGATCTCGTCAAAGGTGTCTCTAGCGAGCTATATATAATTTAGCAGCTTCGATTGAAGAGATGAGGTGTGTTTAGATCCTAGGTCGATATTTTGTGACATTCTGACATTTTATTTATTTAAGTGAGAAGACTGGAGGCAGCAAGAAATCAGTCTGTCACATGAGCATCTATGTTTGATGCTCTTCTAGTTTTGTTCTATTTGTACTGCTGTTGTTTCTTCTCACTTCCTCTCATCTCTTCTGTCACTGTTTTGTCGTCTTTTTTCTTTATTTTTGTTTCTTAATTAAGAACTCAGCCTCCCCACTTCTCTACTTGAACTGCAATCTGAGTCACCAAGGCATAAAATGTAGCAGCATCTACTGTTCATCACGGCTGGAAACTCGTACGAGAGGAAAGAAAAATGTGTCGTAAATAACTTTCGAAGTAGGTTTTTTCGAAAAGTGTGATAAGTTTTAATCATAATTTTCTCTGGAATCATACCATTATTACAGAAGAAAAGAACTCGCTATAATTGGAATCTAGTTAATACAGATTTGCGTTTAAATAAAATTATCATACTAAGAAAAGAAACTTCTTTCTGAACCGTTTGTTCATTCCACCATGAAAGTGACACTGCCAAGTATTCCAGACGTAAATAACATAACAATTTTTTATGACGTGTGATTAGCGATCGTGGATGTGACGTATATAGAGGAAGGTAGTGGTGAGGTATAGTGCAACAGAATTTGTCAATGCACCCTGGTTATTTATAGCTATACTTACGTGCAAAAATATTGCAAAATCTTTGTCACCACTAGTTTTTTATGATCTTAATGAACGAATTTTTAAAGTGTTAATGCATGGATAATATTTCTAAGTGAGATGTTAAAAGTGGTAAATTAAAAAAAAAAATTCTGTTTTGAAAGACAAATATTGTGAGACGTTACTTAAAAATGTAGCTGATGATGAGCTAATATGTTTTTCACAAAGGTTTTTACAGTGTTACGGTATTAAGTTGTACGTTATAAAGCCATGCAGTAGCAGTACTTGTGCTTACATCTGTTTACTGTATTTCTGCTAAAAGTAGTATAGAAAAGCTAGTAGCAATCTTGGGTTGTCATGAAATATTTTTGCTTCTAAAGGGTGTTCTTTCACACTAACGGAGTAAAACTAACATTCTTTTGACGGCACAAACCTGGAAACTGATGGTAATTTTCAGCGTGGGTTGTTTATAACAATTTTTCGATAGTACAATCATGCTTGTCTCACAAATATTGTGAATTGCTGGATTTTTTTACAAGTTACGTTTTCAAGCGTGTGAGTATGATAAATACGTTCAAATTATGCGATGTAACTATTATTGACTCGTCTTCATTGTCATTGAATTCCTATTTTCTTTCGGAAAAACTATGTTAAAAATTTATGTTAGTGTTTATGCTTTGAAAATTTCACCTCCTTTTCTGCATGACTTGCATTTTAAACATTTGTTTTATATGTACATTAATCATCTGTGTTTTCGTATTGAATTGCAGTCGGAAAAAGACGTGCGTACGTTTGCCATCAAGCCCATACCGAACGCAAACATTAAGCCCGTGATCGTGTTCATCAACCCCAAGAGCGGCGGCAACCAGGGAGCAAAACTGATGCAAAAGTTTCAGTGGCTGCTGAATCCGAGACAAGTGTTCGATCTGACCGAGGGCGGCCCTAGAGCTGGGTGAGTACACTGGAATCTTTTCATTTCAATTTCTCTTTCCCTAAGGTGATAAATCGGACTGAAACTAAGTATAAAGGTGCATTACGTTAACCCTTCACTGCATGAGTTATTCGTAAAATTTGATGGTGTATCACAACAACTGGGCTTCACCGGCTGATGTGTGAGTAGCAGTGGTGTAATATGCGTTTGATACATGATCAGTACGTTCCTGATGTGACACAGACAGCTACCGCGCCTCAATAATTAATTAGTATGATTTTAAACGGAAAAAATAAGTATGTGCCATATCTGTCACGCCATGCGGTGAAGGGTTAATGTATAGAGGATCATGTGGGTGTGTACAATTAACCATCTATCAGGTGTTGCACCTAACCTGGATGTGGTTGCATTTGGGTGGTGGTTGTTACCACACGGTGTAGCGGTTCTGCTGTCACAATAATAGCATACGTACGCAATGCGCAACTAGTTCTGTTACAGGCCTACCCCTTGGTAACCAAATTAATAGTGAGATTAGTGATGACAAGTTGAAGAGATAATTTTGTTTAGATATTAATCTAAACAAAATTATTTCTCAAATTCTGAACAAAATTAATTCATAGATCGCACACAGTAGACTAATATTAATTAGTCTACTGTGTACGATGGCAAGATATTATTAGCAGAGTTATTATTTCATTTTTATTGCTGTTATTATTGTTCGTATTATTATTAGTTTTAGCATTTCAGAATTCTTTTTATTGTTATTATTACGGTGTTTATGGTAGAGAGTTATAATATTATTCAATAATTACCGCAGACTGTGTGATAAGAGCAAACGATAGAGCGTATAGTTACGAATGCACATGGATGTAAATAATAAGCTTGTGTTGGATATAATCTGTTGTCAGTAACTAATCTGAACTACATGGTGTTTTTTGATCTAAGTAGCAGGCAAGTAGCTTGCTGCAAGTAAGTAAACTGAACTATATAGTATTTATTGATCTAAGTAGCAGGTAAGTAGCATCCTGCAAGTAAGTCAACTGAACTATATAATATTTATTGATCTAAGTAGCAGGTAAGTAGCCTCTTGTAAGTAAGTATCCTGAACTATATAGTATTTATAGGTATAAATAGTCGGTAAGTAGCCGGTTGTAAGTACGTAACCTGAACTAGATAAAATTCAGACTGTTAAACACGTACAGTCGTACACTGTTTCCGAACACGCTCAATAGTTGTGTATGCGCTCTTACTTAAGGTAGATAGTGAGTAATATGATATGAGTGCTTCTCAAGTGCCAGTCTTAAATTGTTGTGTATATATATATATATATATATACATATATATGTGTGTGTGTGTATGTGTGTACATATATTCTTAAAATTTAAATAAGCTCTCCCCCTGTCAACTACTTCTAAGTTACTCATAAATGCGCTGCCGGGTTAAGACCGTTAAGTATTCTCAGTTGTCAACAAGGTAAGCCAACATGTCAGCATTTCCAAGGAACACACGACATTTCCATATATTTTATGCACGTCTCGGTGCGTCGACGGTCTCGAGGGTGCCTGCTTCTACGATGAGATCTTTTCTCTTTGGTCTAATTTCTCCCGAGGTTTATTTGTGAAGCTCATGCTGCGCTGTGGCTCGTCTGTCTAGTCTGCGTTCAGCTAAAGTACAATTTTTTAGCTAGCGTAAAAAATGAAATGTTTTTCTTTCCTTAGAAGAATCCTTAATTTTTTCCTCTGACAAACTGCACCTTTGTACGTTAATAAAGAATATTATTTCGTAAGAAGATTGACGAAAAGTTTCATTTTGTTCCGAGAGCCTAATAACAAAGAGTTCTTTTTCTAATAGACTTAATTTCTCATTTGATTTTAAAAATTTCAAACTCCCATAGATAATTTAGGACATTCTTGTATATTTTTGTTCCAATCGTCACGTTTCTTGTGAAAATATTCTAGTTTCATTTTGAAATTGTCTACCTCGTTAGTGCGAAGTGCCGTTAATATTATACATATATGCGCTCAGATGAGTGTCATAGCTGTAGGAATCTCGTACAAGATCCGTCACCCACACATAAACCTTGGGTAATTTGTTTAGCCTGTTCTACCGGCAGAAATAAGGTTCCTGGCGAGTTTCACCATTTTTTAATCCTCTCGTGCATAAATTACACAATTCAGATTTGCATATTAAGCGCTTCGAAAGATTTCCTACTCATTATGCAGTAGCTAGAAATAACTTCCGTGAACCTATGATGTGTTATTTTTTCCTCGAAAGTCTTGAATACTTTCAACGTAAGGTGCCAGAGCTAAAGTTCATCTTGTCTTGCTTGACATGCTTCATCGAATTTCCTAATTTTACTCTGAGCTTACATTTAAAACAGAACTGCTCGAAACCTCAGTTATTTCTGTTTGCTCGAGGCGGTCTTGCTCCCACACGCCTGGCGCACTTACCTAGTGCTAAACACTTCAGTTTTTGTACATAAGTTAACACGCGGTGTTTGCATGGTCACGAGTAATGAAATCTGTCAATTTTGTTGACGGCGTAACTTTATTATGGAAGTAAAAATGAAATATATTGGGATGCTGTAACACCTACTGAAATTCGCATCAAACAATGATGGCGTTACACTGCAAAGCTAGAAGTAACGCTAAATAGGTTCACCTTATTGTACGTTGAGAGAGCCTGCACTCAATTCATCTTCTGATACTGCTGTGATAAGTTCCTTTATTTTAATGATCATGTGTATTAGCAATATACCCTGATATTTTTCCGCTGCACATGAGGATAGTGAAGCTTATTACTTGAAAGAGAGTTCTCTTGCTCCTCAACTCCTGTTGCCATGTAGAAGCACCAAACTCTCTCGTATCTGTTACCTTAGTCTCATGAATAAATCGTTTATCCAGTAAGAAAAATCAAACATTACGCTGCTAGATTTGTCGCTCAATGGACATTCTGCACTTGAACTCGCTTGGTCAAAATGGAAACCTGAATATATTTGATTTTAACTTACAAAACTTATTTCAGTCCGATTGAATCATTGATTGCTCAAACTTCTGAATATCTGAGTAAATAGAGAAGAAACTAAATGCCATTACGCTGCACAAATTGCAATAATATATAACACTTGCACCCAATGCTAAGCTCTAAAAACAGAACTCTTGTTTTATGCTCGATATACATGTTTTAAATGTCCTATCTTTGATGTGTGGTTTGCGTCTGCAGCTCATCGTAAAGTTTAATGTATATGAATGATTGAGCAAATAATATCTTAGCAACACTTCTCTGATCAACTTCTACCGATCTTGAACGGGTAAAAACTTGCTTGATTATTACTGCAGTGAAGAACTTTTTCACATAAAATTTAGTTCCTTACAACAAACGCAAACTATGTTTAAAAAAATACTGTAAGATGCATTTTTACTTTGAATTTCGTGGTATGGAACGAATATTTCGCATTTGCAGCAGTCGTCAACAAGTTGAAACATTTACATACTATTTATTTTTGCTCGTTAAATACTTGCACTATGTACTTCTATATTTATGACAATCTTCCTATCGATTTGGAATTCTTTAGGGATTCTCCAACTATTTCTTTACTTCATAATAGTGTGTTATATCAGAAGACAGTCATCGAGGTTAGAGATCATGTCTTACAGAAAAACAAGCTTCCCGGTTCTTTTATTTTTGAAATCTTATGGATCTATCGCGATTACCGTGCTGAACCTCTGCGCTGCTTTATCCTTGGTTTTCATAGAAATTTCTGCTGGACAAGCTAGCATCTGTTGGCGTGATGCCTACCATCCAATCTCGTTATTTTCGCTACCATTATTTCCATTATTCACAACTTGTTCGGCTTTTTAGAACATTTCTTCATTATTTTCAGTATAGCCCAGTTAATTCCAAAATTTTCATTGACATTTTCGTGCATACATAAACTTTTCAAATCTTAAATTATGACCATGATTAAAACAAATAACGAGGCTTGAATGTATTTTAATCTGTTGCCACCAAGGAAACATCATTAACTGATTACCTACGTCTTGCAGTTATCAAATTGCAAGTTTCCTATTGAACTCGAATGATAAACTTGACTTTTAATAGATATCGTGCGTAGCTATTCAGACTTTTGCGACAGGTAGATATCCACATGAAATACAGTGGAGTTCCACGTTATTGTAGAATAGGTAATTTCGTAATGATATTTTTATACGCATTCTACTGTAGGGACTTTCGCATGGCTGTTGACATCGCTGATTGACGCAAACAGTATCTATTTTAAAAAATTTCTGCCCATATGTTGGTGAACTAACAACCTCCATTTTTGTGATTCACTGTGAATTACGAGATGCCAAACTGCTATGCAATTTGTAGCGAGATATCAAAAAACTGGCAGCATGGAATCTATGTGTGATTTAATCAGTGCAGAAATCCAAGGGATTGGTGAGAAGCCTAGGTAAATGCATGTTGTAAAGAAACATGTTAACTAGAAAAGATTCATGTACCATCACGAATCGGGCTTCAGAATCAGGTAAAGTGAAACGTAAATCGGATAAACACAAAAATAGAGTGAGAAGAATATTTACAACGATCAAACGGAATGTAACAAAAAAATCATTGGTTGACGATAGTGGCGCCAGCAATCTGTCAAAAACAAAATATCCTCTATAATGTTTGTCAATACTTCATACCCGATATCCAATCCATTTGAAGACAATTGCCACACAGCAAGATGTCTCCAATGGACAAATGAAAACTGACTCTCATATTGTGCTCATCTACGACGAATGTCGATCAACTTTGTGTGGACCAGGTGGGTGGAGTAAAGATTGGGGGGAGAAAAAGGGCAACTTCGTACTGCGCCCCTTCATGTTCAGACGTCAACTAGAGAGCTGCAGGGCTATGCTATAGGCAGAAATTGTTAGTACTGAACTGGTATTTTGCGGTGTCAGAAATAGTAAACTTGATACATCGAATGCTTCAAAAACAATTGAACTCCATGGCACAAAAATAAGGCACTGGCGTTCACAAAGCAAGTATGTTCTTGCGTGATAATGCACTGTCTCACGTTTGCTAAACGACCGAGCAGCTTCTTGCAAAAATGGTGTTTATCAACGGCGATTGATGAAGTGGCCTGCATGCTCAACTAATTTAACTTCAATTGGTAATTTAGGAAGGATAATCAAGAAATAAATCTATGTTTTAATCGTTATTTTACTGCAAAAGATTGATTTTGGCATGGCTTGTCTGCAAGAAGTTGCAACATCTTACTGTCTAACCTTCAAAATTTGACAAAAACAATTGCTGAAAGACCCATTTATGTCATATCTGGTAGTGTACCTTGTGTCATAAATAATCCATTGTAGAGTGCATGTATTCACTGTATAAACAATTTTCAACGTAGACTTAAGTCGGCATCAGTATACTTATGAAATTTGTCAATTTTTCAGTCTAACTCTAAATGATTTGTGAATTGGCGCGACAAATTGAAAGCAGGTCATAATAATGGCTGTCATTTGTTTATTTATTCACAGAAGCTTTCAAAGTTCCTATAGTTTACGCATGTTGAGCTGCTAACTTTCATATCATTTTTGAAATAATATTGCAAAAGATGTTGAAAATTTTAGGAAATCACTATTGGAGAACCAATGTTCCGAATCGACTAGAATATTTGTTCAGGTTGAAACATTATCAAGGATCCTAAACTCCGTGGTTCATCGTTTTTGGTTTGTATAAGGCATTCGCTACATAAATCATATCGTTTGATAGTGAAAGTTATTTCTATATACAAATATATGTATATGCGCGGTGATAGTTTATTATCGTCCATCAGTGTTGTTAACAATATCCGTCTTATGACTATTGAGATATTTTCAGCTTGTGGTACTCAGTATTTGTTATTCAAACTTTACTTATCCATCGATGGCAGGGAATGTATTTTTCTTACTGTGACTTGCGAGGTAAACTATTTCCAAGCAGTGTGCAATATGCATAAAGTACCTTTTTCTTCAACAAAGAACATGTGTTTTAATTACGTCATACATTGCGAATAATTTTGTACGTATTTTTCTCGTTATTTGCATACTTGTTATTTAACAAACGGTTATTTTGCATAAACAGAGATCGTGTTTGTGTTCTTGTTATATGTTTGATATTAAAAGCGTGAATCATGTACCAGTTCAATTAAATGATTCGTAGTCCTTATTTTTTATCTTTAGTTAAACGGACACAATTTTGAGACAGTTAATCAATTTAAATTAATAGTATGTTAACTGTACTAAGCCAGCCTAAGCCAATGAATACGATATTCTGCTAGTACGTTCACGGTTAAGAAACCTTAAAATTTTAGGTGCACGTGTAGGGCGGAAAGTGGAAATTGCAGCATACAGTACGTGCATCATCAGCAAAAATCATCAAATAGTAACATTAGAGCCCAGCGAGCGCCAGCCACAATCACGATCTGAAGAAAGAACTGAAAGGCTGCGCTGTTATTGCCACGCTTCTCTCCTAACTGTTAGTTATGAAAGTTTAGTGCTTGTTTCATTCGCATGAAAAAGTTAGGTGAGCCTGAGGGTTCGTGTCTTATTATGGTACCTTTTAAAAACAAAGTTTTCTGTAGCTACGTCCGAGTTGTGGTTTATTTACACATTTGCTTTGTTCAGGGTGCTGACATGGGTTACAAATTATTCGTTGTGGTTTTAATCAGCTTCGTTGCGGGATAAACATTTATGTCTTTAATATCTTAACTAAAAATATTCAATTCCAAATGGTAAACCTTTACCGATAACGTCATCTCTGGTTATTCTTAACACGTTTGTTGCGATGCGACCCACCGGTGGGTCACTTAGGTTAGGTTCTGTAATTTTTTCAGATCATTCTAGTGCCTATGCGTACAAAGTGAAGTTTTACACCAATCAGGCAATCGCAACAAACGTGTTAATACTGTGTTTTATTATTCTTAGCTCTTGCTTATTCTAAGTGAATGTTTCGATCTCTTCTGTGCCGGATGAGACTGAAAGTACGGTTTCTTATTAAAACTAGCCAGTTCCCGTGGAAATTCCACAATTTAGGTTTGATTAATTTGAAATTATTATAAGCATAAATGCATTGAAGATTTACGTCGAATTATTGTGTTTTAAATGAATACTCTTCATTAATATATACAGGACTTCCATTGTGCATCTTATCTAGCGAGAACCTGGGCCAGATAGTACCCGTTAAAATTCCCTGATTCAAAAGTAAGAAAATTAACGATCTATGAAATAAATACATTTTTCAGTTTTACCCGTGGCACCATCAGAATCAGAATATTTTTCTTGAATTTATACAGAACTTTCATTTTACATTTTACCTAACGATAACATGGCCGTGTAAGAGAAGAAAGTTAATAACGGAACAAATAGTGTTTTATAGTGATCTGGTGCCTTTGGTATCCACAATACAATGCTTGTAATACATGCATACCCGTTCTGATTTCAGTTCAATAATTTTTCTTCAGTAATAGATAGGAAGTAATGGGACGGACACACACAGATACAGCAAGATGGAGATACATAGTCGATTATATATGTAGATGACCTCCCTTCCATTAAGGTTTCTCTTAGCGACCCACAACATGTCCAGATACACCTGAGCTGTTACCTGGAAGGTATTTTCAATAGTGAACTGAGGGACTAAGCACTCCTCGAGGTATCTTTAATTTGTCTAAAGGTCTGTCCTCGTCAGTTATTCAGTTGGCTTACAGCTCGTCAAGGGTAACACTAGCTATTGACCTCAGCGTCTACAACGCTTCTTGCATAGGTATATTCTTGATATAAACATGGTATTAAATAGGCTTGGTATATTTCTTTTCATATCAGCTTTTTACTTCCTTCGAAAGTAACATAGCTGTTACGGAAGTCCGAGTCAGGGTATCATGCTAACCATTTCTCGTGTGGTTGTTAAGGCAATTTTTACCCTTTATCGACCACAATTTTTCCCGAAGAAAGAAATACAACACAATCACACGTTGTTCATTGGCTGAACGTGTAACATTAGCGCAGAATCGTAACATCTTTCAAGAGTTCTGCAACTTTTGAGTGCAGTGCTGGGTTGATAAACACTTTTGGTTTTGTTTCAACAATTTTTTTTCGGGATGATTTCAGCGTCCATTTGTAAAATACATAATTGATATTGTTCATTTCACTCTCTATTTTTCCTCTGCTTGAACGATCGCTGTCGTAGTCCAAATTCCTCAACGAAATCTCCAGGGACATTTCAATGTTTAGCGTTCTAAACAAATTGAAAAAAAGTCAGAAATACAGTGGTACGTCGACATACGAATGTCCTAACTTATGAATTATTTAACATGCGAATGGTCATTTGGTTTAGAGTTCCGCCCATGAAAATCCGAACCAAAAAACATAAGTATGTTGGGCGGAAATCTGAACCAAATGACCATTCGTATGTTAAATAATTCATAAGTTAGGACATTCGTATGTCGAGGTACCACTGTACAGGGTGTGGCAAAATGACTTGAGATATTTTTAAGTTCAACACGTTTCCTGCGATTGCCTAGCTGGTACAAATCTTTACTTTGTACACATAGTCCCTAGAAAGCTTTGAAAACATTACAGAACCTAACCTGAGTGACCCTCCGGTGGGTCACTTCGGAGGAAATGTGTTTATAAATACGAATTAAAGATGGAACGAAAAATGTGCATACGAAACGAACAAAACTAAATAAAATGTAATGGAATTATACACATCTGTTTCCAAAAAAAAATATAATGTTCGTTTTTCGCTCCATTTTGGTTCTATTAACCGTACCAATGAGACTCATCACTTTGCCGCACCCTGTAGATCATTTAGTTGTTTAATTCTTGATCAAGTTGAGCAATATTTTACATTTGTGGAATTTCGATTCATGAAGCTGCTCTCCTTTTTAAAATATTTTTTCATTTGAATAATGTTGAAGCTCAAAATTAATTTCTTTCATAAATGTTGATAAAAGCTAGCATGAAGGTGAGGTTGGCTAGCGGTTTAATTAAATTTCAGTGGCATACAAAATCCGTTCACAAAATTACCATTTGAGTTCATGTGAGTTGGTAATTACGAACGTCTAAAATATTAGACTAGAAGTAAGGCGGCTGGTCATACTGCTTAATTACATTTCTTTCTATCGTGCCCGAGCAGGTGTTATAATTTGAAATTAGGGTAAGGACGAGGTGCCTCCCCACATATATGACGCCTAAAATAAAATACAGCATATATATATCGAACAATTTATAATGGCATCACAACTGCTTGATTCTGCGAGAAATATCATTACCCCAGTTCTCATTCGTTCTATTGAGGTGGAACATGTTCAGCGACTGATCTGTCAGCTAAAATAAAACTTATTGCTGCTCTCTGTAGTAAGCGTCTCCTTTTCTGATTGCTGGAATTTTTCGCTGGGACTCCGAATGTTTTCAATATTCTTTCCCTATTTGTATTTCTGGTAACTACGACGTTACTACGGCAACAGCTATTTTGATTGATAGTATATATGCCGTCGATTGCTGCAGCAGCTTTTGGATACAAAATTCTGGGAAATACTCGATCGTTAAAGCAATTCAAAAGCTGAAGACAAGTTTTTGATGCTCGCATAATTGTGGTTCGTGCATAGTAGCGTGTGGTGTCAGGAATGCCGATGCGTAGGGACAGGAAGTTTCTCACCCTAGCCAAGTATACCAGCGAGTTCTGTACTACCTGTCAAATTCTTGGTACGCTTGTCTCTACTTCGGTATTTTATTACCCCGTTACCACGTGAAAATAAGTATCACTATAAGCACTGTTAAACCATTTCCACGCAGCCTCACTCGAAATCCAAAGTATTTTTATTATTATTACTATCATTCTGTCCATTATTTATCGTAATAATATTATTTCTATTTCAAATATTATTTTTTAAATGATACTAATAGTAAAACCAAAAATAATACTCTTATTAAACACGAATTCCTTGACCTCTGTTACAGGATGGAGATGTTCCGCAAAGTGTCGCAGCTGCGCGTGTTGGCTTGCGGGGGGGACGGCACGGTGGGATGGGTGCTCAGTGTGCTGGACCAAATGGCCATCGACCCACCCCCTGCCGTGGCCGTGCTGCCCCTCGGAACCGGCAACGACCTCGCCAGAGCCCTCGGTTGGGGAGGAGGGTGAGTGACTAAAATTTAAGTGTAACTTTTTGTCTACCAACAGCACTTCTCGATAACATTATGTTAAGTTAACGAGACTGTCGCTTCCGTCGAGTTCAGAACAAACAATGGTGGTTTTACGAATTGTGTACGCGACAGCTGGTGGCAGAAGTGATGGAAACTGTCAAGATACGAAGGGTTAAAGCGTTCAATGTTAAAACCGTTAAAAGTGAAACTTTTTTCTCATATTCAGATCTTTGCAATGTACCAGCGACAATTAATTCTAGTGACGATTTGTACAGTTGTATTCTGGAGTTTTTTTCTGTGCGAGACAATTCTATGTTGCTTGAAATAATCTTGTGCCAAGAAGGTTACTTGAGGTTATGTCGTGAAGGGATTTATTTCATTTCTGATTTATTCATTATACTCGTATATGAATTTGGAATATGCGTTTTCCCTATTTTCGAAATAGATTATTTTAATTTAAAAATTCTATAACCTTAACCGTTAGTCATGATGATTAATGATTTAAATGAAGGTGACCTTCAATTAATTCGCTATAACCTTCAATTTTAATTATGTACGGCATCGGGGAAGACGTAAGGGTCAGTCAAATGTTCAACATTTATACGGTGAACTAGTGATGGAAAAAAACTTCCTCTAATGTGCACCTAATTATCCTGATAATATACTGAACATTCTTTTTACGTAAGCACCTTTTGATATGATGAAAATCACGATGTTTTCGACCTCTCTTTATATTATTATGAGAACATTTAAACATTCCAAGCATTTAACAGGAGTCGATTAACGCATCTTAAAAAAGTAAATAAACACCACTTGAAATACTTCACATATTCTTTCTGCTGACATTAGTTTAGGTTCATGCCATCAGTCCTTCTAGTGTTAAGGTGAACAACGTGTCTTACGACCAGCTTTTACATTTCATCATAATAAGAATCTGCTGCACATGAAAATCGCCCTCGCGTCGCTGACCACCAAGGTCCTTCTTTCAAGTACAATGACATAGTAATCACTGAACGCTAGGTCAAAGATATACGAAGGGCTATAAAGTCGTTTCCAGCGAGGTATTATGACTCGGTGAGATCTTAAGTTTAATGAGCCACTTGTGGACGAGCGTTGTCGTGATGCAAAACGATCCCTCTACTGAACCTGCCAAGTCATTTGTTTTTGTTTTTATTGCATTTTTAGCAGTCATAGCGTTTTCTATTTACGCATCACTGATCTGCTGATGTATTTCAGCTGCTTTTAGATTTTGTGTATTTAGGAAACTAGTAACATCGCGGATTTCACAATCGGACGGATTTTCAATTGTCAGATGTATTTTGAACACGCATAACCAAACATCAACGCAATGGAATACTCCCGTAATGGCGCCTGTGGCTAGCCTTTATCTTTTGGCTAGCACATGCACTGGCAACAGCAGCTCTGCTACGTCCATTTTAAAAAGATAATTACTTGAAAAAGACGTGCCTTGACACTTAGCAAAGGAAGTTTTTTTCCTTTTCACTTCAGCGTTTAATCATCCAAGGTCTTAACCTGCAGAAAATTACTCGGTGAAATAAAACTTTGCTTTGCGTGGCTGGGTTGAGATGGAAAAGAGATATTGAATCTACTCGTATGTAATAATTATTATTTTAGCTTGCAATTGGACGCACCGGCTTGGATTACAGACAAAACATGGAAACTTAGCTATTTAAATTTGTTCTACTTCTTGGTCGAGGCTTGGACTGAAACGAAGTTCGCTATTTGATTGAGACATTTACTCGGCAGACATTGATAAGACTGGCAGGGCACGAGCTTCTCTGCACGCTACATCGAATCTGTGTTATTTTCTTCTACTCTTCTGCAGAACAAATTTATTTCATTTGTTCGGGTGTCAGTACATCTAGAAACTACGTCGCTTCTCATTCTTTTTTGGAGAATCGTAATTGAATTGGAGTATAGTGTTTGTGTCCCAGAACGACGAACCTTTTTAATGATTGCGGGTTAGCGCTGGATCATTTCTAATTAAATAACACTGTCCTAGAAAAGGCTCACTGTCTCATAGACGTAGGGTACTGTTGTTTAAGCATGGAGTGCTGTTGTTTAAACATGGGGTACTGTTGTATAGGCATGGGGTACTGTTGTATAGGCATGAAGTACTGTTGTATAGGCATGAAGTACTGTTGTATAGGCGTGGAGTACTGTTGTATAGGCATGAAGTACTGTTGTATAGGCATGAAGTACTGTTGTATAGGCATGAAGTACTGTTGTATAGGCATGAAGTACTGTTGTATAGGCATGAAGTACTTTTGTATAGGCATGAAGTACTGTTGTATAGGCGTGGAGTACTGTTGTATAGGCATGAAGTACTGTTGTATAGGCATGAAGTACTGTTGTATAGGCATGAAGTACTGTTGTATAGGCGTGGAGTACTGTTTTATAGGCATGGGGTACTGTTGTTTAAGCATGGGGTACTGTTGTATAGGCTTGGAGTACTGTTGTTTAAGCATGGAGTACTGTTGTATGGACATAGAGTACTGTTGTATAGGCATGAGGTTTTGTTGTTGAGGCATATGGTACTGTGCTGCACAGGCGAGGCACTGTCCTGTGCTGCACAGGTGGGGCACTCTCCTGTGCTGCACAGGTGCGGCACTCTCCTGTGCTGCACAGGTGCGGCACTCTCCTGTGCTGCACAGGTGCGGCACTGTCCTGTGCTGCACAGGTGCGGCACTGGTGCAGCACTGTCCTGTGCTGCACAGGTGCAGCATTGTCCTGTGCTGCACAGGTGCGGCACTGTCCTGTGCTGCACAGGTGCAGCATTGTCCTGTGCTGCACAGGTGCGGCACTGTCCTGTGCTGCACAGGTGCGGCACTGTCCTGTGCTGCACAGGTGCGGCACTGTCCTGTGCTGCACAGGTGCGGCACTGTCCTGTGCTACACAGGTGGGCACCTCCCTGAACTGCTCGTAACATTTCAAACTTGTGTCTAAACGTCGTAAGGTTCAGAAACATATAATATAACTGTCTGCGTCTTGTGTTTTGTAGTTGAAAGTATTATTGCGTGGGTAAACAAAGATTTTTAATGCGAGTTTCTAATAATTTGGCTTTGAATTCTTGCAACGGAGACTTGTATTATCATATTATTTTTCAGTCCTAATGTATTAAAAGGAAAATGAATGATTGGTATACTTTCACGGATTATAAGCTATATGACTCTTTCCTTTGCATCTCTTCATATCGGAAAGTGCATTCCAAAAACGTATAATACTCTTTTGAGAGACACTGAGGTATTCATACTCATACTCTTTACTTTAATATTTGGAATAAAGTACTAGTTCTCTTGAAGTACATATAACTCATGCGTCTAAAATGTGAACTAATTCCAAGGGGCTCCTTCTATGAAACAAGTCTATGTGCTTATTATCTACAAAGAAAATATGAAAGATGCATGACGTATCTTTAAAATCTACGTGGTTTATATAGGAAATATCTCCCTTATAATATCCGTTGATTTCCTGACTACACTCCATGCGCTTTTACTGAAACTTTTCTGGCGCTAACGTTTAGTAACCGTTAAAAAAATTCACGTTCCTGTTAAATTTAAGCTCCTTCAACATTCATGAACAAGAGAAACGCTTAATCCTTAGTGGAGGACTATGAAGAGACCTATGTCGTTAAATTCATCAAATGTGACATTTGAGCATCGTAAAGTGGATGAGGACATCGTAAATGATGTAGAGTTACGTGAGCTGAGAAGCAGCGACTGTGTGTGAAGCTGCTTGGCTTCGTTAAGAATAACAGCGTGCTTCGCTGCGGCTGTGTGACCTGTTACTAGTTGCTGCCACTGCATAATTTCACTTAAAACGAAGGTGCTTCCGTTTTTTTCGTAAAATAGACCTGTGTACTTAAACTCTGATATTTATCTTATGAAACTCCATACTGCTTAGTTCTTTTTCTTTCTTTCTTTTTTTCTTTCGTTCTTTCTTTCTTTCTTTCTTTCTTTCTTTCTTCTTAACCAGCCCGTTTGTCGAGCTTTAGTACTAGTAATACTGTTCGCTTGATCATAACTGGAACATTTAAATGCTCAAAATCCGCGATGTTAAAGATTTTCTCGTGATGCAGTATTTCTTCAATGGCTACAAGCGCATTCTGTTTTGTGTGTAATAAATACCAGGCGTATTTTTTAAGTGTGTAGCGATTGGATATGAAAAACAAGGACAATTCATTAACATCTCAATTTCTACATGAAAGCTTGGATCTTGATCGATTTTCCAACATCATTTCCTAACTATTTTTTAAAGCATTTATCATATTGTACAACCAGCTCTTGAATTCTATCCGTAAACAAATTTGCCAACTGATCAGTGTGTCTATGGTGAGCACGACTTCGGATACTGTAACCGTTTTGTCATGATTTGATAAAAAATATTCTTTTAAACTTGAGAAAACTCCTTAGATAATGATGAAATCGTACAGCGTTCATTTTTCTAACTTTTTCATAAACTTCCTGCAACGAATATTCTTAACGACTGACTGTCTCCAACTTTGTTTCTCGTCGAGCACTTCGGTGCTGTCATCAGATAGCACCACAACTACTATCATGCCTGCCAAAGAAAATGGGTTACAGCATTTGATATTTTACCTTTAATAAGATTTTAATTTGGTACCAATGATGGGTCGTCTGCAATATGACAGTTCTCTTGGTGACAACTGGTGGATCATGCCACAGTTTGCGTATTAAATCCCGTAACCTATTTCTTTACCTTTCCGGTGATCATGGAGTGCTTTCGATTCACTTCAGTAAACTGTAAATGAATTACGGCCGCGGTCACGTCTCTTGCATACTGGAGTGCTAGTTAGCAACTGAGGCGTTAAATTTCTATGAGGATGGAATTCAGAAGCTAGTCTTACGATACAAGTACCTAGATATAGGTGGAAATTGGATTGAAAATGGATTAAAATATTGGCTGTTACATAAAAATAAAAGCATTAAAAATTTATATTTTTATTTAAGAAAGTACATACTCAAAAATGCGCCTCGTATTTCACTGATGTGCACGTACTACACGTCGTGCAGCCGAACTTGTTCTCTCAACGCAGATCCGAATGTAATTGTATGTGAACTCCAATATATGTCAACAAGATAGTTGAGCTTCTGTTTAAATTACTGGTGACTTCACATTATTAAGCGTATGAATTTCTGGATAATTTTTATCTCCCTAGTGTACTCGCCCTCATTTTCACTGTTAATTAATACTTCTGTTTTCTTTTATAGAGCTGGCACACCACTGCAGTGGTTGTTAACATATGTCAATAATTATCACTGTAGATTTGTTAGTGCTCAGTAGTACTACTTCAACGGTATCACAAAACTCGTGAATTCGAACTGATAACGCAATTCACAGAGCATGAATCCTTCTTGCAAAAATCATTTATAAATCTTTCAGGTAGCTCAAATTTTGTTATGTGAAAAATTATTTAAATGCACGTGCCTGATTCCAAATATTTTTTCAAAATATGTTGTGTACAGTACGAGTATCTTACTCATTCGAAGGATTTTTATCCAAATTTCACTGCCTTTGCCTGGAGAGTGCTGGAGAAATATTTACCTTCCGATGCCTGAATTTTTAATACAAGAACATTTGGAAAACACTGAACAGCTCACATGATCACAAGCATCAGCATTGAGTGAGACACATTGCAGTCCTCTATTGAAAAGTATTGGTCGTAAATTTCTTCATTTTAAAAATGATGTACGTTTAAAACCCAAATGTGTTCTTTTTGAAGTGTAATTTCCTAGTTATTTGACAGGTTATGCCGTGAATTTTTTTACCATTCTAGCCAAGTGTGCAACGCGTCACGTCGTCTCATATTCCTACACAATTTTTTGAGAAAAATAGTTCTCTGATAGCAAAGGCAGGCCCTTTACGACAGCACCATTTTGGAACCTCTCTGCCAAAGGACGACACAAATGCGTTCCTCTTGCAAAAATATTGGAGTTGGTCACTCTGCAAGATGTCCTGGCTTTTGCATGATTTCTAAAATTTTGAGTTTCCACGATTTTAGAAAATGTTCTCATAGTCCACATTTTAGGCTGGCGCTTGTTAGAACAAGCACTGACGCCAATATTTGTTTCTTGCATAATAACAGCAGCACTTTGTCATTTATTTTAGCTTTTCAATGCAACAAAAATGATAGCAACCATTTCCTTAATCGTTGTTAAAATGTCAAGGTGGAGTAAAATATTAATCAGTAAGTGTCTGTGAAGAGTTGCGAACTCAAATTTGAGCTCAGATGCAGCGCTGGTTGGGCCGATGGAGGCAAATGAAGACAATCTCATATTGGAACGTTGCGTCCCAGTTATGCAAGCCAGCAATAACCGAGCGCTGCCTTTGAACAAAATGCGGAATAAAAAAAGCTGTGTCAGCTTTTGGCAGACGTTAATTAAACGGTTGCCATTGTGAAGCCTTTGAACCGAATAATACCTAAAGAACATTCATCATTACTTCCGCTGTCCAACTGGTCTGAAATGGAAGCATCCGGGAACCAGTTGTTGCTAAACTTGAATTTTAATTTCCATGCAGATATGATATTTTGAAGAAGGGAGGTAATATACAAGGTGTCCCATTATAATTATTGGACACATTGAAGGATAATTTTCGTTATAGTCAGAGGTAATATCGATTATTTGCTCTAACATTTCATTTCATTTACAATGTTTGTGTATTAATGAAAACGTTTTCCAGGTCTAGCATCAGGTCATCCCATAAGTTCCGTCTGAATTTTACCTTTTTCTTAAATTGATCAAAATTTAAGGAGTATTTTATAATGTATAATAGAGCTGAACATTTTTATTATGTTTAGATGTATTTAAACTGAACAAATTTTATTTCAGAGAACTATAAAATTAAATTTTGTTTGATTAAAACCCTGCTAGCATGGAACTACCCAAGAATCATTTGAGGTACATAATGCTTTATGAGTTCAAGAAAGGAAACTCAGCGGCCAAAGCGGCTAGAAACATTTAATCAGTTTAAGGAGAGGAATGTGTGAATGAAAGAACTTGCAGAAGAGGGTTTCCGAAATTCAGAGTTGGAGATCTCACCCTTGAAGATGACGTCCAGTTCTGTTTGATGAAAAGTTTCTTTAAGCAGCCCTTGAAGAAAATCCTGCTTTTATCAGTGGAAGAATTGGCAGTGGTTCTCAGTTCAAACCATACAACTATTCACCGTCATCTTCAAAAACTTGGAAAAGTTCCTAAACTTGGAAAGTGGGTGTCGCATGAATGAAAATTCGAACAGAACTTATGGGATGACCTGATACTTATCATCATGGCTAAAAATTTGGGCAAAAGAATAACCATTTTAGCGTTGCGTAGGAGGTAAGGCTACAACGGATATTATTATAACCTTAAAATTAACAGAATGCTCGTCTGGAGAACGTTGAAGCAGGTCAAATAGCCTTGGCAAGTAAAGAATAGGCTTGGATAAGGTCGTCCTAAAAAGACCAGAACCTCAAAACTGGTCAAATTCACCAAGGAAATGCTCAGAAAAAGCCCAAAGAGATCCCTCAGAAATCTGGCAAAAGAAGAGAATGTTTCCGCCATTCTTCACTCAGACTTGAAGAACTCTCCTTACAAGCATTAAAAGAAGTAACTGTCATCTGCGAAAACTGTGGAGAGGCATCTTGCAAGAGTTGAAATCCTTCTCCCTCTCGTATCCTCGAAGGTACGCCTCGAACCTCTTGTTCAGCGATGAAAAAAATTTATGTCCAGCCAAAATTTATCGTACGAAATGATCGATTTTGATCTGAAACTGGTGATATTTATACCTGCGTAGTCACTCGAAAACAAGGCGCTGCAGCAGCGAGGGTTTTGGCTGTGATCACTGAAACTGAAACAAGTCCATTGTTTTTGTGGCAAAAGGGGTGCGAATAAACAAAGAAAATTACCCCAACAACATTCATGCTGTCACTTATTTTGGGCGAAAAATCATTTCAAAAACGCTCTTTGTTATTTCAGTAAAACTCTGCACCTTTGCATGAAGCTAAGTATGATTCGTATTTAATGTTCCTCGCCATTTTAATAGAGGAATAGCCTACTTCACCTCCAGACCTGAAGCCTCTCGATTATTATAGCATCTAATCCATACTGGAGAATAATGTTTACAACACATACCCAAAATTTGAAGACACAGAAGTCAGAATTCAAAATAGAATGGGACAAAATCCTGCAAAAAGTCGTTTGTGACTCGTGCAAGTCATTCTTTAATAAGCCTCTTCAGCTTGTTATCGACGGATACGGAGAGCATAGTAAATAGAATGTGTTCATTTCCGACTAATACATAATTAACTACTTAAATGGTTGTGGTTTCTTGAACAGTTACACAGACGAGCCGATTAGCAAGATCCTGTGCAACATATCTGATGGAGAGGTCATTCACTTGGACCGCTGGAAGCTCGACGTCCGCAAAAACCCAGACGCGGAGCCCAACGAGGAAGGCAAGGACGCGCCGCCGCTCACAGTCGTCAACAACTACTTCTCCTTCGGCGTCGATGCCCACATCGCCCTCGAGTTCCACGAAGCCCGAGGTCAGTGTTGGTTAGTGAGTGTTACGTGTGGTCTGAAGCGTCGTTGTGTTCGTGAGTGGATGTACACAACGCAGGTGTTTTCTACAGGGTGTCTCAAAAAAATGTACTCACACTTCGAATGACGAGAGATCCTTTATTTATGAACATACAGTGAAATAGAATAGCTTCGAATACAGAAGACAAATGTGATTGAAGAATCATGTTCGCAAATGTTCGAATTGATGACCATTATTGTCCAGACAACGCTGATAACGCACACCAAGGGATAACGCATGTTAGCAACGGTTAAAGGGTGAGTACACTTTTTTGAGACACCCTGTATACGTGTGAAATGTCTTAACACGTTTCCTGCGATTGCCTAGCCGGTGCAAATCATTACTTTGTACGCATAGTCCCTAGAAAGCTTTGAAAAAATTACAGACCCTAACCTGAGTGACCCACCGGTGGTTCACTTTACAGGAAATATCTTAAACATTCATTACACTGTGCTTCTCAAGATACTATGCTTATTTTTTTGCAATGTTATAAAGAATAAAATGAGAGTTGCCGCCGAAAGTTTTTTCAATTTAAATTTGAGATTATTTCCAAAGTAGAAAATACATATGGCACACGATGTATTAAACTTTTGATGTTTTTTTCGGTGTTAAAAATGAGAAGAAATTTTTCAATACATATTATTTTACGCATCGTTCTGTGTGTGTGAAACCTGTTTTATTACAAAAAAAAATACTTTATCATTAAAAAGTTTAATCGTATTCTGAGCATGTTTCTTTCACAATACAGCGATTGCATATGTGACACGAGATTTGTTATCGTTTCCCGTAGCATCGAAAATAACGAATGTTACGTATCTAAAATTCCCCAACTGATGTACATTTTTATTGGGCACTCCACCATAACGTCTGTTTTCGCATCATATTATAGCTTTCACTGTGTTTGTGGTGAACTGTTATTTACGGGATCCGATACATTACAGTCCAAACCTAATTCAGTAGGAGTCTCCGTATCACGAAGCTTTTTAAATTTTGTGTCATGTTTCCTTCATTTTTAAGAGCCGTCTAGCCTCAACATGTAAATACGGAGGCACATCTCGGTGCGTATGTAACGTTAAGTGTATCTCAGAGTGGCAACGATATTCTTAGCACACCATTATTCTCTGAAGTTGTAATGCTCGTGAGTGTCCATTATTTACCTTTAGTGTTTCAACGCTGCATGGATTTTTAAAATAAAGCAGTAAATTCTTAGTGCAGTTACCCGAGGTCTGTGCTATTTCAGAATTTACATGCTCGTATTTTTCCTCTTGTTTTTTGAAGGACTTAGCTCTAATTGCTGCTCTTATGATCCAAGTAGACTATTGGAACTTCATTACTTGGAAATGCTTCAGATAAAACATTTATTTTAGAGAATTTAGAGAATTTTTGCTGTGTTAATTTTATTTTGTGGTTGATGCAGAGTTAAAAGAGCAACATGGCAAAAAGAAAAAAGTATGTTCTCACAAATACTCAATCGATTTAAACTGATGCTAAGTTACTCGGATTATACCTATGAAATATGGATGATATTTCGTATAAAATGCACGCGGTACTATTGAAATTCCCTATATATATTACACTCTACGGAGTTTGCAACTAATATTTCACTATCTCCTAACTTTCCTATTCCTAAGAACACAATTGTCGATTGATTCACTTTAGCGAATGTCACGAAGAGTCTAATTGTTACCAAAGCAGTAGCACGCATTTCATGTGTTCACAACTTTTGTAATTTATCTTGATATTATAAGTATATTAAAACTTTATTAAAGACTAGTCTCCAGTTTCCGTCTAATAGTTGATCCAGGTACGTGACACACGAAGTGACGCTCTGTACTATTGAAGAAAATAATTCTTATTCGCCTGATCAATGAAATCAAAGGTGATAATATCTTTGAATTGATCTTGGGGTTTTATGGAATTGGGATTTCAGATGATTTTTTACTGCATTTTTAATTTAATTTGACCGTGTACACACCGTGGCCGTGTACAAATGTATGAAATATCGGAGCTCGTGTATACATTAAAAAATGCTGCTTGGGGAATGTACAATAATATACGAGCCTTCATTGTGAAGTCTAATAAAGTATATAAGTTTTGCATTAACAATTAGTTAAGTAAATTAATTAGTTTAACTTGGGAAGCTACGAAGCAATTTAAAGAAAAACGTGTTCAAACCTTATTTCATGTCATATGAGGCTGTTCTGAAATACTGTTACGGAAATAATTGAGAGCAAGAAACAAACATCCATCAATCTGGTGGAATAAGTTGTGTGCGTGGCTTCCATGGAACTTTAGTATTTCCGGTGGTTGTACTTCCTTAGCATCAGTATTTGCGTTGTATTTGCATAGTAGCAGTTGTATTGCGTTAAAATATTTGCACCCTCTTCTGTATTTATGAGTCTTAGCTATTATCTGTAACAAAAAATTTGTCATTTTCTTCATTTTCTACATTTTTTATATAATTGTTTGAATAACGGTTTTTTATGTATTAAGCAGTGTACGAATTTCAGCGTTCTAACTATGCTTCAAATGAAGCGTTTGCGTGATGAACATTTTTGAAATTTCTCATATTGATCTGCTTTGATACACCCCTCATTTCACAGCTTCGTGTTTTTCTGTCACACATTCAAAATCCTGGAGAGATTTTCACTCTAAGTCATGAATTGCTTTTATGTCAAAAACTGTTTTGCAGTCTTTTGTATTCCAACATAAAGTTTCTCTGGAGTTGACTAGATCTTTAAACACTATGACTCTGCCTCGTCTGTCTACAAGTTCTGACGCATTATTAATTAGTTAATTTGAGTTATATTTGAGTTTGCATGTAGAGTTAAGTTACGCATTTGAGACTAGTTCTTATCACTGTATTACTTGCCCAAAAAATAATTTTGAATGCATGTAGTTATTATTCGAGTCATCTCTATAGCAGCAATAATTTCAACATTTATCACCTTATCACAATATTGTGTGAGTCGAAGACGTTGCCTTCTTGCAACTTCTTTCCCGAGGGAAATCATTCCGCTGCAATGCTTCCGTCCACCACATTGCTCAGCTCCTCGTTTATTGATGATTTTTGTCAAGGAAAGTTGGTGTCATTGTATGAGTCGGTTACCCAGTTGCACGGAGACTCGTGACTTCCACCAGTATCCAGACTACGAGTTTCTGTAATCTGGTTACTGGTTTCTTTAATAGTCTGTGTAGTTTTTTTTTTCTCCTCAGCAATCGCTAGGGAAATGTCTGAGTCCATGTTTTTGGCAATCATTCATTGTTCTCAGGAGCCTAAATTTATCAATGCATTGGGAAAATTCAGCTTGTGCTTCAGGTAATAAACAGCCATCATACTACAGGAGAGAGTGAGGTGAAGGGAGGACATCACCCAAAGCCGCTGGCCCCTCCACCGCTACTGTAAAATAATCTGTATAGGAGAGAATCGTTTTCTGTCCCAGCCCTTACATACGAGGTTGTACAAGCATAGTTGTACTTTATGAAATCGTGTCAGCATATTCTATATAATTTTCATTATAAGTGTATTTCCAAGTGCTGAATGAACATACTTGTTCTCTACGTACATCTACAGAAGCAAACCCTCAGAAGTTCAACTCGAGACTTCGCAATAAGATGTTCTACGGACAGGCTGGCGGGAAGGATCTGTTGCAGCGGAGGTGGAAAGACCTGTGTGAGATGTGCACGCTGGAGTGTGACGGCAAGGACCTTACGCCTCTCCTGAAGGAGCACCGCGTACATGCCATTGTCTTCCTAAACATTCCGAGGTGCGGGGTCCCACTATAGGGTACTGATGTGTAGTTCTAAGAGACATGAATTAAACCGATACAACTAAATAATAAAGTACAAAATAATAGAGTGGATGGAAACTTTCAGAGAAATACAAGTTGATCTTTTTGGACTCATCTTAAAGGACTCGGTATGAATTAATTTCTTAGTATTCGTCCAATTATTCAGTCACATGTACAGGGTGCGATTAATGAGTGAGTGCCAAATCACAGTATGTTATTGTGGATTAAAGTCTGTTGTGAGTTGTACTGACGTACCTTGCATAAAATTTATATTTTCATTTAGCGTGTATTAATTTTTTCTGTGTACAAGTAGTTACCGAGTTAGTGAGTTCAGAGCCGATGCTCGTATGAGGGTTAGATATTGCATATCAACGTGAAAACATTTTTACAAAACTGCTTAAGTCAAAGACGCACAAATAATTTGCCGTGCTATGTTGTTAACAGCTCGAGTTCGGAAGCAAAATAATCCAAAATCCTTTCCTTTTATATAACCTCTTATATGATGACTCCCCTTCCAACAGAATATATAATATTCTTTATAGTGTGAACGAAAATTATGATTTACGTATTAAATTAAACATTTGAACTAACGCTAATAATTATAAATTGTGAATGTTAGATTTTATTCTAATATTCTTCCATCGTAACGGAGGAAGAACTGACACAACTCGCTGGCTCAAATACGCAGTTAGAAGTTCTTAATACGATCGCGTACGATAGCTTTAATAAATATGGCGATATTTAACCAGTATTTGGTTGCCTGATTTTTGTTCCCATTAGTGAGCGTAGTAATTCGTGCAAGTTTGAGAGCCTTCATTTATGAAGTTATATCATGACCTCCAAATAAAGTGCCTTGTCTCCCTCGTTCTCGCGGACTGCGAATTTTTGACCCCAGTTCACCCAAGTCTTGCTGGTCCCTTCAAGAGTTTTCCAAAAAACTCCTCCCTCTTTCCCAACTTGTGAACTCCGCGAGGGAAATCTTCATTCTTTAACATGACTTTGTGAATCTCATAAGAAAATGAATAAAACGTTGATTACTTCCTTAAGGTGACCGTGATTATCGCGGACACGAAATTTATTCTTCAATTTTGATGTCTTGCTGCATTTTAACTCAAAAGGACTGACTTGAAATAAATTCTCTTTCTAACCCGGTTTTCTTTATTTAACTGTAATGATATAAAAGTGAAAATAGTACTTTCTTTCTCGTGAATTTTTTTTATATCGTATGCAGATATTCCCCCTCCCCGTATGAGATTATTAGTTCAATAAAAGCCTTATATTACACGGTGTATAAAAGTTTCCGTAGTTCTCTCGCTTCTGTAATAACGCTAGACGTCCTTGTCATTTTGTGGTAAAGTTTTACACAGTTGAGCAGTTTAAAGCACTACAAGAACCGTTAAAGTGAGCACCATTACCTACTGCGCTGAAAATTTTTCTGTAATTTATTTTTGATGCTCCTAGTAGAGTTTCCTGCAACTTTTTTTGTTCAATAAAAACGTCTTTCATGTCGAAATATGAAACAACATTTAAAGTGGTTCATTGAAATGAACAGGTTTCCTTCGAAATATTTCAAAAAGAACTTAAATGAACCCGTTTTCTTCAGAATATTCAAGATACGAGTTTTCACCAAAATGAACCTATTTTCTTCCCAACATAGTGTGCATGAGTTTTCACCAAAATGGGCATGTTTTTTCAATTTAAACGTTCCAATTTCGGCTTTTCAACAAAATAAACTAATGTTCTAAGTGGAAATACTCTCGTTGTGAATTCCACCTAGCTAGATCTATTATACTTTCTTTGCTGAAACATTCCAGTTATGGGTTTCCAGTAAAATAAAGTTGTTTCCTTGAGAACTTTCCAGCTATGGGTTTCCAGTTAAATAAAGTTGTTTCCTTGGGAATTTTCCAGCTATGTGTTTTCAGTTAAATAAAGCTGTTTCCTTGGGAACTTTCCAGTTAAGGGTTTCCAGTTAAATAAAGCTGTTTCCTTGGGAACTTTCCAGTTATGGGTTTCCAGTAAAATAAAGCTGTTTTCTTGGGAGCTTTCCAGTTATGGGTTTCCAGTAAAATAAAGCTGTTTTCTTGGGAATTTTCCAGCTATGGGTCTGGCACGCACCCCTGGAACCGGAGCTTTGGATCTGAGCAGCGCACTGACGACGGCAAAATTGAGGTGCTCGGACTCACCACCTACCAGATGGTGAGCTCTCGATGCAGTAGATGAAAGGGATGGCGATTTTTGGCAGTTAATGTTTGTGCAATTCAAGTTAAATTTGACACTTTCTACCTGAAATAGTGTGAAGGCGAATAGCAGGTACTTTGAAAAGCCAGTTACTTTGAAATGTCACATACTTTGAAGTAACAGGTACACTGAGGTAACAGGTACTCTGAAATACCAGGTACTTCTTAAATGCCACATACTTTGAAGTAACAGGTACACTGAGGTAACAGGTACTCTGAAGTAACAAGTACTTCGAAGTGACAAGTACTCTGAAGTGCCTGATACACTAAAGTATCAGGTACGTCAGTGTCAGGTAGCTGTACAGTGCAGGTGAGGTATACTCGAGGTCTAACTTCTGAGACTCGGTGGCCACAGCGTTGTGTTATGCTGGAACTGGAGGCAGCCTGCTGACGCTGTGGTGCTGCGTGGCCTTCCCCTACCTCTCATTACGTCCCCTTACCTCTCATTACGTCCCCTTATCTCTCATTACGTCCCCTTACCTCTCATTACGTCCCCTTACCTCTCATTACGTCCCCTTACCTCTCATTACGTCCCCTTACCTCTCATTACGTCCTTTTACCTCTCATTACCTCCCCTTACCTCTCATTACGTCCCTTTACCTCTCATTACCTCCCCTTTCCTCTCATTACATCTCGTTAACTTTTATCACATCTTATTACCTCTCATAACCTTACCTTACTTCTCATTACCTCCCGTTACCTCTCATTACCGCACCTTTTCATTACCTCTCATTACTGCACCTATATCTCATTACCTCTCATTACTGCACCTACATCTCATTACCTCTCATTACTGCACCTACACCTCATTACCTCTCATTACTGCACTTACATCTCATTACCTCACCTTACCATTCATTATTCCTCATTGCCTCTTATTACGTCTAGTTACCTCTTATTCCTTCACTTTATCTCCCGTTACTTCTCATTACCTCTGGTTACCTCTCACTATCTTATCTCAAATGATCATTAAGTTACACAACATTACCCTCCATCTTTCACTATTTAACCTGCCGTTTAGTTACTTTTTTTTATTACCGCATCTTCTTTTTATGTGAGTCATCGTCATACAGTCTCCCACCTAGTGTTCCATCACACTGTCTCATCTATCTATTGTGTCTTTTTCTCGTGGTTTTAGACTGTACCTCACCTTAGGTTTCTGTCCGTAGCCTAAATTAATTTCCTCTTGAAATTAGCATGAACATGTTAATAATGCTAATAGGAATTCATATTAGAATTCCTAGAATATCTAGCCCTGCCTTTGTTCGCGTTATCATGCCGTGCTCTCGCTTGAGCTATTTTACATAACCTCAAGTTACACTTGAGGAAATTATCGTTACCCTCATCCCCGTGTTTCATGCACCTCTAAAGGCAGAGGGTTCAACAAATGACGGATTATAACATCAGGCTAAAGCTCCCTGCTTCTGCTCGTACCAACAAAAGTGCGGCTGATGGTCCAGTGGATGTCTTCATTGCTGTACATGACTTCATCTTCTTCTACCCTGCCACACCTCACCCCACTTTATTTTAACACAACTCATCTCATCTCATTTTGCCACACTTCGTTTCACCTAATTTTGCCCAAACTTGGCTCCCTCCTTAGCAAGTTCTGCCTCACTTTGCCAATCCTCGACCCCGTTCATGAAGCCCCACCTTGCCCCATCTAATTTTGCCACGCTTTGCACCACCCCATTTTGCCACGCTTTGCCCCACCCCATTTTGCCACGCTTTGCCCCACCCCATTTTGCCACGCTTTGCACCACCCCATTTTGCCACGCTTTGCACCACCCCATTTTGCCACGCTTTGCACCACCCCATTTTGCCACACCTCGTCCCACTTGTCAAATCGTCAATCCTCTTCCCAAGGACAACTCCTGTAACCAAGGCAACCACAGCTTCCAATACAGGGAGGTCCTTCCATGAGTTCACACAATAATATGAAGTTTGGCCGATAATTTGTATCACTTTTAAGCAATCTAGTGCTTTCTCGATGTAATTCATTTTTTAATGAAGTACAGCGTTCGATTTCTTCATTTCCTATCGGTCAAAAATGTTCTGGTTTTCCTTCTTGCTACAGATTTTTTACACCGTAACCCGGATTACTCGTTTTGTTATCCATTTTGCTTCACCCATCTCTTCCCCTGCGTTGAATACGTTAATTTATTAATGAGTTTGTTTCAGCAATTTGCAGAACTTTTTGTTCTTCAGTATGTTATTCAGCTTCCAGCAGCACTTCTCTGTTCGTATCAACTGATATTCAGCTATCATCAGCTAAAATTCACTGCTGGTTCTCACTCGACGAACTGTGATAGTTCATTCTTAAAGTTGAATTCCTAATCAGTTCCACTTTAGCCATTGCTACAAGCCTGAAGTGATTCACGTCTGTGACAAGTGTCCGTTTCTAAAATAAGCAATTCTGATGCTGTCTTTTTTGTAAAATGGAGAGTTTCGAAATAGTCTCTAATGTAGAATAAAAAATATTAACACCGACCCTTTCGTAAAAAAAACAATTTTGAAATAGTCCCTTGTGTAAACTAAGAAATATGAACATTGTCCCTCACGTTAAATAAAATTTTCACATTTATGGTGTTAAGAAATAATATTATATTATTGATAAGAAGTATTAACATTGTAACCTTCGTTAAATAAAATTTCGACATTTATGGTGTTACAGCCGCTGCTACAAGCCGGAGGACACGGGACGTGCCTGACGCAGTGTACGACAGCACGCATCGTCACCACCAAGACGATCCCGATGCAGGTGGACGGTGAAGCGTGTCGTGTGAACCCCGCCATCATCGAGATCTCACACCTCAATAAGGCCCCCATGGTCACCAAGATGAAGGCCAAGACCAACGGGTAAGTGAGGTAGTTATGATTGTTTTTTTTTTGCATGGGTAAAATTTGCAAGTGAAGGCAGTAACGAGAGGAATACGGGATCCAGCGGTGGCTAGAGAAACAGGTTAGTAGGGTAGGCTCAGGTTATTTTTTTTAAAAGAACTAAGAGTGTAGTTAAAGATAGTCATCAAAGGAGTAACAGATTCCACGGTCACCAGAATGAAAGTCAAGAGCAGCAAAGAAAGAAGTAGCACCTTAGTCAGCGGGTCACTACGCGGAAATACTGTTTTGGAAAGTACAGAGGGAGTTAAGACACGAGGAGAGTAATACCAAACTCGAATTATTGAAAAAAAAGAGTCTAGGACAAACAGAGAGATTGGCAGAGGGTATCAATCAAATTTAAAATGATAAGCGGCAGACTGCAGTAGGCCTCTTGAGAATGATGAGTAGCGAGAAAATGACCAATTGAGAATGAAAGGCAGAAGGTAGCAGGCCAATTTAAAATCATGATCATACTGTAGCTTGAAGAGCGGGATGGTCTGAGACGAATGAATGAGCCTGACGTGAGTGGTGAGTGGAGCGTGAGGGGCATGGTGAGAGTGGTGAGTGGAGCATGAGGGGCGTGGTGAGAGTGGTGAGTGAAGCGTGGTGAGAGTGGTGAGTGGAGCGTGAGGGGCGTGGTGAGAGTGGTGAGTGGAGCGTGGTGAGAGTGGTGAGCGGAGCGTGGAGCGTGAGGGGCGTGGTGAGAGTGGTGAGTGGAGCGTAGTGAAAGTGATGAGGGGAGCGTGAGGGGCGTGGTGAGTGGAGCGTGAGTGGCGTGGTGAGAGTGGTGAGTGGAACGTGAGGGGCGTGGTGAGTGGAGCGTGGTGAGAGTGGTGAGTGGAGCGTGGTGAGAGTAGTGAGTGGAGCGTGAGTAATGAGTAACTCCCGCGTATTTTTGCAACCTACAGAAAGACTTTTAAGGCAAAGTCGTATGCCGATTTTTTATTATTTTTACATTTTTATTTAGAACGTCCTTTCTTGAACCCTTTCTGCTACATTCCTGGGAGGAATGTTAGAGTACAGCTTGAGGTCAGGAAGACCAAAGTAAGAGTAAAATTGCTTAGAATTGAAGTGGAACATCTATTTTCTGATCAAGAAAACATTGTTTCAGAGCCCGCACCCTGGAGCAGATCCACCTGAAGGTAGCGAAGCTGGGCATGCGTGACTACACACAGCACCACTACGACAAGGAGAAGCTGAAGCTCGCTGCCCTGCCTCTTTTCGAGCTCAATCTGGATCAAGATAGCGACCTGCAGCATGTGAGTGACAGTACTTGAGTCCTGAACGAGTGTTTTGTGCTGGATGTTAGGTCATGAAAGTGACCTGCAGCATGTGAGTGGCAGTACTTGTGTCCTGAGCGAGTGTTTTGTGCTGGATGTTAGGTCATGAAAGTGACCTACAGCATGTGAGTGGCAGTACTTGTGTCCTGATTGAGTGTTTTGTGCTGGATTTTAGGTCATGAAAGTGATCTGCAATTTAACATTTAACACACATTCTCTCAAACGCCCCTTGAGAAAATCATCTTTTGTATTCAGTTATCCACAATTTTGTTTACAACTCACGAATTTTCGTGCGGCGCATCCTCTCGAAATTACCTTTCAAATTTCCTGGCGTTTGATGTCATTCATGCTGCACGTTATAGGTCATATTCGTAATGTAACAAAATCTCGCTAACTCACGTGAAGCAATGTACGTTTTGTAAATGCATGAAGCTTCATCAAAGGTGTTTGTCTTGTTATAGAGTTTAGCGACCACAATTCATGTGTGGATAAAAAATTTCATCGTTTGAAATACTTTCCATCTGTATGTATCGTGAGACTGTTCACCTGAATCTGGAGCAGATTTGGATCTATGATGTCTAAACGTTCGTTTGTATTTTTGAATGTAATTTTATATATCGTTTACATTTTTCATACTGTATCGTTTACCAGTCTTTACACGCAAAATTGCTCACCGACACTATACGCAAAATTGCTCACCGACACTGCACGCAGTATTGCTCGACGACACTGCACGTAATATTGCTCGACACACTGCACGCAGTATTGCTCGACGACACTGTACATAATACTGCTCACCGACACTGCATGCAGTATTGCTCGATGACACTGTACATAATACTGCTCACCGACACTGCACGCACTATTGCTCGACGACACTGTGCATAATACTGCTCACCGACACTATTCTCAGTATTGCTCACTGATTCTACATATATACAATATTACTTACCGACACCGCGCGGAATTTTTCCTAAAAGCGTCACTCGCAATAATATTGAATAAATAAAGAGTTGCTTCAGGACCGTGCGACGTTAACCTGACAGTGAGTGTCCGCCACATCCACAGTGGTGTGGGGAGTTCATCTCAGTCAGAGAGCGCAGAACTCGTTACAGTGACTTGGGCTGAATGCTGGGAGCTTCTCTTATTCAGAATCATCACCGAAGCTTTTTATGTACATTAACGGCTATTTTCTTATAAAGAAAACAAATAGCTTTTTTGATACATGCATGTAATTACGTATTATTAATTTTTATTCTTCTATGTCGTAGGTTCGTGAAGCGCTCAACAAGAAAATCAGCGACAGTAACGAGCCTCTCTCCGACAACTGGTGCTTCCTTGACTGTGAGTGAATTTCTTGCTTCTCCTGACCTTGCTTCTCCTGACCTTCTTGCTTCTCCTGACCTTCTTGCTTCTCCTGACCTTCTTGCTTCTCCTGACCTTCTTGCTTCTGCTGATCTTCTTGCTTCTGCTGACCTTCTTGCTTCTGCTGACCTTCTTGCTTCTGCTGACCTTCTTGCTTCTGCTGACCTTCTTGCTTCTGCTGACCTTCTTGCTTTTCCTTACCTTCTTGCTTTTCCTTACCTTCTTTGTTTTTCTTGACCTTCTTTGTTTTTCCTGACTTTCTTGCTTCTGCTGACTTTTGTTACTTCTCCTGACCTGAGTCACGAGAACTGATGAACGAGGGTACCATCTCAATGCTGAGGCCCATCATTGCAGCTGGTGGGCGCTGCGGGTTCTGCTACTGATTTTCCTTTAATACGTTTCAATTTTCTTCGACTCTCATTAGACTGAGGAGACTAGCATTCTTTTCACTATTGAAATTTTGTTATCTGGTTTAGAGAAAATGCCAGAGTGTGCAGTATTATCTCATTTGATATATGGAAAATCGCTATTTCGTCGTTGTGTTTCCAATTCGAATACACAAATTCGTTTAATCTCTCATCTTGGGAAGAAATCGTTTTTCAGTGAACGTCTCTGTCTATTGAAGTATTCCGTGGGTTTGTAATAGGTAATGCACTATTCAATATTATTTGCATTTGTGTGGGATAATCTTGTAAATATTCGCGCTCAGCACACCGCTTCTTTATTAAGATATTTTACACATTCGAATATTGCATCGTATTTTCTCATCTGAAATTGTAGCGCTACTGCATTTTAAAATTGAATTCAAATACACATCACTAACATCATAATTTGTTAACTCCCTCAGCTTGCACAGCGGAACGCTTTTTCCGCATCGACCACGGCCAGGAGCACTTGCATTACGTCACCGACATTTGTACGGATGAACTTTTCCTGCTGAATCCTGAAGAAGATCCTTCACAAGCAGCAGAAGTGACAACTTCGGACTCGTCTCCGCAGCTCCGTGCCGCGGCGTCGGCAGCGACTGACTCAACCGCTCGGCCTACCGACGTTGTCCTTCCTTCTTTGGTGCGGACTGACGTGAGGTGAGTGGCTTTTGGCAACAACAATAGTGAAATACGTCCATAAAAATACATTTTAACTGTGGAGTTGGAAACTAATTACTGATCTGAGTTCTCTGTGCCGCTGAAATAGGTTAAGGTACATAAAAATTTTCGCTCCCGAGCCGTCCTAACGACTATCCCTTGTTAAAATTCTCCAACTGACTAGGAATGCAGTGTAGGGTGAAGAATTCGTATAACTGCTTAAAAAACAGAATGTTTTGGTTTTTAAAAGAGCCCTCCTTCTGGAGTGACATTTCGGTGGACTTATTGGAAGATTCGCTAGCGAGTTTTCGCACAAAAATTCATTTCAAGAGTCGCTCAATGCATATGCTTTTGTGAAATTGAAAATATGGAGTAAAGAACTTTTCATTAATATTGGTATTGCATATTTAGTTCACCATGAAATACATTTGGGATCCAAACAGATGTACATTGAAGTAAACTTGATGTCCATGTATTACCCTTATTTCATGAACAGCTATGTACATTCACATTGCTCTGAAATCCACATACCTAATTATCTTGTACAGCTCTACATATATTAAAATGCAATTTCTTCCTTGATTCAAGAAGAGCGTTCCCAAGTCCTTAATTTTCTCGGGAGTGACTGTAATCCCTCCACTAACAACGTTTTGAGTGACCATGTTCTCTGTGAGGTATTCCTGAGTCACGCTACTGCATTCATGAACATGACTTGAACATTACTGTGCAGCTTCGACAATGACTTAGACCTGCCCGGTTACTCAAGTCCCACCAGTGAAGCGGACCAAGTGCATAGGTTTGCCCAAAAGAGGTACATGCATTCTCCTATTGCTGCTCGGTGTTATCCTGTCACAGGCCCTACTCCTTCGCTCAAAATCGAAAAATGGTGTCGTAATCTCCATCAAATTTGGGATATGATGGAGATTGGCTTAAATTCACTTTTAGAATTGTTGCATAACACTTGAAATACTCCCTCTGGTTGGAAACAGTTAATGCATAGTCGGAAAATCATTCCGGCATTAATATTCCAGAAAATATCCTGGAAATTAATTCTTTATCTCGGTTTCTTGTACTAGTTTTAAAGTATAATGTGTGACGGGGAAAGTATAATGTATGAGTTCAATTTTTAGACTTTTTTCCCTCTGAACCAACTGTTTCTGACCTACGTCAAAAGTTGTGTATACCAACTATTTTTGGCCAGAGGGAATTGTAGCGAAATTGTTTCGCGCATTTGAGATTGGCAGTATCGGGAAAAATTTATTATCAGGCAATTAATTTATTAACTCGTTCTCTAGCTAAGGCAGTCAACCTATCAGGAAGAAATTTTTACAGTATCATAAATGAATTCCATTACGTGGCTAGCGCTACTTTATCTATGGACCTCTGTGTTTGAAACTTGTGCCACGACCCATTTTTCGACTCCCTGCCTGGCGAAGTTTTCATGTGTCCCTCATTTCCACCGCTCTTGATGGATCTGCCGATGACGATGTTTTCCCAGGCCTGATGACTTCAGTTTTTTGAGTTCAATACATATTTTTTCGCTTTATGATGGACACTTCGATGAATTGCTTGCCGCTGAGTTTCCTCCCCTTCTCTCCCTTTGTAATTCATTTCAGTCAACACACCATTTTTCATTTTATTTTACCCATTGAATTTTTTGGCGGTACCCTTGTAAAAATGGCAGCTAATGGAACGTTATTTTGTCGGATTTCGAAGAGCTTGCTTTGTGCTAGTCGAGGTTATGGCTTTCAGTGAATGAATTTTCGTTCCCTGGTTGGTGCTAGAAGTGTTTCATCCTCCAGTTAATTTATCTTCAATTAGTTACTATCCGATTCAGTTTACTAGAATTTGTTAGCTTACATTGCTTGTGATATCGTCCACATCCGGCCATTCTGATTTAGTGTTGCCTTTTCTTTCGACTCTGCATACGACTGTACTCTTTGATTATTATTTCTCCTGTTCATATTCTTTAAATTCTTTAACTTGTGATGATACACTCAACGTATTTGCACTGAAGTGGATTTTTTTCACTAAGAATCGGTTGCTATTATTATTATTATTGCTTTTATTGCTGACAAAATCACACAGTTTTAAAAATTTTTGAGGATATGAGGGACTTTTCTGCTATGTTAGACCTCTTTTCTGAGTAGTATCATTAACCTGAATTTGGTCCGGTGAATAATTAAGAAATTTATACACTTCCACTACTAAGAGTATGTTATACGCACATTTATTGAGGCTCCGACTGGAGACTCTAAAACGAAGAAAATTTAAATCGAACTAGTTGTATATTTTTAGCTGATCAAACTTCAGAGTTCAAGTCAGTCATCAGTTCTGTACACTGATCGTTCTGAGTACATGTGAAAAAAATTAGAATCATAAAATGTCATACTGGAGACATTTTAAAGAATGCGGGTTGGTTTCTGATTTTGATGCGGTGTTCTGATCATGACTGTAGATTTTAATCTACAAGAAATAAAAATTATTTCAAGAAAAGAAAGAAACTAAGAAAACATGATCGAGACATTAAAGTGTCATCCAAATACCGGTACGATGGTTAAAAATTAACTGAATATGAGGAGGGTAAGGTGTTTCTTATTCAACATAATAACTACGCAAAAATGGTCGAGAAAACAGGTGCTATTGGAAGTCAGTTCGGAAAGTGCACGCAAGGACACTCTGCCTACTAGGTCGTTTTGAAAGCTCCATAACTCAAATGTTGATGACTTGAGGTTGATGTTATTTTTTGTTTTATTGTTTGTTGGCGATACATTTTACGTTGAATGACAGGTTTTTGGTATGCATTGTGAATTGCATGCTAAATTGTTAGAAAATACGATGCTGTTCATTGTCGTACTCGCGTGTATTTGTACCCATGCTTGATTCTTTGGCGTCTCAGTTTTATTTTTTAACGTATTTATTGTTCAATTTGGTAGTGCAGTTTGAAAAATTTACTGTAGCATGATAAACAGTTTCGACATAGCTAGATAATTCAATCCACTTGACTGCATAACAAATGCAATTTATGATAACTGCAAATAGAAAGCTGCAACTCTACTGCAAAGGTTTTAATATGATACAACCCTCCAAAAAGGTTGAAAAATAACTATAGAAAGTAAAATATAATAGAATAAGGCAATAGAAACGAGCCGTTTGGTCCATTCTTGGGTTGCTACCCAAGTTCCATGCCGCCTTAAGTAAAGGTATCTATCACGCACGCACACCTCAATCACATGAACCAATTCAGACGCGTACATATACCATAATCATACACTGGCTCAGGAGTTAGACATAAAATTAGTATGCTATAATACTGGAGGGTTCGTAATCCAGTATATGTCGAGATGACTTTTGAATCAAAACCAATTGGTGGTGAACTAAATAGTGCACATCATTTTGAAGAAATTAGAACCTTGTCATTTTACCCACGTAAAAGAAAGTAGCCATTGCAACAAAAAGAAATCGCATAAGTTGAGGCTTTTCAGGTCTTTTACTCTTAAGATCCTTTACACATACGTATACAAAGACTCACTTGCTTTTACTTCCCTGGTCTAATGTGTCAGTTCAGTCGGCACAAGGAGTCGAACTTGCATTTACGCAAGTCGATAGCTCAATCCACTAAGTCACCATATAAAGAGATAAAATGCGAAACTAAATGTTGTTATTAGAAAACGTTAAAAACTGTAAGTTTCAGTCAATTAATTTGACGAATGTTAATCAAATTGGTGCATCATAAAAGCGTGTGTTTGGATTGCTTACACCATGCAGCTCTTTGGGAAGTCCTGAGAAGTATAAAAGGGAAAATGAAGATGGAAGTATGACGTTTATGGATCCAAAGACGGCCTATGGCAGTAAAGTGCTGCATTCTGAAGTTGCTGTTAGGATACTTTGAATTGGTGGAAAGTTTTTGCAAGTCCAGAATTTTTTCATAGAAGCCGAAAGTGCGCCGGAGTGAGAGGCATCAGATGAATATTTTCGATTAAGGTGCACTTCATGAAACGCTGCATGATGTTTCCATAGCTCGCGAATTTCAACATTGTGTGATACTCGAGTGCATTCATGAGGCCTGGATGTGAGATTTATTTCAATGATCTTATACAGGGTGCCTCGACATATCTGCGTTTTTTCATAACTTTTTGAAATTCAAGAAGGAAGTTAATAACTAGCCGCACCCTGTATGAGATTAGGATTTGTTGTCATTTGAAAATTGAAGCGATTTTCAAAATATATGATTATGAAAAGAATAAATGAGGATTGATGCAGATACATATAGGTGATTTGTCACTATGAAAGAACTTTGTGCTGGACTTTGTAGCATAGAAATTAAATGCGCATGTTAATGTAGCTGATAACTTTGCAGGTTCTGAAAGCTTGATATTGAGTACGTTAAAAATACATGCATTGATGAGAAAGCCATTGACACCACGTGTGTCTTAAAGAAACATTGCTGAAGAATTTACATGATTTGAATGTAAGTGAGCTCAAAAAGGAACAGTCAGTACCGATGGAAGAGATCAGCAGTAATTTGAGGGGCAATGTACAGTAAGTAATACAGCAGAAATTTCATGACTTACAATCTCTATCTACTTATATAATAGACAGTGCATCTCTGTCTCTCTCTCGCTTTCTATCTGAAGAAAGTTATAGAACTGAAATCAGAACGGGTATACATGTATCATAAGCATTATAGTATACGCCATTTTTTCCGCCATTGCGTTATTAGGCCGTGTTATCGGTAGATAAGACACAGAATCAAAGTTCTGTGTATGTTCATGAAAAATATTCTCGTTCTAATAGTCTCACGGGTAAAACTGAAAAATGTTTTATTTCATAGATCCTCAATTTTATCATTTTTAAACCGTAGAATTACCACGGGCACTATCTAGGCCATGCTGTCAGCAGATAAGAGACAGAATGGGTGTGCTGTATATATTCATGCAAATTTTTCATTTAAAATACAATAATTCGTCGAAAAGCTTGAATACACATTATCTCTATAATAATTTTAAATTGGTTAAATCTAAACCGTGGTATTGCCCCGGGAACTATCTAGTATTACCAACAATTCGAGGAAGTACAACCGCTTTCAAAACTAAATCTAATAACGTTTACGGCTTCCACGTGCCATTTGAATTTTACGGCAGCATCTTTCTTTTTCAACGTCCCTGATATTCTGCCCAAGAAGCTTATCTTGAATACAAGATCTGAAATCTTGAGCTGCAGAGTGAACTGCTTTAGCCTGTAGAGCAAAAAACACATTGTAAGCTTGTTGATGCGTTTATAAAACCCCATCCATCGTGTAGGTAAGATACCGCGCATCCACTCTATGAAATATTTGTTGACAGCCATTCGTTGGGAAGCATTCCAAAAAATAGCAGTATCAAATCTTGCATTAACTTGATACTTTAATTTTACGGAATTAAACTAATACTAGCGTTTCAGCTTCATGTTCTATGACTTTCGATTCATTTTAATTGACTTTCATATTACTCGTCTGTTAGCTCACATTGAGCAATTGTTTTCATGTGCTGCATCGAAGACCGTTGCATTCCGTGATATAACTTTATTAATTTGGGAGGCCTTTCAGTACTATCTAACATTCTACAAGTCACTCTCGATTTGGATGTGCATCTGTTGTGTGAACTTAGGTTCTCTAAGACTTTTTGACTCTAATCACTTTGCATTCAGCTCTGGCTTTCTTCTATTTTTATAAACTTCCGCGTACCTGTGAAATTCTATGACTCCAATGGACTCCCTTTAACTTTGGCATCTACCCTTTAAATAACAAATATGTTGCTCTGCAATTCTGTGACTCGAATGAACTTCCCTTTAGCTCTGGCATCTACAACATTAATGAACAAATGTGTAGCTCTTTAATTCTACGGCTTCAAAGGAGTTACTTGACCTTTTGCACTCAACGACTGTTTGATTTTGACTTTGCTCACATGTTTTTCGATTATAAATTTGAATGAATTTTAATATCTCATAATTTTACCATACTAAGATAAGGCTTTCTATTGGCACCTTACATTTCTTTATTATCTTTCAGTTCTTGCGATATGTTCACTCAGCAATAATATTTTTTGATCCTGCGTCGATGCGAATAAACTCGGCTCCAGTTTGAATATAACCGGATTTCTACGTGGCCGTGTGCGTGACGCATATTAATTTAAAGTTCATGCTTTTTGCTGACTTTTCGAGCCATTTTCTAGGCTTCAAAGGCGGGTTTCCCTCCTGCGCTCGACAGCAGCGGCTTGTTTTTGAGGCCGTGCTCTTCTTAGCTTTCCTTTTTGAAACTCTAAACCTGTCGTCCCTCTATGAAGTCCTGAAGTCCAATTTCCAGCAAATATAATTATTATGGAAAGTCTAATTCGCGGCCCTGTATGTAATGCTGAGTCGTGTGTGATTAAATTCGTAGAAAATTTCGTGATAATTAATTTCCTCGTTTTGCCGCTTATGCTATGAGGTGCAGAGCGTACTCTCTGTTGATCAAACTCTGGTGAAATGAAGGCCTTGATTACTTGTTCACTTTTCAAATTTAATTTAAAACGTTTCTGATTGCATTCTATCGTTTAAATATATCTAGTTGCCTCGGTGGAAGTTACATTAACATGTACACGAAATTCTGCGATGTAATTCATGGAATCTTTCATCATTAGTATCTTGCTTGTATAATTCAAATGTTAACTTTGGACTAACGACGCAAGAATGCATTGCTGGACATTTTCTGTACACTAGCGTTAGCAAAAATGTGTCTGACTACATACAGGTGGCTGCTATTTTGGGGATATTTACACTCTGTTTCATTATGTTCACGAAAACGGTTCTTTTGACGACATCCATATTTCGCATTCGTATCGTTAACAATGTTACTGCACATAATTTGAAACATTATTCACGTGCGTAGCATATGATATATATTTTTAAAATAAAAGCCAATATTATATAGAACATTGCTAGAAATATGTTCAAGCTCACTATACCACCACTTCTATTTTACGTTCCGTGCTATTTGGCTATAATCAGTTGTTTTATTACAAATAGTTCCCCTTATATTCACCTTGTCCCGTTGTGATACACTGAAGAGGATTGTCCTCCAACGCATCTTATGAACTTCATTTGTGATTTATGCAGGAATAGTGAACTTCATTGGGTCACTGCAGGAATAGTGAACTTCAGTATGCTAATAATGCCTGTCCTCGTCAGTGTTTCTTGGAGAATTTCTTCTTGTCAGTGCTAAACATGGCTGCTCTCCGCGGAAGCAGCAACATTTGTTGGAAGAAGCTGTTCTGGATTAGTTTCGTACCAGAGAAGCCCTTATTTTTTCAGTAACAGGTTAAAAGAAAAACAATGTATACTTTTCAATTACGAACTTCTAAGCTACCTCCATAAAAATAGAGCTTCTTGATATCGCTTAGGAATGCAAGGATGAGTCCTAATGTCTTTCCTTTTAGATAATAAAAATATGATTTATCATATTCAACTGTATCCGTCCCTATGTATATTCGTCTCATTGTGTGATTAATTAGACGTGTTTTAGTCCTATTTCATTCGTACCTCGCCGTTCCTTCCTGTTTCACTCCGTGATTACTGATATTTTTCCTCCTCTTGTTTTATCCTCATGAAGCGTCCACTGACGGAGCAAGCTCCGCACTCAAGTGTCTTCCGCACAATATGACTGTGCTTCATTTTGTTAGTTTATTTTATACTGCTGAAATACTACTACAAAATTTACCTTAAAAATAAAAACATTGCAATAATTATACATCTCGAGAAAGGTATAATTATTGTGATAGCTAATTCTTCGGTACATGAAACATCAGTGATCCCACAAAAATATTTTTGATAGTTCTAGCTTTACATCTGTTAGCATATTGCTATTTTATGCCATTCTATTCATTTGTTTGTCAGCATCTTCATATACAACTCTCACTTCTAGCAAACACTAATGTGGTCTCGAGTTTAAGTCTAAGTGTTATTAGCTTCCGTCACCTTGCTGTACAAGTGTAATTCTATGCATGAGCAAAAGGATTTAACTGCACAGCGTCTAAACCATGTTACTGTAACCAGAGCATTCTCAGCTCGATGAATTTCTTTCACATTTAACACGTTGACTCCGAAGTGGTACGTATGTGTACCACTGAGGTTAGGTTCTGTAATTTTTTCAGATCCTTCTAGTGACTTTGCGTACGAAGTGAAGTTTTACACCAATCAGGCAATCGGAGGCAACGTGTTGAATAAGAGTTTCGTCTGTGATGTTTGACTCTGCGACGACCCAAAGTGAATGCGACAACCCACCATAATTTCGAAACTGGTTATATAAATCTGCTGGGATTTTAGTGGTAGATACACATATCTATTTAGCCGCATTTCTGTTCACGTTTTTCGTGCACTACCCTGTGTGCTGTCTGCAAATGGTAGATATTATCTACTTTGTGTTTGTATTCTTATAGACGAGTATGCGTGCGTTACTACGGTTGAAGCATATTTATCACGACATTGTCAGTAAAGTATTAATAAACTCGATAAATATTATAATTTTCGAGGTATCTTCTTTGACAATATTGTCGGACACAAATCGGAAATGTTGCCATGAAATTTCTATTCTTTGTCTCTCTGTAGACGATGATTGCTGAAAGTTATCTTCTCTCACAGGCTTTTTGTTATCCTGTGCTCGAGCTCCAAATCTTGGGGCAGTTTTGGGCCTCCTGCCAAGTTTTAGCTACGCTGCCAACTCGACTTTTTTGTTATATTCGCTTCTTATCTCATCTAAAGCCTAATTGTTGTCTTTGTGTTCCTATTACAATTCCATGTGTTGTTGGTTGTATTTATTCTTATTCTTCATTTCCTCGTTCTATCCCTCCCTTGTATCATTATTGCTAACGTCCTTATCTGTGTCCTTGACCTTGTCCTATCTCGAAGACGAGCAGATGCTAGTGGCAATGCTGTGATAATCTGTAGCTTGATTTTACCCTCAAGGCTTGCAAATGAGATGTCAGTTTTTAAATATTATAAGTTTAATGACATATTAAAATGTGTGCACCCCACCTGTGCGCTGCAAGGGCTTTAGCTATAACTTTATGATGCGGAAATAAAAATTGATTAAAACTTTACAGCCTCCAAACAATGAGAATCATGCCATTGAACTTTCATCGTTTCCGCTGTAGAAACGACCAACGAGTAGACAGAGCTAGAACATGGCCTGTCGACCGAGTACCATGTTACTTATTGGTTTTCCTGACAAGTTCACATATTCATGAAGTTCACCACGCATGATGTGGTACCTGACAAGTACGCTAACACAGTTGAACAAGTATACAGATAGGTAAACTAACAGCTACCCAGAGCGTCTGTGGGACAGTTACACGTCAATACCTTTGTGTATCCGACAGTTACATTAAACTATATACCTGAACATGCATCCAACTGGTACATTTTGCATATACATACTCGAGTATCTAACAGGTACATCAAACGAGTAACACGAGGGGGTTACCAATGAGTGCACCAGACACATATCTGAGTTTGCCCCTTTTTATTACACCAAGAAATATATCGGTGCTCTGAACATGCGAGATGCAGGTACAGGTCTGGATTTGAAGGAGTTTTATTTACGTTTTTTTCATTTTGTGTACTTCTGCGGCATACGAGATGAACGCATCACGCACCGTATTTTGAAATTTGGAAAGCAACATTTTAATATTCAGAACACTTTGTAATAGCCTCAGTTACAACATCATTGGAAGTATTTTCGAGTAAACGGATTGCAGTTAGCATTTCACAATACCTTGTAGTATCAATGGTGAGAAAACTTCATTACTATTGATTTTACTGATATTATTCATCTGTTCTCTGAACTTCTTCCCGAAGTGAAGGGTTAGCAAATAGTGGCCGTTACTGCGCGTGAAAATATGTTATACAGTTCTCAACATTTTGCATACGGAGCAGTCAGCGCATATGCAAATATATGCTTTATAGATTGGAGGACTTTGTAAAGAAAACTCACGCAGTTCTGAGACGATCTTATGCCTCGGTTTGAAGAGGGCAAATTTGTGAGAGTTTCACTTCCTCGTCTGCCTTGGAAACCAGTGGAAAATAAAATTGTGAGTGCTTCTACACGAAAAAATGCGTATTTTATGTGCAGTGTGCTGTATACGCAGTATCTATAAATTGACAAGAAAAATAAATTTTCTCACTGCTTTGCTTTGCTTGCTTGCACAGCTTTGTAGCATATAATTTTTTCTGTATAGTCATGCCTGTGATAAAATGCAAGTAGATTTTACAATGACCACGATTACAAGGAAGTCCTGCTTGAATGTTCCGCTTAGCCTCATTTGGTGCTTATGTCAGCAGCATCTGATGCGCTTCGCATGTTTTAATTCATTACATGACTATGCAATTATAATGGTCCTAAATTTTTTGTAACAATGTGTAACAATTGTGCGAAATTACAGTTTATAAGTTAGGTTAATTATAAAATATTGTATAACTGAGTTCGTTTTTTGAGTTTCAAACGGTAAAGACTTTTGAATGGCTATGCGTATACTGTTTACAATATTCCTTTCACTGTTCTAATTCGGGAGGAGAGAAATAAATTGTCAGTTCCTTTTCCTGAAACTGTTACTGTGGCCTCCAGTCATCCAGCTTGATTCTTTTGAGTTTGAGCTCTCACCTTGTGACGTATTAAATTGGAATTACAGCTCGCGTTGGCTGCTGTACCGCGTAGTGTTTGCTACTTGATGCTTGTTTCACAGTCCCACTACTCAAATGAGAAGGCCAGGAGTCGAACTAAGTCCATAAGAGTTGTTTAAAAAATTAGCAGCCCAAATACCCATGCCATAATCATTCATTTCGTTCTCATACGGCCGCTTTGCTAGCTCTTCAGTTGTACTCAGACACCCAGCAGTTGCATCTAAATTGCGGCTTGCATACAATACGCCCTCCATTCTCCTTTAACTCATTATTTTTTAACCTAAATGATACTCTTAATCATACATCAAGCATCTATCTACATTCTCTCGAGTTTTAATGGTTCAAAAATATAACACGCGAATCATACAGTTTAGTGACAATCGATCGCTACTTTTCTGCAATACAAAAAAGTATTGCAATCTTTCAGCCTTGTGTTATCTTTTTTTAAATTGTTACTAGTAACTTAAACGATTTCAAAAAGATATTGAGGCTAGCCATAAGTCAAATTTTATGGAACAGTATATATTAAGTAATTTTATTGTCATATATCAAAATAATTAGACTTGCATTAAGTTTTGATGAAGCGTAAGTAACGGTGAAGCGGGCGTGTATGCTCGTAACGACGAGACTCATGTGGGGGTTCGAGACTGCACTTGCTTCGTCAAAACTTTTCCATAAAACAACCGCTAATTTTTGACTCGCGCCTTCAGGTTTTAGGCCCTACTGTATTCATCAACTAAGTTTCAGGAACTTGAGAACGGAGAATCTTTAAATAATGTATTCCACCCATATATGATACCTACCTTCCTGAGGTGGTGAAAAGTACCAGGGTGTTACATTTTATTAAATCACATAAATACGTTTACTACTTTTTCGGCCGTTGATTTTTAAATACTTTTACTAGACTAGGAGGAGAGCAAAAAACTACATTAGTATCATCACTCGCGTTGGAAAGTAATAGAATTTATGCTACCCAATCAATAATATCAATATGAATATTATGCGTAGATGATCGGGTTTTACTTCAGCAAACGATGGAGGGATTTAACGTTTATTATCCAAATTTTAAAATTGCGTATAAATTTTAAATCATGTGTTTTTCTTGTTGATTCGTGGGGGATAATAGATTTATGATTTGTGACGAGTGTTGCCTGCCACCATGTATGGACGCTATCTATGGGTGACTTTTTGAAAGTTTGGCACATATCGATTACGTTTTTTTTGTTGTCATGTGATCCACATTGCATTTAAAGAACCTCAGCGGCATTTACGTTTCTTGGTTTCTTTTCTGCACATTTGCGTCAAATGAACTTATCAGGTTTTAACATTTTATATCAAATTGTTTAATTGACTTGAAACGTTTATTTCCATTATTCGTTTTGCTTCATCCGCATAGTTTTGTTTTACAGGTAAGCATATGTTCAGTATGTCGCTTATGTTATATTCAGTATTTTGTTTGCACTAAGGCTGCAATTTCCTTTTGCAGTCAACTGCTGGAAAAGCACACGGAGAGCCTAATCAAAGCAGTAAAACTCGGCGACCTTAAGGCTGTAAGTATCCGTCCGTTGCTCATGACGTTTGAGTTCAACGGTTTGTATGATAATTGTTGATAGCTTCTTTGTAATATTTGTGTACGGACGTTTTGGCTTGTTCAAAACTATTTCACTTGATTTGTTTATAATTCAGGTGTTTGTTTCAATAATTTTCCAATTCTTACGCATGAATTTGCCAATAATCATTTTGTTACTTCATAGTTTGGTTTTGACGTATGTTAGAAAGATGCTTTTTTATCATTGGAACAAGTTCTGCATGCCTTATACTGAAAGAATTAAACTGTTATACTATCATAACAGCCTTGGCTCACGCATTGTGAATTATGGAAAATGAAAGATAGAGGTGGGACAAAATAAAAATATTAGTACAAAGACAAAGACAACGTAATGACGGCAATTGGAATTTACTAAACTGTCGTAGACTATGAGCCAAAAAACAGCTGCACTCGTTAAATCACCTTGCGTTGCTGTATCAGGTATCAAAAACATAAGTTAATTTACTACAAACTGAGGGAAGAAGCGTCCATTCTGTGTACATGTGCCCCAATCACTTTCAGTTCGACTTCGTGTGGTGCCTCTTATCACTCAATTTGATCGCGATTTTCTATTTTGAAACATTCTTACCTATAACAAATTATCTCATTTTCAGTATTTCCCGGCTCTTTCTGAAGTAGTTTAGTTTAGGGTTTTACAGCTAACTTCATTTTATTCATATATCACAAGAAATCTCTTATTTCTCTCGTTTAAATATTTTTACCTTTAAATTAGCAATTCCCATGTTCCTACTTCTTATTTTTCACTAAAATAAATTACTCCGCTTATATTTTAAATTTTCATTAATCCCAACTTCGAACGACCGAAGACTAGTTTCATTAAAATGTTGTGGCTGCAGGTGAAAGAGATCCACAACGCGGGTTACTCGCTACTCAGTATTGATGCCGTAGGCATGACTGCCCTTCACCACTCCGCCAAGCTCGGTCACAAGGATGTTGTGCACTACCTCATCGCCTCGGCACCCCAGTCGCTCCTCGATATGACCGACACCGAAAAGTAAGGCGCTCTGTCGACCATGTTACTACTTTTTAATGTTGTAGTGTGCGCATTTTATTATCTAATCATCACGATTTCTCAACACCTTGTTTCTTTCAACGTTATTTGCTTTTACTTCACTTCTTGAGACCGAAAAAAGTAAGTTCGGTTCAATAATTACGTAGATGGAGGCCGATGTTTAATATTTTATGGAGAACGAAAAAACGAAAAAAAGATAAAACTTTGTGTTTTCATAGCTGATAGATTACATATCGCAATTGGCCTACATATTTGACGGTATTCAAGAGATGTGTATTTAATTTCGAACAGCGTTTCTCAACCTTTTGATGTCCCATGGCCCCCCGACCCACCGAGTCACTGAGCACTCCCTTCCCTTCAATAAATTAAGTATTCGTAGTTTTTTTGCGTCCGCTCGGAGATCCCAGATCGAAGGCCTGTGGCCTCCTTGGGGGGCCACAGGCCCCGGTTAAAAAACTTTGATTTAGAATATGCACTGGGCTTCAGCGTGGTAATCCGCAAAACATGCCCAATATTAAAAAATATTTACCATGTCGAAAACAATTTCTTGGCTATTAGTAACCTGTATCAAAAAAATCGCATTGCTTTTCTATAATACTTTAACTCAGCATATGCATGAGACTAACATGTGCATGCTTTTTCAGCTTATACTTGCATTGAATGAAGTTGAATTTGCACCGAACAAATATCGATTTCCACAAAGTGAAATTTAATGTCATGCAGTTAAAAATTAATTTTCACTAAGCGAAATTTAACTTACCAAAAAAAGAATCAATTTGCACAAAGTGGAATTTAATTTGATTTGAATGAAATTTAATTTGTACTCTATGAGACTCAGGTACAAATGAGTAGAAATTTGTTATGATCACACCAGGGATGCTAATCTAAGTGAAACGCTGTTTACTCCGTGACAAGTAGACAAGATTTGATGGAGCTGTGGTGATAACACATTTTCAATCAAAATTAACTGAAGGTATTATAGGAAGCAGATGATATACGTATGCAATAGAATTTCTTTAAATCGGCACTCGCTGGCCAATCTTTATATATTTATTCGTTGCTTTTTTCTTCTTTAACTGCTTTAAGCAATTAATATTGTTCTCTTTTCATGTGTAGCATGTCTATGAACTATTTGTGGTTACTCCGATTGCCTGACTGGTGTAAATCTTCACTTTGTACGCATAGTCACTAGAAGGATCTGAAAAAATTACAGAACCTAACCTAAGTGGTACACATACGTACCACTTCGGAGTCAACGTGTTAAAAAGACTTCTACTGTAGTACGTTGATAGTTTAGTTATAAAAATATTTGTTCCAGAAAACGATGCCAGTAACCAACTGTAGTCGGGAGTTGGGCTGTGTGTGTCCAAGTCTGCCTAGTAACATTTGATGGTAGAATTCTTTCCTAAATTATTACATAAGGATAGAATATAGCAGCAAAAACGAGTCGTTTGGTCTATTTTAGGGCTGCTTCCCAAGTCACATGCTGTCGAACGTATGTAAAGACACCAATCACGCACAAGCATTTTAGTCACACACTTACCGCAATCATAAACAGGCCCCGGTAGTTAACAAGGATATAGAATTAGTGATTTATAGAACCGGAAGGTTCCTTATTTAATAGTTGTTTAGTCGATTTTTTAATATGTTTACCGTACCAGAAGAAACGATATTTTTGGGTAACTGGTTCCAGGTTCTAGTAATTTTTACTGGAAAGAAGTTTAGAAGTTAGGATGTCATGAACTTTCTTATTATTAGTTCAATGGCGGTTACGGCCTCACTAAAAGATGGTGTTAGCTGATTTATCTGTTTGTATGATATCATCTGGAGAAATGAAAACTAATTTAGCTGTGGAATATCTTGTTCCACATGTTACTTTACATTATGAATCATAGTGTTTTAGAACATTTTTTTCTTCTGTAAACTGATTAACGAAATGTCTTAAAAGGTCAATAGAATTGTGTTTTTTTGTTACGCAATCAGTGCCATATTATTTTAATATATATTATCACATATCTAATATTAAGTACACCTTTTCTATAATACAACCATCATAACCTGTAAAGCCAATTTGAAGTCTTACTGACATTTGCATTGCAGTATTTACTGATCAGATGTATGATTTAATGAAAATCGTGACTACTTTACTCAATGTGTTACAGAGGCCAGTCTGCCCTCCATCTGGCGGCTGCCAATGGGCGCCGCAATGTGTGTTGCATGCTGGTTGCTGCAGGTGCCGCTCTGTCCATCAAAGACAACCAAGGGCAAACCCCACAAGCCCTCGCTAGAAGAGCAGAAGATGAAGAACTTGCTCAGTACCTCGAAAGTAAGTGTGTCATAACAAATCATCCCAGTCATCAGTCTAACAGTCCGCCAACGAATTCAACTGCACATGATTCAAATAATCCTTCTGTGCCAGTTGTACTGAATCATCCAGCAGCATTTAATCCAGTTACTCCGATCATGGATGATTTATATAATCCTTCAGCTGGTGCTGCAAATAATCCGTCTGATGGTGGAGCTAATCATTTTTTTAACAATTTGTCAAGCAAAGGTCAAGTTATTAGAAATGCAAATTTTTTGCCTACGGCGACACTCAACGATAGCTTCAAAGATAACCTTCGACCTGACGGCATTGAAGATGGTCCTGGTTGGTCTGTAGCCAGCAGTTTTTGGTCTCCAGTTTTAATAACTAGTGACGGTGTTCCATCACAACGTGGTGAAAGTGGTCCTTCTTCTCCGACTCTAAGAAGTAGCAGGCCATGTTCTCCAGTTTTTAAAACTAGTGGCCCTCCTTCTCCAACATTCAGAAGTAGTGATCCCTCTTCTCCGATTCTGTGGCGAAGCGGTATTCATTCTCCCACTGTTGGAAGAAAAATGCCTTCGTCATCTACTCCTAAATTATGCAGAAAATCTGGCAAATTTACTTATACCGTTACTGAAGTGGGAGATTTTGATGAATTTGAAGTCGAAAAATCTTTCGACGAAGACGATGAACTATACGATTTCACAACAAGCTCAAGTTCTTCTGAAGAGCAGATCAATTATGGTTTTCCTGACCGATCAGAGAATGAGAGCATTTCTTTAGACATTCAGGCTGCTTATCAAAAGCTAACATCGCAGCTTTCTGATTATGCAGCTGAATCTAGTTCATCAGCCGATGGCTCTTCTTTTGATGTTTGTCCCCCATCAGATGTTGTTTCTACTTGTGCCCAACCAGCCCTAGTTAATAGCAAAAACTATGTTTCTTCAGAGCAAACATTCAGCAGTAACCCTTCTAACCTTTTTCTGAATTCTACCACTTCTGTTCTTGTGCACAGCGCGGACGACGATTCAGTGGCTCCTGTGCATTCCCGTAAATCTTCTCTACGCCGACAGATGTCCTTGCAGACGAATAGAACTAACTTACCTGTTTCCAATGTGGAAAATTCATCGGAAGAAATTTTAAGCTCACCTGTTATCAGTGCTGAAGACATCCCTGTGTTAGATGTTGAAAATCCACTAGTATCAACGCCTTCGAATATTCTGCCAACTAACATTAGCTCATTCAGTCAATCTTCTGTCTGCCCTGAGGCTGAATTGATTGATTGTCCTGAATGTCGAGCCGAATGTTCCGCTACATGGGGCTACGTTAATCCTTTAGCGTTTGATTCCTCCCACGCCTATGAAGGAAGCTACCAAGAACCTTATCTTGCCAGTCACAGTTCGTTAGATCTTGTTCCCAGCATCGACCTGGATTTAGGAGAAAGTACTTGTGGTGGAGGAAAAGGAACTAAAAATATTGCACCTGTACACTCCCGGTCGTTCAGGTCCATCTTGTCAAAACGAAAAGCTCAGAAGTCTGATTCTACCCGTTCTGGTAAATCAGCTGCCGTTCCTTCGTCCAGGATCACCCAAAGCTTGCGGTCGTCGCATTCTTTTCGAGTCACCAGATCTGCAACAGTATCCAGATCGGTTGGAGGATCCTTGAGGTCCTCAATGGGATCTTATAAATTTGGCTCGGGATCCAGTTTATCCTCTCTTCCCATTGCAAAACCCCTTCGTGTTCCAATCCCTGTTGCCCCAGTTCGAAGTTTCCCTTTGTCAACTGCGACTCAAGCGGGATCAGTTGCGTTAGCTCTAGCAGCAACCCACGCCTCGAGTCTGGCCCTTGGCCACCCAACTGTGAGAAAACTACCCTTCATTACACCTGCTGCTGTGCGACAGGCGCAGATAATTACACAGGCATTGGCAGATGCTATTTTAGAAGAAGGACTAAAACTGAAAAATCCTCGCACAAGATCTTTGAAAGACAGTCGGTATCGCAAAGACAAGCGCGTCAAGATCGAAAGGCTTATTTGATACCATTTCATTTCGTAACGCGTTGCCAGCAGATACAAATAACATGAAGAAACAAGAAGGATATTGGATTGTTCGGTGAAAGCTATCTGGATACGTACATAATAACAATTTTAATGTGTTAAATTCATTTATGCTTATTGAGAGACAATAAATACGCTTGATTGTAGTTTTGATACAAAAGCACAATCAGATCATGAATAGTGAACGCATGATTTTGTATTGAAGGGTAGGACACAAGGTTATATCAAGTCTGTTTTGATATGGTGAAAAAATACTTTATTTAGCGCATAATTGAATATTTTTCTGCATTTATAGCGCGGGATTTACCAAATAGATGTATGAGTAAATTATGTGATCGATAGCTTGTATAATCACATGTGGATTTTAAGAACCGTGGCGTTTTTTGAACTGAAACACCATCTAATTTTTTAATTGCTGTGTAATAGCTTTACGTACTTATGTTAGCATTGAAGTCATCGTAATCATTTACAGCGTGAAAGTAGTTATTTTTTAGTTCATTTACTTGGAGTTATTTACGCATTTAGCATTTGACTATTGATAATATGGCAACAAAGTCCTACTTACCTCTGCTCGTGTGAAGTGGCCTTTAAAATTCTGGATAAATAATGTTTTTGCTTATAGGTCCAAAAATAAAAATGAAATAAATTATGAGATAAATTTTAAAGGGGCTGAAACTTTTAAAATATCAGAAAATTAAGCTGTAGCTAAGTGATGTACTAGCATTAGATGAGCATATCGTTTAGAGCAGTTATTATTTCAGCACTACAACACTACAATTTTACTTTCCTCGACAGAAATTTCAAATAAAAAGATATAGATTTAGCATGGAAATTTCATAGGATTCTGTGAAGGAAATAGAACAGCAAAAATTAAAGTAAGTACGTAACAGAAGTAGCGACACAAAATGGTGATAGTGAGTCAATATTTTCAACTTCTTACTGTCTGTATCCCTCGAAATTTTCATGAAAATGTTTGTTTTGCCGCCCTTAATATTTGTGCTTAGATTGCAGTGTTATTGATTTCAGTTCTTTCCGCCTATCTTACCTTCTATTTGGTCTATTTTACCTTCTATTTGGTCTATTTTACCTTCTATTTGGTCTATTTTACCCTCCATTTGGTCTATTTTACCTTCTATTTGGTCTATTTTACCTTCTATTTGGTCTATTTTGAGGCATTTTGCATGTTAACAGGAAGTGATGTGGGCTTAATATATTTACTGTAGGTTCCTGCACGGTCTTCCTATCAGCTGATTTCTTTCAATATTTCATTTTATGCAACAATTTCTTCTTTTCTTTCTATGTTTCGCAACATTTTGTGTTGCATTTACATATAATGTGTTGAACTAATCTTGGTGTTGAGAGGCTGATGATTCATACACTTAAACTTTTCTTTGATTTAGGATCCCTAATTTGATTTGACAGTGCTTTTGGACTGTTAATGTAACTTCTAAATAATTCTTATACATTAAAATATATTAATATTAAATTTCATCTTTGCAGTGTGTCACGCGCCTTATTTGTTACATCTTTTTACAGCTCGAATTCGTCATTAGTTTACGTCTTCTTCATAGCAGAATGCTTCATTGATTCATTTCGTTTTATTGTCAATCTGCTTAAGAAGTGAACGCACAGTTTCATTTTTTCCATCAAGTTGTCAACGGTCTTATGCCATTCTCTGCATTTTTGAGTGCCTGCGTATTTATTTGCGTGTTTTTTGAGCATGCCCTTCTTGATTCATATAGTCTTCTATTTGGCGAACGATTTTATCACTCATTGTCCCTTGAAACTTCACAATGCTGCTAGAACTTTCCAATGAACTTTCATTAAAAATTCCAATAATTCAACTTAGCCCTAGCGATTTTGACTCAAATAAGAAGCATATACTAAACTCTCTAAACCTAAGAAATAGTCGAATACCAGCATTATTATTTATTTCAAAAATTAACATATAATTGCTGCATCGTTCGATATCACGTGATTAATATGCAATAAATGACAAGATGGCTGGTCAGATGTTTTGATAATTCACCGGAAATACATACATTAGCAGGTACTAATTAACTAGTTCACTGTTTTGCAGTTATTATGCCTTAAATACATGCATCAATGCATAAAACGTTATGAAATTTGTTGACCCTTTGAAGGCGAGTTTTAACGAGACAGAATCGTTTTGACGAGAACGCGAAAAAACTATTATTTGCGTCCATAAAATTCTGAACGTTTGCTGGTTACCTATACCATCAATGATTCTGCGCATCTATTTTTTGAGTTAACACATATATTTTATGATCTCTTGTTCCTATCTTATTTTTTTGTCCTGTTTGTGTGGTACGTCTTGTTACCCTTTCTCTTTCTTTTCACTTCAGCACAACATCGCTTCTCCACCCAGGACGGTCAAAACAAAATCTACATTCGCTAAGCAGCGTAAGAACATGAAAAGCGCTCGACTTGTGCTGCCAAACCACTTTACGACCTCTGCATTTGGGGAAATTTTCATTCTTTTTTCGTTACTTTCTGTGGAAATGTTTTCCACCTATCCTATGCAAACGGTATTTTCGGGGAACAAATGACCAAATTTTATGCAAGATATACGTTTGCATTGTTTGTTGTCAGACTTTTTAATAAAACCCATTTCTTTTGAATGACGATGACAATCTTAGCATTTGGACGTGAAATTATTATCGAAAGATTAGCCTGTTAATGAAATTATACTAACTGTCATAAAATAAGGTTGAAGACTGTGGAATAACATTTTTCATCCTCAATTTTACATCTCAAGAAGCCACATTCAGAATAGCAGAGTTACTCAAAGTATCCGATGATATTAGAATGTGAAACTATCTGCCTTCAGTTTGCTCCAAAGTGACTCTAGTCCTGCACTCGCCAAGGCACTAAGTCTTGGCAAGTGCAGGCCTAGTCACTTCCGCAACTTGTAAACTACAAATGAAGAATCAATGTTGAGAGTAACCTATATCTTGTAAAGTCTGTTCCCAAAATGTTGGTTCTAAGGTGGTTTCAAGGCATGTTTAAGTCGTGTTAAGCTGTGCGTTTGTTTTTAATGTACGTGGTTGCTTTCTATCTTTCTGTAGGTTTGCTGTTGAATTTTCTCGGGTGTTGAATATGTATTTATGTACTTATTACATACCGAAAATTTATTAGATGCTATTAGTATGTTTCATTATGGCAGTTGTCTATACGAAAAACATTTCCATGCTTCTCAGTATTCATATGTAATACAAGTAATTTTCATTCTCCATTGTTGCTTGAACTTGCTATAAGTTCCTTTTTGGGCAGACCTAAGAATGTTTGGGCTGAAACTAAAAAGATTTATCTCCTTAAAGTAAAAATGCACGTCTTAATGCTGAATTGGGTGTCTGAAGCCATTGTGTGCTCTAATATTTCTCACTTTATTTCGATACATCTCAATATTCTGAAGTCTGAAATGATGGTAGCTCCTCATCCTAACGCACCATTGTTCGACAATACGAAATACCCATCATTGTTTCACTATTTCTTGCCGTATTGTTCATCTGTATTTGCTCTCCTGCCTTGCTTCACCTGACATAGTCAGTTTACTATCCACAAACGACTTGGTCACGGGCTTGCTTTCTTTCGATTATGTGAGCTCGTTGCTTGACAAGAGAATATTTACAAAACATTCACTTACCCCTTGTGTAATTTTCGTTCTATTGTCCTAGCTGTAATATTATTCCCAATGTTGTATTGTTCATCTAGTGCTAAAATTGTACTTGCCAATTTCACTTCGTTCTGCAGCGAAAAATTGATAGCTTGAAATAATTTTTGGTAATTATGTGTAACGTTTCTTCAGAATCTGATAGTATTAACTTTCCACGATGTCACGTTTTTCTGTGGGAATTCCTATCCTTATAAAAAATCTACCGTGTTTCACGACATTTCCTATTTTCTCTTGACGTTCACCCTAAAATCTCGCAGAAATCTTTCACCCACTGATTTCAATTTTGTAAGCTACCAGGTATGAATTATAAACCTACGTTAAGGTAACAATTATATTTGAATGAAAGCTTATTATAATGAAATTCCTTGCATTACATGGACAGGGATTTGAAAATATCCATTCTTGAATCACACTTCCCCTCTAACGAACTCTCTCCCTCGGCACCCCTGCAAAGGAGCATACTGGCGCTCGCTGTCCGCTGTCATCACTGTGGATTCAGTACTGTTCTGAATTTCACGTCCTGCACAGCGCAGTGGTCATTCTTAATCGCTGCTTTCAGAAAATTTACTCTTGACCATTGGATAGGTTATCAAGCGTTCACACAGTAAATAATAATACATTTCAATAATATTCCGAGGCTGTACAAATAGCATACACATAAACAACTTGTGGCTATTATATACTAGTCTTGGCTGTTGGTCTTGGATCACAGTAGTAAGTCTACACCTCTATTGCATTATGTACTGTAGATTACATATATTTTTAATTTAGTTCTCTCTTTCACTAGTTTAGCCTTCTCTCTGTTCTTTTATGCGAAAGAGTTACTTTCAAATATCCCTCTCATCGGAAACATTTGGTGCGCATTCGGGAAAACATTCCGGCATTAATACATTAATACATTAATGTATTCCGGGAACCAGTCGGGAAATTGATTCTTTATTTTTGTTTTTTATTCTTTTGTTAAGTATGATTTATATCGTTGGAAGTACATGAATATGATATAAAGTACAATGCCTGAATTAAATTTTTAAACTTTTTTCCCTGTGTGCCAATTGTTTCCGACCAATGTCAAAAGTTGTATGCACTAACGAGTTCTGTTGAAAGGGAGTTATAAGTTAAAACCTCACAAATTGAATGGATAAAACTTGTAGGCTAATTTGCGCAGGTTTTATTTGAAAACTTCCTGCTATTTTGGATACTAGGCTTTGTTTTGATTTCTTTCTACTAGTAAACGGAAACACGATTGTTCATGAACAAATTCTCTGTTTGAAAATGAAATAGGTCTTGCCTCCATTCGTTTATTTTCACGTATGAGGTATCAAAACATTGATAAAGTTTCGTATTCTCAGATCAATTTAGTTGAGAGTTTGAGAAAGGATCCTCTTTTGTAGTGCAATGATGACTTCACATACTGAGCTCATAATTAATACGCTTTACATCAGAGTTTACAATGCTAGAAAGTGTACCGCATAACATTTTCTGGCTGTTCTTTACATTGATATAAACCATTATCCAAAATCTATCATCTATTATTATTACTCCCATTTGAGCTCTATGCAAATGTTTTTCTCTACAGAGGTATGTAATTGTGTCTATTTCTGCGCTTTACGTAATTGTTTTCTTCTTTGAAGTGTGTCAATAATTGCTTCCTTCCTACGCTTTATAAAATGTATTTTCGCTTCATATAGCTATCATATACTATTCTTCAATTATCATAAACGCTCGATATAATTTATTTCGCTTAAGAAATCAATCATTCATGAGCTCTACGTTCCCCATAAGTATTCCGCTGCAAATATGTCTTGTTCAACATTCATAATTTTTACGTTCTGTAATAGAATGTTACTGCAGAAATGTATGAGGTTAGCAGTCTTCATTTCTACGCTGCTCGTCAGTGCTTTTCGCTCTCTCGCTTCCAACATTAACTGATGTACGCTCTATGCGGCGCATAACATGGACTACAACGTGCCCTGAGATCTCGAGTACGTATCTTTCGTAACTGACCCTTCCGTTTTCCGGTCTCTGAATGTTCTAGTGCCCTTTTGCTCCCTTTGTATATTCCAAATCTCCACTCTTTAATTCTTCATTATCAACACTGGGAGAATTTTTTTCTTGCCAATTTATTCTGCATTTCTCCATGTACTTTTAATATCACTGTTGATATCTTTTTCGAACTTCTAATCGGATTTTTGAATATTTTTCAAGCAAAGTTCCGTTGATGTCGTAAGTCTTGAAATTTTGATGTTTGCGTGTTCAAGTTAAATATGTGCAGCTAGTTCTTCAAGTTAATTTTTTTTTAACAGAAAGAACATTTTTCTCTTGCACTGTTACTGAAATAACCGCAGGCTACTGAAATTCGAGTACGAAATTATTTCGAGAAAGACATACAAAAATTTGGAAAGTGGTATCTGCAATTTTTGATTGTGCGGTTTCTTAACGTAGTCAAAATTCCTGTACTCGTCTCCTTGCGAACATCTTTTATGCTTGTTAGGGTATCTACTTCAGTGTAATTTTCCCTGTAGGTTGATGCTTACAGTGTACGTATGCCCTCACTCTTCTCTTGCTCAGCCAATCAACGGTCGTCTCTGGTGGAGTTCGCCCTCGATCCTCCATCCCGTTCCCTCAAAAATTTCACTGCTGTACAGAGTTCACCGATACATGTTCCCTAGTATGATAATTCTATACCTAGAGCAAGCTACGTTTTACATAGATGTGTTTCTTATTTCCATGTACTTTGGTCAGTGCAAATCCTAAGTCTCAATACCTTTACTTTTTCTATTCACCGTCACAACACATTCCTATTTCTGATCCGTAGGTGTTCTCGTCCAAGTTTATGCCGGCGTATCTTCGTCACCGCGTAGAGTTTAGAAGCCAAGTCTTGCTAAAGAATTGAAATATTGTTCTTACCCATCCCTGCTATTAGAATACTAGAAGTACTCTCTCTACTATCCCTTGGCTTGAAACCGTGCAGTTTATTTACTAACATTTCCACGAGTCTGTCTGTGTGCAGGCGAACGCACACAGGTGTGATTCATTGCAAATGCCCAGTTGAAGGGACATCGACCAGGATTGTTGAGTGCATTCGATTGACCTAACTGTAGTATATGTATATGTACATGACAAATTTACAAAGTTCCATCATTGATAGCATATTTTTAATTTTGTGTCTTCTTCTTCAAATGACTGTCAATAAAAATATGTCATCGTCGATGATTGCGATTCCATGGGACCTATTAGTGGTTGTTCTTTATTAAAATCAATGTTAAAATATCAAAGTTTTAATAAATTCAGAGACGTTTCACGCTTCACAAACTAATGGAGAATTCTAAATTATCTGTCTATATGTGCGTGATGGTATCCCTCATTCAGTCTTAACACTGTTTTAACTCGGAGAGACACTATAAATGAATCCTCTTGAGCAAAACTCTGAAGTCCTGACTACCTTCCTAGTATAATTACTTCCAGGAGGTTCTTGCCTTGTGTAGTGATATGAATATCAAGTGGAAAGTTGAGGTGTCTCCTCTTCGGCACAATATTCCCAAATGTTAACTCACCTTTGCTTATCGGTTGGGGAAAATGTTTGGGAATTGTACCTCCGTGGTCACTACACTCTGATCGAATTATCCCAATTACTGTATGCTCGCAAATAAGTATAATTCCGAAGTAAGTTCTTAACATCGGCTTAACTTCTTTTTTCCTGTACGCTTGCTGCATCTTATTACACTTGCATTTATCACGTCCTTTGTGCTCACCCTATGCATGACGGTCAGCTTTTTCCGGGAAATGACTTATATCGCACAAACAAATAGAGAAATTAAATATTTCGTGAATATTGTGATCGCGCTGGAATCCCTGCATCCCAATTCGGCGTCAGAAGCCTTGGTTGTAGGCAATTGCTATGATTTAACTGTTTTGATTCGTCATTTTTAGTTTACCTTTTCTGTTGCAGGAGGCTCAGAATGTTTCAAGGATTACTTACTAAAGGAGTGATGCATTTTTACATGATCTACGCACTTTCCAATTATATCTGTAGAAACACTGCTTTGATAGCTCTTTGTTTGGTACCCGTCTTATCTTCTCATACGAAATATTTTGATAGCTCAACTTTGAGCACATGGTTACAGTTTGAATTGACTGCTTCTCTTATTTTCAATGTTATGCTTTACTGGAAGCTTAAACATTTTGGAAGCCCTTCAGAATTTTTCCAACTCTGTATTGCTCGCACTCTCTTCTTTTAACCTGAAAGCATTTTCATATCTGAAAGATCCTAATCATATATCACACATGTTGTCCATTCACATTAATTTTCAGCCCGCTATTTCCCCATTCATTTACCGTTGGATAATTTTTCGTATCTATACTTACTGTTTTTTTATACACTATTAAGATTTGTTGCTTAATCCTATGAATAGTTTTAAAAGCGGTTCACAATTGTTCGACTTTCACACAGGTTTTTAATGAGATATTTCTGTGTCAGTAGTGTTCCCATTGAAGTAACTGGTTTGGTCATTGATCCTATATTCTATAAACATTTGCAGATAACTACTATGTCCAATAAATTTTAACGTAAAGTTACACATTTGTATGATATGAAATATTTTTTGTATTTTACAGCATGATCTGTGTGCAATCCAGTAGAGTATTCACGAAGTTTTTATTGTTTTGGATAAAAGTTTGTACTTTTTATTTGTAATTATGCTTTACTTTTTTAATATTTTTCAAAGCATTTTACTATTTTTATGCATTATAAATAAGATTATTATAGCACACCCAATATCCTTCACTTAAACTGTTTACTCTCAGTGCGATTGCAGGTATCTCTATCTGGCATGGCTGTTTGAGGATCACGTTTAGTTTGTTTGGTCTATTGTACATACTGTGGATATTATTATGCATATAATGTTGAAAAGATTTTGTGCACATACGTGTGTGAGACTTACCATGGGTGTGTCTACGGCTTTTGGTCATTTAGTCGGCCTGTCTCACCACCAATGTTCACGACAGTTAAAAGGTAGGAAAAGTCTTCCGGGAATGGAACTTCAATTTCTAAAATTTGGAGTACAGTATTAACTTCAGCTGCATAGTTATAGTTCGTCATAATCTCGGTGCCCAACGAAGTCAGTCGAATTGACGAATACAAAAAGTTAACAACCTCAAGGGTTCTAATAATTATATTTGTCCTGTGAACAGAACGTTAACTTATGATAACTTGCGTTTACTTGTGCTTCATGTTCTAAAACGAACTGGCAAACTAGACTGTTAGGGGGCTTTTTTGATTGGTCTGAATGATATTTCGTCAGTTAATTTTTTTCTACCGTTCCTGAAAACAGTTAAAAATTTCCACCTTAACCGAAACTGCTGATGCCATATGAAACGCGTTTTTAGACAAAGTTCCTTATCAAGTACGTATTTATGTGCAATACGCATTGAAATTATAACATTTTTATTCCCTAATATAAGATGCAGCAAGATTGTTTTCAGTTCTGAACATTTAAATTTACCCGGAAGTTTAATTAACATATTTTTCTGCAAAATCATTCAGAAATAAATGAAAACCTCAAATGAATGAAAAACGCCTCACAAGTGCGTACGTGAAGTAATTCATTCTGAGAACGGAACTTTAATGTAAGCCAGCATCATACTAAACCAATTTTATTGTTGATATTTTTGTCTCGTATGTGTATGCTGCTTTATATTAGAAGACTTTGTTCATGGAATAATCGAGATGATATACATACATACATTTAATTTACCTCTTAAACTATGGCTAACTAAAATCATAACTCCATAACTTATGAATTAAAAGGTTATGTGAATTTGGTCGCACAGTGAGCTATAGAGACTTGCTTGCTTCAGTCCTCATTGGCTAAATCCCGTGGCCGTCACGTGACCGGGAGCTAAGGGTCATTAAAGCGACAGACATCAAAATAACAAGAGAATAGAATATTCCAACAGGAACGAGCCGTTTGGTCCGTTCTTGGGTTGTTATCAAGGTCCCATGCCGTGTAAAGTAAAGGCATCAATCACGTGCAGGCATTTCAGTAATGCACACGCATTGCAATCATACACGAGCCTTAAAAGTTAAGAAGGATACTCAAATATACTAATATTTGAGACCAAAACGTGTATTGCTGAGCACATTTTGGGGTCGCATGGGTTAAATTTAAAGAGAAGGGCTGTCCAGTGGTTGTATGAGTCTTTAATACATTAATGGTGATTAGCTCACTGGTGATAAATAGCTGAGTGCTAATATAGTAGACGAAGGTGCTGTGGTCTGCAGAGAACTGTCAGGAACAGATTCTCCTTCAGTACTTCTTGTCCACATTATCTGCCCTTTCCCTTTATTTTGTAGCTCATTATTGTATTTTTCAGTTTATCAGTTTAGACATGTTTTACCTAGAATATTGATTTCAGCGAAACTAGTTATGTTTTATGAAATTCCAGTCCATCACAAACCCCGATTCGTTTTCAGACACTAAACATTTTTTAATTCTGAAATAGAAGTTGAGTTTTATAATGAGAAATAGGTAAGATTTACGTTGATTAAACATTTTCTTGAGTGAATTCTCGCATTAAGTTTTTAATGCGATAAATTTTTAATGTAAATTATGCACTTTCGTACATAACAAAGTACAGTCGTGTATGACGCTGCAACGTATGATTTATGACATTTTTAACTAATTTTAAACATCATAAAAACTGAAAGAGTAGAAACGTGTTTCTTTTTAATTTGTTTACCATGAACGCATCATAGAATGGAAATCAGGACAATTTTTTTATTCTTCAATGTCCCATTATAGTAAAGTTCCCTACGATACTAGTAAGCAGCTTTTCATTGCAAAATTATTAATTATTATTAATAAGATCTCTCGGATGTATGACTCTTCAACGCTATCACTGGAGAAGTAGCACAAAGTTCGTGTTTAAAAGAATATATCGATTTTCTGTTGTATCAACAGAAAATCGATTACAATGCTCGTACGTGCAGCGCGGTGCGGAATAGGGAGAAAATTGGGAACTTTCACCTGTAAATAAACTCTCACATCATTGGTTACCTTCCCGCTTTACGGTAGATTACTTGTATGTGCACAATACAAAATACTCAGCATTCATCATTTGTAATTACAGTATGCTCTATTATTTTCATTATTGTATAATTTAATTCTATTAATATAATTTATCACCATTTCATTACTCTAAACGTTCATTGAACGACTTGTTCATTACTTCTTAAGTTTCTCACAGGCGCTAATGTTTTACATTTTTACATATATTCTGAAATTATTTTTGGAACTTCCCTAGCTTGATTATCACATTTAATGAAGTTATTACCTGGATATCATTACTAGATACAAAATCCATGCTTCATTAAAACGAATGAGTTTTTGGTTTTATTCGTACATATATGTCTCCAACAACTATTCTTTAATCTCTTCGTAGGAAAGAAGGGAGCAATTTATCGTAGGATAAATTGCTTGAATTTATTGTATTCAAATACGTAATTGACTGTTTTTCATGATAACATAACGGCGTTCAATTTTTTGCGAAAGTTCGAATAAGTAATTTTATTTTTTCCCACAGGTCAGGCGCTGTGTCGAGCCATGTCTCCGGAGGACGTAGAGACCACCGTATGATCCAGGAGCATATAGGTTCTTTTTTCATCTTGCTGATATAGTTTATACTCCTATATTTTTATTACTATCATTGCGGTAATTATGAAGTGACTGTCTCGTTATGATCACTGTGATGTACAACCGCCGCCTGACGGTTGCCGAGAAGATGGATTATGGTCTCTGTACGATTGTGAAGATGGATTACTGCTTCGTTACCAATGCCGAGTTGTACACTTTGTTTTTGTTACTTGGTAAAGAAATAGTCGTTGTCTTCGAGCCCTACGCAATGAGGAAGCCAATGAGTTCGAGGCTCAAATTCGTCGGAATTTTCTACTTCTAACGTTCATTTTTTACCCTTCACTCATCCATAATTCTCATGATAATCATTTTATGTTAGAACCAACATATCCAAGTTGTTCGGGCTCAATGCGGTGTATATCTATTATTGTTGAACCCTCTTAACGTTTGTACTTTAAGAAGCGATTTACAATTTTTCTTGTCCGGTGTCAGCTTTTCTTTTGCGAAATTTTTCTTTTTTCAACTTCGTTGGTGCGTTTTGCATCTGGCAAAAGCCTGGACCGTGTGAGCTTTATCAGTTCATTAAATTTCATTCATTTTAGTGTCACGTTTTCAACGTTGTTTAGCTAATTTAACTTTGTTGAACTGGTTTGGTTTTATGCAACTGGTTTAACTTTGTTTGCTGGTTTATTTTTGGTGAACTGATTTCATTTCATTGAACTTAATCCTGATCAACTAGTTCAGCTTTGTAGAATTTCTTAAGTCGGGTTAATTTCGTTGAATTTCACGATTCACTCGCCTAGTTGAACTTTGTTAAGAGTTATCAATATTTGCTGGAATTTATTTGCTGCGTGTTTTTGTGTCATCAGAGCTTCTCACAACTTCATCAGTTTCATTTGTACGCTACGTAACTTTATTTTTAACTCCACGAAGTGATTGCTTATTGACATTCTTCATTGCATATGCCATAGCATAGCTCGAAAAATTGTATTTTTTGTATCATTTTCAAAAATTGTATGTATTTGTAAGAACCTGTTTTTAGAATCTTTGATACTGTGCTAAATTTTTCAAAAATTTCCAGACGAAATTATGTATTATATGGACTCTGTTTTTATAATACATAATATGTAACATTGTTCAAGATAACTGTGTAAAATTTTGTGAACATTACAAATCTGGTTGCATTTTTGATGTAACTTGAAGAGGGAAAATTGGAGTATGTCATTGATTGAACTCTTGATTTTTAGGCAGGAACATTTTTTCAACTGCGTTGACAAAAAATGACCGGACGTCCGATAGATAAGATCGATAACCTGTTCAGATGACCTGTTCAGGCGACCTGTTCAGGCGACCTGTTCAGACGACCTGTTCAGGCGACCTGCTCAGACGACCTGTTCAGGCGACCTGTTCAGGCGACCTG
>VCRD01000786.1:2747-18670 GCA_006783055.1 Trinorchestia longiramus | reverse complement strand
GACCTGTTCAGACGACCTGTTCAGACGACCTGTTCAGACGACCTGTTCAGACGACCTGTTCAGACGACCTGTTCAGGCGACCTGTTCAGGCGAACATAGCATGTCGACATGGTTAATGTTGCCACTACGTACGTAACAAAGTTTGTTTGCTATTGTCTAAGTCATGTAGCGTATGCATATCAATATGTGTCTAGCATGTAAAGTATCATACGCAGTATTATTTTACTCCATTATATTCCTCACAAAATTAAAAGTCATACTGTGACCTTATTTGTACCATCAAAACAGCGCTTCTTCACGTGGGTAATGAATAAACGCATTCTACGACCCGAAATTTAACATAAAAAATGAGAAAAATTAGCATTAGTGGTTAATTTTGTTTTCTTATAGTGAAATAGTGTTACTTCAAACGCGACAATGCACGTTGCTGCGCAATCACAAGCAACGAGTCATTCTAATTGCTATTGTTTATCGAAGAAAAATATTTTCACTATGAAGTTCATCGGCTCTCCTCTAACAAATGTTTTGGATTTCATTCTATAATTCCTTTTGATTCATTCTTGGCTACATATGAAATAAAAAGTATGGTCTTCATTTCTCTGTAGCTTATCAGCCCGTGAAAACATCATATTGTTGTGTTGGGATTAGTTTCATTGACATACATTCGGGCAGCCTGACAGGTATGTATACGTGTTAAATCGACCTAGTAGACCTATCTCGGATCTACATTTTAGGTTTGTCAGATATACTCGGCTATTAGGTCTATCATGTATGTATGTCCATTGTCAAATGTACATATTTGAATTTTACTTATCTAGGTTAATTTTCCTAGGTCAATTAACCTAGCTTGAAGGTTAATACCAATCCTGTTGTGTCTATCTATTATGCCTAACTGTCAGATATTTTAGGTTTATCTGCCAGACTCGCAAATCAACTTGGAAAACGATTCAGGTCGATTTGTAGGACTACGGGCGGCAGCCTTACCATGTACGTACGTCTGGCAAGCAGCCTTATCATGTACGTCTGGCAAGCAGCCCTGCCATGTACGTCTGACAAGCAGCCCTGCCATGTACGTCTGGCAAGCAGCCCTGCCATGTACGTCTGGCAAGCAGNTGGGATTAGTTTCATTGACATACATTCGGGCAGCCTGACAGGTATGTATACGTGTTAAATCGACCTAGTAGACCTATCTCGGATCCACATTTTAGGTTTGTCAGATATACTCGGCTATTAGGTCTATCATGTATGTATGTCCATTGTCAAATGTACATATTTGAATTTTACTTATCTAGGTTAATTTTCCTAGGTCAATTAACTTCGCTTGAAGGTTAATACCAACCCTGTTGTGTCTATCTATTATGCCTAACTGTCAGATATTTTAGGTTTATCTGCCAGACTCGCAGATCAACTTGGAAAACGATTCAGGTCGATTTGTAAGACTACGGGCGGCAGCCTTACCATGTACGTCTGGCAAGCAGCCTTACCATGTACGTCTGGCAAGCAGCCTTACCATGTACGTCTGGCAAGCAGCCCTGCCATGTACGTCTGACATGTAGCCCTACCATGTACGTCTGACATGTAGCCCTGCCATGTACGTCTGACATGTAGCCCTATCGGTGGCTCAGCTGTGGTGGATACGGCGGGGATTTTAAGCCACGCTTCTCATGACTGACTTGGTTAAGTCCCTCGTGATTAATCTTTTAATCTGGTCCCTCATGGTTAATCTTTTGGTCTGGTACCTCATGACTAATCTTTTAATCTGGACAGTCGTGATAAATATTTTGATCTGGTCCTTCGTGACTAATCTCTTAATCCTGTACTTCATGACTAATCTTTTAATCTGGTACCTCATGACTAATCTTTTAATCTGGTCCTTCGTGACCAATCTTTTAATCTGGTACCTCATGACTGACACGAGTATCATGTCATTCATAACTAGTGACTTGATCAACTATCTCATGACTAATACACTGATCAGTTGTTCTATCTTCAAAATATTTGCTTATGTATTAGTTTTGCTGTTTACTTTCATTGTCTATGAAACCAATTTTTTATCTTTTTGGTTGAGTACAAGAGGAACGTAAAACAATTCATAAATAAATGTTACCTTCCATACATTATACATTTATTTTATTTTATTGAAATTGCTTCTCTTCTGTCCTGCTAACCATAACGTTTCACAATGGAGAGGGATTATCGTTTCATTTTACATGAAGATTGAGTAATTTTGAACCTAGAAGTGCAATAGATTGGTCGAATAGATCAAATCTGTATGCTGTAAAAATGATGGTTTAAGCGATAGTTACGAGTTCAGCAATACTTAATATACGTTCTTATAAGATGGTATTTTGTTCCGGCAACATTGCAACAACATTTCAGTTCGACATTTTCAGCTTTTTGAGGAGCTAAGTAAGCCTTTCTAATGCAACTTGCTTTACTCTTTTCAGGTCTATATTCCCTATTGATAAGCAAAACTGTATAGCTTAGGTAATTCAATTTTCTACCTGTTTGCCTGTTTGTGTGCTGTATAGAGACCATGCATATCATTTCACGTTGAGACTTAAATCTTTCATGCCGACGTGGGCTTGAGCGTCGCTACGACAACGACAATTTTCTTATTCGAAGTCGTACACGTCGTTCGTTTGATGCTTTTAAGCGTAATTCACGCTCCTAATGAAAGCATTATGCACTTTTTCGTGAACGTAATTAAAACAACGCATTTACTCGTGTTACGCATGTTTGTACTCGACTGTTGAAGTTGTTTTCATTGTAATAAACAATTTTGCTGCGGAACTCAATTCTCTAGCGCACCGTGTTAAGCGCTACTTGAAACCCAGACAAAATATAGTATGTGACTAAATTGAAATTTGCTAAGATTGAAAGGAACTTGGTAGTAATAACATCATTTCTTTGTAAAACATATTGCGAATGCTAATCGTATACAAAATATATCAATTCATCTTAATGCATTAATCATTTGATCAATCATTCATTTGACCATGCATTCATCATTTGGCCAATGTAACAGACTCGTCTCAATGGCTTTCTGAGGGTCTTGGTTCTATTATATTATTCCATAATTTTGTTTTCTTCAGGTTCGCTCATATGATATCGAAGAGAGAACCCTACGAATTCTGATAAAATTTTGTCAAAACAATGGAAGTTGCCAACATTTTATTTCTTAAAGTAATCAGCTATTGTATGTAAAGAATGAACCTGAAAAAAAAACTTTCACCTTGAAAAATCCATGCTAATTCTTATACGTAATATATTAAATAATTTATGTTTGCAAAGTATAATATTTTAATTAATTTTATCATATATACAAAATCGCTAGATAAACATGGACTATGCTATTGTTGTTTATCGAATAATTGCAAATATTGTAGTCAATCTATGAATTACCTTGATTGCCATTCCAATTATTGTCATTTCTCACCGCTTTCCATTTGAGTTGTGTCGACACCCAATTTTTTGGGATTTTGAAATTGCCACAATGGCAAGCAGGTTTGTGAATTTTGTCGCAAGTATTGTACAATAACTAACATTCTTTTAACGCAAACTTTTCTGACGTTTGACAGTTTGAATTGTTGACGAACAATAGCGCAGCGGCAGCGAGGTATTGTGGCAGTGACAATAACTTACAGTGTTGCTGGGAATTGACTTCGCTGTGATGTTTTTATTCTCGTATTTTTGGAATGAACTGATGTTGTAGGGAGAAAAATAGCTGTACTTTGAGAAGACAGCATCGATAACTAATATTGGATGGGCGATAATGAACGGGTTTTCTCCAACAATTCACTTACCAGGACGGTAGCTACAACACGTTTTAGACAACTAACTTGGCTAATTAGCCTTGCGATAGCTGATATATAATACTTGGGCGATAAAAACGTTCTCTTGGGGATAATAACGTTGGTCTGGCAATAACAGCTGTGCCTAGACAATAACAACGTTGGTCTGGCAATAACAGCTGTGCCTAGACAATAACAACGTTGGTCTGGCAATAACGGCTGTGCCTAGACAATAACAACGTTGGTCTGGNCAGAAATGGTGGTCGACAGAAATGGTGGTCGACAGAAATGGTGGTCGACAGAAATGGTGGTCGACAGAAATGGTGGTCGACAGAAATGGTGGTCGACAGAAATGGTGGTCGACAGAAATGGTGGTCGACAGAAATGGTGGTGGCAGATGTTCATCAGTTATCCTACATTAAGGTTAAAATAAGAGACCTGGCGGCCAAGCGACGCCAATGTACGCGGTTTACGAAACGCTGACTTCGGTGAAACGATAGATTATGACATCAATTTTAAGCTAATGAAGCATGTTCTACCACTAATGTCCTTGACGTTGGAAAGCATAAAATATGAATTTAATTTTCAAACTAATTTTGTAGCCACAGCGAACGTGCGATTAAAAATTCAGGTTTAAAATTGTACAGAAGTTAAATACAATATCTGGGCTAAGGCCTGCATAAAATAAAGACAACGCTAACCTCCTGCTTTATGTATAGGCGAATAGAACAAACTACTCAATTGCAGAAAATAATAAAAACGCTGAGAGGTACTTCAATATTTCTGTCGGAGTCATGGTTAGAACTACTTCAAAGCTGTGGAGGTGATTATTTATCAGTATGAATGCGCTGAATGCCACTCAGACTACACACAATTAACTTTGGTCAGGGAAAAATGGCACTCAGAAAAAATGGGAAACAATATGTGGATAAGAACTCGAAATTATTGCTTATGGAGAATTAAACGGAACAGCAGCGTATTATAATTACATTTGACGTCCTCTAGAGGCATTAGTCCAGTAGTATTTTTTAAAGGGCCACTGGGAAAGAAGAATTACCTCTCAATGCCGTCGGACACTTAAGAACCTTGACATACTACCAAGATTTGAAGAATCAAAGCCAAAGTCGTTACAGCACACCTAAATATGCCAAGATTTCCTCACTGCATGTCTTGCTAGAAAGTCTAGGCGTGAGTGCATGGGGACGTCACTGCCGACCCACAGAAGTCAAGCAGAGGTTTAGCTTTGTTAGGGCATAACGTAGAAAGAATAGTACACCGATCCTCGCATAGATATTAAATGATAATACATATAAAGGCCTGTACTGGAAAATCTGCCACTTAGTAGCTTATACAACACACAGAAAAACCTAACCGAGACTAGCTGTAGTCTATGAGAAGGCAGTAAGCTTATAAATATAGTCACAGTTTTAAGTTCAAATTCAATGGGTCAGCATTGCCATATATATATTTTGTATAGATATCAGAAGGGTGAACAGGTCTTAAGCGAGACCAAACGAGATTAATTTAAAAGAAATACCTACTTATTGTCATAGAGGAATTCTAACCTTTTCCTTCTTTTACTAGGCAGTGAGAAATCAGTGCAAGCAGCAGTGACTCCTTCCTATGCAATAAAAACTGCTTTCTTGAAAATGTGATTATTGTAGAAAAGTTCAAGTTTTCTACAGTTAAAAAACACGTGCAATACAACATCAACATGTTTTTATCTAGTATTAGATCGATGGTTAAATCATTTTTCCTTTTGTAAATAGGTTCCCTTTGCTAAGTAGGCTGATTCCTACACATTATCATGGTAGACATTGTTATGATAAGAATTTGCGTGTCTACTAACTCAAGAAACTTTAGTTCCAGGTTATTGAAGGCAACCTGCAATTTACTCAATTTATTCCTACATTTCTGACCACTAGTAATGTAAAAGTTGGAAAAAAAGGATTCGAAACAAACGAATATGTGAGCACTTAAACAAGCACCATTAACTGCCTTGATTGCGTTGTCTACTAAAATGAAGAAGAGCTAGGCGGGAGATTATCAAAAAAAGATTTCTTTTGTATCTTCTTAAGTAGCGACGTTGTCTGTCTAGTCAAATTGATCGATACATTACTCAGAAATTGAGTGTCCCGAAAAGCATTCGTGAATCATCACTGAAGTTTCACAGAGACTGACAAGGAAACAATGGGTGTTCATTGTTATGACAAATCATTGGGAAGCTAATAACAGGAAATATGAACTTTTTCAGCAACTCATTTGAACGCGACAAAAAGATGTGTAGAAAATATCAGTAACGTGTGCACCTTTTGGTAAAGTTTTGTGAACTATCGTGACTGTACGTGCATAATGCCTCCATAATGAGAATTAATTATATTTCCCCAAACTCGACCCAACCTGAAATAGATAATTACGCTAACGGGATGAATTACGATTTCTTCTACATCACCAAAACTTGATTTCGGCTACAGTACGCGTACATACAAGCCAATGCAAAAGCGCAACTCGTTAAATACAGTTATTACAAATACAGATTGCACATATGTTGATAGCACTTACACAATTTGTACATATAGAAAATTTATATTCGTACTAATTTTCTATAACTTAAACACCGAAGATTCCAATAATGAATGTACAAAAATCCTTCAAACGTAGATTGATCAACGTTACATCAGTTTAGTACTGCGTAGTGATACGCATTGTAATAATACAGATTGTTCATAACTAATCATAGAAATACAAATTGATTTTTCACTTACTATATAAACGTCGCTCACGCCACGCAAATGGCAAAATATTGCTCACTAATTGCTGAAATCCACATCTTTAAAAACGCACAAATAAAGCAGTTCGGCGCAGGAAAACGATGAATTTGTGTTTCACATCTATGTAGAAAAAGTCATACAAAAATTCATATTTTTTATATTGTGTAGAAGCAATAATTTCAGGTAAGAGTTCCTACAGATACGTTCGTTCACCCCAGATATCCATGCAGGCCTATCGTCAATCAATAGAGACTTCAGCTATGATTTTGTTTGAAAACCGAAGTTGATCATCATCGATTCTGCAAGAATGCTTTCTCAATTTACAACACTGACCGTAAGTCTGTACGTCGATGTATACAAATACTACGATGAGTGACTCAGACCGCGTACCAACAACTGCGTACACAACTCACTGATAACGAATAATAAAATCTCTTAATGTACGGTAGCCCCCGGCCAATTAATGTCTATCCCGACCGATGTAAAGAGATTGGAATTGTCGAGTTTGAGTTCACAAATTTCATGATTGCTCCCCGTGGAAACACAATCAGGGCGTTATGTCTATTATGTATTCTTTATTAAGATGAAGAAGGATGTGCTTCATATTTATACTGAAGGGCTGAACATGCAGAACATTAAACGATCATACAACGGATTTTTGTCCTATGAGCAACGATACAACACTTCTATTTCACATTCCAATCACTGTCGCACCTCGTTGTTCAACAAATTGTCCTGAAAAGGACAGAAAAAAATTGCCAAAAAATTTTCCCTTTCAGTCCTCAGTTCATCGATCGGGTCCAACGAGTATTTAAAAGCTTCTGTGTGAAGCAAATTTCAGCACAGTATCGACACGGTTTTGTAGACCATTATTTATAAAATGCAGTATTGTTGTTCCCATTCCACACATTAAAATCGGAAACTTAATCCAATTAAATAGACAGGATAATGAACCAGCATCAACAAAATTTTAACTTACTTAAATGGGTCAACATCTAAATATTTTTGTGATTTTTAAGAACTTCATCTTTTCTTAAAGACGTTTCGAGTATCGCTAGGCAAACGGACTACAAGTTCTTGATATGAACGCAGCATAGCGCTGATAAATGCAAAATGTATTTAAAAAAACGTACAAAGATTTGAAAGTGATCAACCAACAATTGATTAACATTCGGCTATTGATGCTGAATCTCATCTCTCATCCCATCTCATTTCTTTTAATCCAAAAGGCTTTGGTACAGAAATACTCGTATAGTAATAATTCCCTGAATTTCTTCTAAATATGATGTCTCATTTCCACCATATTACGTAAAAAAAATTCAAAACAAATTTTAAATATACCGGCTCCTTTTAGGACAACGTAAATATGTACGTCTGTAATTAAGGAAATATCGAAACATGTTTTATAATTGTTTCGGTCCATGTGCGGTGACCTTCCGAAATCACAAAATACACATTGTTTGTGGAAATATCCTCGTTTTCTTAAATTTCAGCTACACTTATAATTTTCTGAATATTTTCCCAACAAATGAGCATTTCGGCAGAAACCATGTGAAGGTCTCGTAAAGGCTGGAATGTAGAAGCATGCTTTGTCTAACTCGTCATATGCGCTTACTTTGCCAAGTTTTACGAATTTCACACGGACTACAAGACGCGTACAAGAATCCCACTTGCCATAGTAATCGACAAAGACATCTATAAATAGTGTAACCCACAAAGACCTTTGTAAATAGTTTACCCGTTTATATACGCATAATTTCAGCCCGTCGATCCCCTTACTCAATGTCGTAGTCGTACGCCACCTGTAGGTGTTTCAGGGACGATTCACGATGAAATACGCGACGTATTTTCTCCGCTAAGTACAGTAAATCACAGGCTACGATTAGCCCTGAAAAGTCCTATATCCTAATTTACTAGCAGCATTGTTCAATGCTAATAATTCTCCGATGCTGTAATGAATTAGTAAAAATTAAAGTACTCAGGCTGCACTAGTTTTTAAATAATCATAGTATACACACGGTTTTGAGCCTCTATGTGGACCGCCGCTTAAAGGGATCGAACTACCACACAACCATTGATACTCCAAAATGATGCAATGACGTACAATCTAAGAGTGTTCTACCACAACAAGGAATCGAAAAATAGTTTAAAAGTTATGCATTTGTTACTATTCTACTACATACGAGACGTCGGGTTGGTAAAGTCAAAGCTGGATAAATCACTATTTACCAAGTTCCTAGGAAGTTAGCGAAGCGCGTCAAAAATTTAATAATCTCTAGTTCACGGTTCATAGTATACCTCGTGTCCAACAAAATGACGAGCTACACGAGCTTGTGCTGGGCTGCATAATCTTACGTCACCCACACTGGCAGAATCTAATCTAGGACACATGCAGATCAACATAACCCCAACCAATGTTGCTCATCAGACTGCTATGTTTTATATATTCTCAATAACTATGCAAGTTATTCCTGTGATTTTTTGGCAATGAGTGTTCAAAGCGTTAGTGTGAAGGAACATTTAGTTCCTTTCGTTTAAAAGTTTCGTGAGCTAAGTTTACTCGACCAGTTCACACGACGCAACCAAAAAACGAAAATTGACGCGTTATGATAACCCTTTTTGGAAGAAGCAATTCAATTATGTTCAAAATCTACTAGTAAATTGAGTGTGGTTAAACAAACCATTGGCAACTATGAAAAAAATGTGTTTTTTTCCAATGTACTACAATTCGGTTATAATCTCACTTTGGTTAGAAATGCTTGTGTAGGAACAGTTAGTATTTTACATCACCTCAAAATAATCCTAAACCCGTGGTCTTCGAATTTGTAATTCAATGATTTGTAAATGTTGTTTTCAGTCCTTTCAATGACCAGAATTTCTATTTGTGTGGGAGAATGGAAAAATTGTAGTATTTTCATTTTCTGTTCGATATTTGGAATTGAGTTTTATATTATATGAACTGTGGAGTATGTTTACACGCACGAAAGCATTCCTAACTTCAAATATTGAGCTGGCGTAAAATTAAATATTTGATTTCTAAGGTCTATTAATCATTTGAAAGTTACCGAGTTACAGCTTACGATCAAAACACGAAGTCATGGAAATGTAATTGAAATTTCCTCACTAATGTTTACATTTTAAAACCAGAAAAATTTAGTGAGGACTATGTAGTAACTTCGACGAAAGCAATAAATATCCTGAATTGTTTATTGCAATCTACAGACATCCGCCGATACTCCCAACCACCATAATGTTTCCTGTTCAGTGCAAACTCTCTCGCGAACCATCAGCATTTGGAAAATTACTAAAATTGACAGAATTATTCATTTTACGCCTAGAGGTCATCTCGAAATGGGCCTCGGATGCAGCTTCCCCGTGCTGCACCCCAGCGCTGTATATCAAGGTAAGCTCTAGACCAAATCATTTCATAATGCATAAGTGAAAAGTTTCATTTTCATGAACATAGCACTTGGATAACGCACAAGAACGATAACCAAGACTTAAATTTCTTCTGAAACATACCAGGTGTTCCAAATAAGAGACGAAAGTAATGGACAAAACTGAAAATTGGTAAGACAAGATTTACAAATGAATAATTACACAAAAAATATATTAATTCAGCTCTTAAAAATGCGACGTTTATGTTCCCACTATTTCGAAGTCACATTCATTATATCTGTAAACCTTGTAGATAAAAACTTAGAACTAAGAATCAAACCAAAGCGTCTATAAGTGTTTTCGAGTTAGCAAGCGAGTAATATTTTCTCATTTTTTAATGAAGAAATTTTTACGATCTAAAATCTTCACTCTTTTAGTTGCATCTGTACCAACGCACAATTTTACAAATACAAAAAACAACGAACGCTTTAATGGCGTTAAAATTAAATTAATCATCATCATGGTATTCTATATTTAATAAAATCATTATCCATAAGTATCGTCACTCATGAAACAATGTTTTTAAATACGTACGACTGCAGCTGGGAACTTCACATCCACTCACAAAAATAAAAAATGAAGGTTACGATAAAATCATAAAAGAAATAATTCACGATACACGAATTTAAGAAAATCATTGTTACTCTTACGTAATTCACTTTAGACATTACGAAAAATATCGATACGAAATTTAAAAAAGAAATACACGATTCATACACGTAAACAGAAAAAAGAGCAATCGCGAGCAAAGTTAGTCCGAAAAGAGCATAGATAAACATAGATAAAAAATGAATGGCATCTAGCTTAGTTCTTGCTCACCTCAATTAAGTCGCTCCATTCCATGACCCAAGAGACTAGTTTTTAAGGCGCATCGATCTGTCAGGCGTACGTCACAAGTTCCAGGTGATTTCTTCAATTTAACATGAACAAGTTCTCTAATTCACATCTGGCTTTCAAATCAGCAACATGACCAAAGAGTTTCCGTTTCCTTATAATTCGGACTTTCACGAGGGAATAACAACAATCATTCTGTAACATACTAAAAATATACAAATTATTTCTCATATCTTCTAAAAAAAAACACAGGGATCAGTATACGGCATTTTTCTATGATACGAGTCTATAGAAAACATGTATTATTTATTGTTTAATTTTTTAGCGTTCCGTGGGACAATGTTCAAGAATTAAAGTTCATTACTCTAGCATGTCCACAATAGTGTGTCTATATTTTACTTTAACGGAACGCTACTTGGTTGGGCACTAGAATTAGTGGAGGAATTGAAGAAACAAACCAATGGAGAAAAAGAGCTGAAAGATTTTTACGATCGGGAATTTCAAGCCAAAACATCCCTACGCATTTAAATGTCGGTAACATTTGAAGATGAATCTTAACACGTTGACTCCGAAGTGGTACGTATGTGTACCACTGAGGTTAGGTTCTGTAATTTTTTCAGATCCTTCTAGTGACTATGCGTACAAAGTGAAGTTTTACACCAATCAGGCAATCGGAGGCAACGTGTTAATTTACTTTCTCAAGAAAGCAATCTGCGCTTCAAAGTTTATTTGCTCTAAGTCGACACATGGTTGGGCAGAATTTAGCCATGAACTGAAGGCCAGAGCAAGTGTTATCCCAGCAATACATTGCCGCAATTCGCGTACACTTTCAGTTAGACATCAATAGAAATGTTTACAATGAAACTTAGAATTAGAAGTAGATCCATCAGTGCTCTGTTCATCGCATCACAAAGGGGATAAGTTGAATTTCATTCAAATACAAGCCTCTACTTGATGTTCCACACCCGGACGACTTTGGTCCACAACCCAATATTAACCAACTGAATAGTTGTCACCGACAAATTCCTTTTAGAACACTATTGAAATCCATACCAGAAAAAATGATGTTAGTTTCATAACAGAACGTTTGCCATAATTATTCAGCACCTGTTCATTCAATTAACAAGGTTAATAGTTCCCAATTCGTAATTTCTTGGACCAATTTTATGAAACTGAAAAGATACGCATAAGGTCCCAAAGTAGCATTATCTTATATATATATATTTTCATTTGGCTGATAGATTTTGATGACTAACAATAAACAGGACCTTTGAGGACCAGTACGGTCACCAATAATACATTCTGCTTTACATGAGACCAAACTTGGTAAACCATATTTTTATGGGGAGCACTTCCAACAAAAATGAATGTTGTCGAAATATTTTTCACCAGGTTAGCATGAAAACAAGTGAGAGTATTCTTGTTGATATGCAAGTTACAAGCAGGAAAACTATCACCTCCAACCAACACAGAAACATTTTTAACAATGAAAATAACCATCTAGCACCAACTGCGAAACAACCACGATCACCGTGACCGATCACTTATGACAAAATTCTCTGCAATACTGAGTCTGCACTCTAAACTTCTTCGTCTTTGCCGTGTTTATGTAGGGCTTCGGAAACTAGTGTAGCTGAAGGTAGGTTAATTTTTTCTTTCGTTTACGATGTTTCCTTTGTTTCAACCAGTAAAATTGGTAAAGAGAGCAGTGAAAATTCCTAATCTAAACTTACTTCAGATCAAGAAAAACGGGCTTTGTCATTGTCCGGTTTTAGGTTAAGGATCGTATCCGAATTGTTGTACAGTTTGAATACAAGAACAATTTTTTGGAGTTGTGTCATAATTTTTCTTTCGTACCGGTCGATTAAATTGAAAGTTCTGAAAATAGATTAGATAAGCTATTTTCACTATCAATATCATAATTCATTTAGTTAATTTTCCAGAAACGTTGATTTTTTCGGCATTGAATATGCCTCTTTTTGAAATACTAGTAATTTCTAACGTATTTGTTTATGCTTAACATAAAGTGAGGTGCTTCGATTACTGAAGTAAGAAATGTGTAAAATTATTTCTTCTTACATTACTCTGAGCGTGAAAGTAGTCGTTGTTACAGAACAATGCATAAATGAAGCAATTTGAGACTGATTAGTATTACTATGGCCGAATGAGAAATAATGAGCAAATAAACAAAGCTGAACTTCCAGGCAATATTGATGTGCGACTATTTTCAATATTGTGTTTTCTAAACTGTGTCAGCGAGGAAAGAAAATATTGAACAAGATTCACTTAAAGTCGTATTCTTTGTTGACACTTGCATAGTAAACTGGAGTGCTCCATCCAAGGAGTGAGAAAAAAGGTCATCAATTTATGCACGAATTGAAAATCAGATTAACTAAATATAATTTTATCCTTGAAGCCTCAACTCATGCGTTTTAACCATTGCTCACGACCAACCAATGGGAAATGGGCCAAAACGTAATCCATGAAATTCGCTTCAGAGGTTACTTTCATTGTTTGCACGCATAGTCTACCATTCCTCGTGTGCGAGTAAAAAGAAAGAGTAAAAAGACTTCTCTAAATTTAAAACAAAAATCACAAAACATTATATTAGCTTGAATTCTGAACTTCCTGTAGGCTCTATTTTTGCTTTCAAATTTCGAAATTTCCCTGTTTTAAAATGCGGTTGTTTGTACATCGCTCCTAATGAAAAAGAATGCTCTAAAATTATTCAGTTCAAGACTCAGTGAATTATTAAATTAAATTATTCAGTTCACAACTTGATAAACTTAGGGTAACTCTGAAATCACTGACAAAATCTCAAAAGCTAGGATCTTACGGTACGGAATGAAGTACAATTTCAACCTTATATCTTAATGTTTAAAAAACATTTGCATTTTCAAATTTATAACAAGTGGATGCTTTTTTTACTGTAGTTTGTGTGAAAATCACTAATACGAATTGTGCAAAATATTGAAAGGTTTTGGTGTTGCTGAAGCCTGAATTTCAAAGTAATAATTGTGACGTCACGCCATCCAGATCGTACCCCCGGCGTCTTAAAGACCGTCTCTTGGCATCAAGAGGGCGACTTAGAAGTAATTCCTTAAAACTTCATTAGTGATCTTTTAATTCTCATTTACCTTCACGAATAAACCTGAATACCTTCCAGCAGATAACAACAAACCAGAAAACTGTGGACTCTTCAAGTGATTACACCTGCGCTCACCTTCAACTGATAAGGTACGAACATCTGAGAAAACATACATGATAAGTTTACTCTTCTGTGGACCTGCACTGATTAAGAATGTTTATTTTCAATGATGGCGTAATGTAAACATCAACAGCTCACTTTTCCCTCATTCATACCCTCCAGGTAAAATTGAAAGTCTGCAGCCGGTTTATGAACAGGTATTTTTCTCACAATCGACAGTCAGTCGATTTTAACTTTGGAATAATGGGCTAAACGACTGTGCATCATTGCCAATTTTTGCTATTTTCCCTGAGGAATTACAGAACCTACAACCTGAGTTTTTAAGTTTTATCTTACAAGTCATAGGTGAAAACTTAAAGCTGAAAAATCAACAGTTTATGCAAAGAAACCCGTACTTTGAGCGTACTTTTAGTATATACTTTAATCCAGGAAGCATAAGGTATTCCTCACTGCACATTTTAAGAACCGTGGGGATGAGAGTTATTCGTAGCCCATTTTAATGAGCATAAGGTCAAAGAGGTGCTGACTACACATTGTAATAAATATAGTCCGAAAAATTTCTTCCCAGAACATTGAAGTAACCTTGCAGTGAATGAAAGGCTCGTAAACATATTTTTGAAACAAGTACAATATCAAAGAGATGTCGAGCACTATGCGCCTGAAAATACCAGGCTATTTGAAAACATTTCCTCTACCCTACCTGAATTTTTTGAAGTTAGAAACCATTATTCATTGAATGAACGTTAATATTCCACAGCAATTAACAGAAAACCAAATCTTGTGGATTTGGATTTCACACTGCAGAGTATTCGAATTTTGGAGACAACTCCGTACTACCGACTTGAGGCGAACGTAATAGTTTCTTGTTTTATTCAGTGTACATTAATACAATTAGGTAATTGGGATTCAAAATTTGTTTTCTAATGCTTGTTAAGGCCAGAGAGTTTTCTGATGTAATGTAAATCCAGTGTACTGGTTTTATGTAGCTAGACAGTACAACTTGGAACAGGTCAACCAGCAGTTCACCTCTCCGAAGTTGCTTTCAGACTTGGCTAAATTTAAAACTAGTCTTTCACAGAGCATGAAAAAATTATACAATGAAAGTACCAAAGAAGATATCGTTCGTAGCCCTAGCAATGTCGATGTGTACTTTCAGTTTAAGTGCAGAGAGGGATTAAGGTCTTTATTCCATTCTACGCAGCAACCTTGGGTCTTGACATACGTGTCAGATTGTCCTAGCGTCATTATTTCCTATCAATTCCTTATAGCAGTCCGATAATTTAAAATGTTTTTAATTACTATGATACTCTATGAAAAATAATTTATCCAAAGGAAATAACACTCATCAAGCAAAGGAAAATATAACAACCAGACAAGTTAAAGGTGAAATAAAACAAATAAACGAGACATAGCATAGATACTGAAAGACAAACGAATATAGACATTTCTGGTGTAAAGAAATCAAGAGACTCCAGCTTTAACGTAAAATACAAAATAAAGTGGCTCATTCAAACAAAATAAGAAAATATTCCAGGGAACTACAATGACTTTAAAGTCACAGAGCATGCAAAAGCGAAATAATTGCAAGTTTTAACTTAAGTTGCTGTTTACTGGCATTGAAAAGTACATGCACAGTATACCAGTAAGAGCAACTTTGAAGGGTAGAAAATCACTTTTGTTAACTCTAGCCTATTCTGGAAGTCTCATATCACTTAAAATGCGACAACAAATATTTTTGTTGTCGGAAGTTGCCTAATCTAAGCAGCGGAGCATGGAGTACAGCCAGTTGTATTTTGGTAGAAAACGGAGAACTGAATTTGTTTCGAGTATCTGATCGCTATTGAAATGCTCCATGGAGAATTCAATAGTCTTTTCCGA
>VCRD01000785.1:148066-209430 GCA_006783055.1 Trinorchestia longiramus | reverse complement strand
CACCATTAGGTCAGTTATGACGTGTATGACGAGGTGGTCACACTTGCCAGGCCACCATTAGGTCAGTTATGACGTGTATGACGAGGTGGTCACACTTACCAGGCCACCATTAGGTCAGTTATGACGTGTATGACGAGGTGGTCACACTTGCCAGGCCACCATTAGGTCAGTGATTGCCAATAAATCAGTGAATATTGTATAACAAAATAGTTTTATCAAGAACATATTCGTAATTCAGTACCGTTGACTGAAGAAAACGTTCACGAAAACACGAGGCAGAATGCACGAGGCTGCTGCCTGAATCACGGTAAGGCTGTTTTTATAGAATTCACTGCGAAAAAACCTGTTGACCGCGTATCTAAATCTTCGTATCTCGTGTTGCAACACACTTGTTAATTTTTCTTATCAGTTGTCAATTTTATTGCATTTTCTACAACATTTGCAATTACTAGCTCTGCTTGAGTATCTCAATCTCTTTGATTGACGCACAGAGAAACTGTCGAGGAAAGCGAACTGCCCCTCCACTGGCTACATCATCGCTGTCTACAGGGTCTTTGAGGGCGATGACGGTCAGAAGTTCGAGCGGAACTGGCTCACGTGGACAGGTAAGTTGACAGACTGCAACATTTGGAGACTCCAGCATTTGCAGACTCCAGCATTTGCAGACTCCAGCATTTGCAGACTCCAGCATTTGCAGACTCCAGCATTTGCAGACTGTAACATTTGCAGACTGTAACATTTGCAGACTGCAACATTTGCAGACTGCAGCATATGCAGACCGGTGCATTTGGCCAGTGGTTCCGAACCCCGTCCTGCGGACCGGTACCGGTCCGTGGATGAAATGGTACTGGACCGCACAAGAACTTTTTTTATTTTATTTTAGTTACTGTGGTGTATTTCTCTCGGGATTGTGCGACTTTCCATGGCATGAAGTTAACTGGGAACTGAGAGGCAGCGAGCAGGAAAAATTATCAATCCTCCTCAGCTGGCCTTGATAAAATTATCGAACGTTAACCGATCCGCGGCCATAAAAAAAAGTTGTATACCGATGTCATCACTCCAAGAGAAGCACCAGCGACGCTCAGACATTTGTCTATCAGACTCAAAAATTTTTGCGTCTGATTTTGCTGGTGCAATGTTCTAGATTCTGCTTCAGTATTGCGATTTTCAAATTGGACAGTTTATTTTATTGTATTCCAGTTGTCGAGTACGTTGGTGAAGGTGACAAAAGCTATGCGAAAACTAAGAGGGAATGTATCGGAATAAAGTTGATTTTATTTGTTTATTTATTTAACTATGAGAGATACTACTAGAGCTGCTGGCCGATTACTACATTCTATATAAACAGTACGGTAAAATGATCATATATTTGTAGGTTTAATAGAATCGGAATAGAGTAAAGAACATAATATTTAAAGAGAGAGTAGAGAACGAAGAAAAAATGGCATTGTATGTTTTTTTTTTTTCGAAAAATACGGTAACGTATGAACGAGAAATAACGGCCAAAAACTAATATTAAGAAACTTTAAGACATCCTAAGCTATAAACATGTTTCCCGTTAAAATTGCCGCAACTTGGAACCAGCCGCCCGAAAACATGTATTCTGCTGGCACTGTGAACACATTCAAAAATCGTCTCAACAAATATTGGATTACGAACCTCCGAGTATTATAACGTACTATTCTGTGTCCCTAACTCCCAGGGCCAGTGTATGATTGTGATAAATGCGTGTGACTGAAATGCCTGTGCGTAGGTGAAATGCGTATACGTGACTGAAATTAATTTACGTGGTTAAGGTGTAAGAGCATGATTGATGCCTTTACTTTAGACGGCATAGGACTTGGGTATCGACCGAAGAATGGGCTAACGAGCTCGTTCCTATTGCCTCATTCTATTCTCTTCAACATTATGAAAATGGAATATTGCGTGGAATAGAACTGTCCTCGAGGTCTAATTTAATGCTCGTGTGAGCTCACACCCGACGAGCGCATAAGGATTTATTTTTATAGTATTACATGAAAGTGATCTTTTGTGTACAAACTTCTGATCGTGAAATGCACTGTCTACGTACTTGGCTTTTATCTCTAGTTTACGTCTGTAATATTTATTCAAAATGTTTTAAAAATGAATATTGTGCAGGCTCCAAGACTCTGTACCGGAGCCTCCCTCCAGACTTGGAGTTGCGGCGGTTCACCCTCCACAAATCGACCGCCAGAAAGGGATACCTCCGCTACATTCTCGTCTGTGACTGTTCAAATTTCTTGACTCATATATCCGTGGCTGTGACGGCGATACCTATGCTACGCATGCGCCTGTGTGGGGACATAGGACTATACAGACCCATATGCACTTTATGAGAGTTACTGTCAAGCTTTTTTTATTCACGTAGGTACTTGTGTAGTTTTATTGGTGGAGGTATTATGAGTTCTGGGCTGTGTACCGGGATGGTGAGAGTTCAGCGAGCGATATACAACATACTGGAGGGGCACGCATAGCGAGCTGTATTTCTTAGTGCAGAATTACAGAGACAATAATAAATGGTACTCACAGAACTTTTATTCTGGATATCAACAGCAGCAAAAAATGTGCGATAACATTATTCATTTTAAAAAGGGATCTTTTACAAAATGACAATGCTTCTTCGATTTTTATTATTGTTTATTTTGAAGATATCGAAACGAATCTTTAACTTGGAATTTCACTCATTGAAAGCAAATGTTATGAACTAAAATGGAAAAAGGAACTGTTTGTCATTGACTAATGCAGGCTGCAAAGCAAAATTTGTTACAAACTCCTTCAAAGTGAGCAGATTGTTTTGAGAGGATCATGAAGATTGTCAACAACACCAGCCTCTGTTATACCTCGAGGGGAAAGCTTTTTTTGAAGCCGGAAAGGTCTCTCATAAAGTCGGCGAACGAGAGGAAAGTGTCAGTGGAAACAATGGTTCACCTCTACTCCAAAAACTCAGCTTCTTCGTACAAATATCAGACAGGATAGCTTCTCTCGAGCGCCTCTGTGGAGAAGTAAAATCACTTACATTGAGTCCTCGATTTACATGTGGTTCCTTTACTTTCTGCATGAGCGTAAGCCACACCACCACGCTCATCGACACGTCCCTACGAGCCTCCACTCCACGTTGCAGCGCAGAGGACGATCTCGCTTGAAGCATAACTACTATTAAGATCTTATCGATAAGCACTGTCACTACTCTTAAGGTGTCAGTATTAAGACTATAACAACCAATGTATCCGCACTGTCTACTCTATCGTAAATAAAGTTTACTTATATGTACGTTTTAATTGTACCGTTAAAATGCCAGTGGCCAAAATTTACGTAACTGAAACTCTTGCACAAAATGTCATTCTTCTGTGATTGCCACTTCATGACGCGATATTTTAAAATCCCAGCAAACTGTAATGCATCGTTCAGTGTTCCAACTGTCACTCGTGAATAGCACGTTTCTCCTATTCAGAACTTGATGTGGACCTTGCTCCTGCCGTGTACTATTTTTTAACAATATTCCCTGTTCCTTGCGTTACACTGGTTTGCCATCACAAGTTAAGAGTAGCATTCAGCAGATAATGCTGTAATATAAAATATCTGAATACTTGTGTTCATATGAGTCCACGTCTTGTAAACGCGTGAGCTATATTTCATGAGCGAAGAAAAGTCTCTGTAAACAATCAAGATATTCCATTTTCGTTTGTCGTTTTAATTTTAAGTTGCTTATTGTGTTCATGTTAACGAAGTAAAGCAATGCTATACGTTCCTTGGAAAAAATGGTTGGTCTGATTTTGTTTTCATACCTTGTCTCACCTGGAAATCCTCGCTTTTAATTGATCTTGCAAAATACACGAGTATATTTTATTCGTTCTTCACCTCGTGTTCATTGCTGCGCCTGAAAATGTGAACTTGTATTCAAAAAAATAAACTTTTCTTCTTTACTTCAGTTGAAAGCAAGCTAAAAATGTGAAACTAGTGATATGAAGGCGTGAGTGTTATAGAATTGATTACTTAAACATTCTTCTTTAGGTTATAGTATCATTCAATTTGATATTTTAAAGACTCTTGTTCTGTTATTCACAATATCAAGCAGTTTCAAAGCAAGATAACTCATAATACTCTATCTTAAACAAAAAACGTTCAATCAATAATTGGAAACCTGATGCAAGAGCAGAAGCTGGTGAACACTAAACAATATACACAATTGATTAATGACTTTACTTTTCAGGTTAGCTCTAGCTACCCGTTCAAAAATTTAGGTCAATCTGTTACAGTTGTACTGTGAGTAATTATTTTTTTAATTACATTTATTTGAATGAGAATACATATTCATTTTGAAAATACACATCACTTTGGAAGGATATTCGCAGTTTAATATAGATAATCTATGATGATGGAAAAATTGTCTAATTATACAAATTTAACTGAAATTTTAATTACTCAGTGAGACAGATGAAATTAAAAAATCTCTATTTAGTATTTTTCTCAAACTCTGAAACGAAAATTTAGTGATAAATGCATTATTTTAGCTAAGTGATAAAAACTTATGGTGGTTGAAAATGTTCAAATTCAGTGTTTTGTATATGTATTATAATTAATTGTAACGATTAAATTTATTCTTTTATAAAATACTGTTTTCCTAAATTTGATTTCAACATGTATATTTCAACAGTTTGACATTAGTGGTTATTCAAAGCTATATTATTTTAGGCTTTTCTGTTTTCTAAACTCGGCTTTCTTTTTGGTGTCCGATTCCGTTGATTCTGTATGAGTTTTATTTTAGGCAAAATTTTTTAATATAATTATCGGGAAAAAACTAAACTTTATGCATAGTATATAGAAAATATAGGTATTTTTAAATGTTTGTTATTACATGGGAGCTATTATGTATCACTTTATTTTGACTGTTTTAGAGCGGATCATAATTGCGCATGCGCTATCCAAGTGCATTCGAAACTTTCTCAAATCAAGTAAATGACTGCAAAGTGGCGGACGTGCATCGAGGTAAGCGCCTTTATTTTCTATTTTTACTTAAACTTGTGTAAAAATTTTATGTTTGATATGCTTGATTGATTAGTAGAATAGTTAAAACTCATATATTTTATTTCTTATTTTGAATTACTATTAACTTTGAGAAGGAATCCTACCGTAAATGTTGCCGGAATAAAGTTCGTGATATGGGTACCTGCCACACCATGTGGGTTTCAGTATAGCTTTTGTCATACGTATGGTAAGTTGTATGGTTAAGCGCTGACGGTAATTTCTCATTAGTTTGTGCACCATGCAGTGAGTAAAATATATACATTTATATTTTTTGGTGTTTATTTTACTGTATCTAAATAAAATACCTGTAAGTTTAATAAACCAATTATGGAATTTCTATAATCTTGATGCATGTAATCGCGTTCATCTGCGTACGTGCTGAATTTCTTGAGCGATGAAATACTAATATTTTACGACATGAAGAATTTGGCGTGCATTTTACGCAACACCGATTTTCCTGCTGATTAAGGAAGCTTTCATCTGCTTTACAAAAGCATTCATTTTCTTCTAGGCGCGATCCTAGTGTGTGAAGCAGACGCGTCTTACGTGCATAGCTTACGTGATGTTTGGGCTGTTAATTTTACAAGTATAACTCTGCCAGCAGAAAAGCTGCAAAGTCACGTTCTTTTAATTTAATGTAGTAAAGTAAATGCATTGTTAAGCCACAAAAAAATAAATTGTTTGGCTTAATGTTGCCTGATTGAAAGTTGCCATCTTCTTAATAGGGCATTTTGATTATCTTTAAGACTAATGTATTATTTTACTGATGTGCTGGTCCATAATGCTTAATGTATGTTTTATAAAAACAATCTATATTTTATTTCAAGGTTTGATGGAGATATTAAAGTTAACTTTTGTTTTGAATTGATATAAAGATCATTGAAATATATGTATGGTAATGTCAATTTACATGTTAATATTGTTTTAATAAATAAGTTTTTGAATAGGTAATTTATCAATTAATTTATGATTTATAAAAACTAAAAGTATAATATATAAAAAGTTACCACTCAATGGGTCATGAAGCATTCCAGTTTATGTGAACAAACAGAAGCAAGAAGTCAAGCCAGGGTGTCTATATAAAATCTTTTATAAAAGTCTCAACAGCACCTCCTTCACAAACAGTATTCCTGGAACACAAATGCCAAATGTGATAAAAATCTTTAATGAACACAGAATAAAATAGAGTAAATGCTAAATAAAATATCTTATCAATTGCATTTGTTTACCATGGTAATGGTAAAGAGACTTTATGGACATCCTGTATTATCCCTGTTAGAATAAATGAACTAACATTGTGTATCATGTCTGATATTCAAAAAATATCTTTCAAGTTGCTGAGCAATATATTTATTTGGAAAACATTATTTCATTCAAAGGGCATTGCATGTAGTGGCTTACATAAAGGTATATTGTTATTTATGAGCTCCAGTGCTAAAAACTTTTATTGTAACCAATTTCAGACAACGTGGTATTGTGCTTGTGTTGTGGGAGCAAATTTCTAGTTGATCTATCATTTTCTGCCTAAATAATTCGGAAACTATGAAAATAAACAATTTTATCACCTAATTATAACTGCATTCTTATGTAGTAGTTTGTATTTGCTGAGTATTTGTGCAGCCCTGAAGCTATACCAGCCTAATGAGGCCTTATTCCAATACAGGGAATTTTATACTAACTAATTTTAGAAGATGTATAAAACTAATCTACTGTATGCATGTTATTAACTTGTTAACTATTGGATTCAGATGTTGAATTATTCATTTGATACAAAAGATATTGACATTGAGAATGTTTACATTATTTAATTAGCAAGTTATTAACATGCTGGTATAAAGAGAATGTTTATATTGGATAATTTAATTGGCAAATTATTAACATGCAGACTATGATATAAAGAATGTTTATATTGGATAATTTAATTAGCAAGTTATTAACATGCAGACTGGGATCTCAGTTCTATGTAGGAGATCCTGTATATTACAAGTCTTGTGACTCAACATATTGGTTCCCATGACAGTAAATGGTTGAATAATTCCACAAATAATTAGCAGCTAGTTACTGTAATGTTGAAAAATACATTTCTGTGAAACTTTTCTTGAATATACTCGTATTTTACTATGGGTACTGAAGATGAGCAGAGTACGTAAAACTATTTTATAAATGTGGTTTTTGGGCACTAGGGTAAAAATGTGAAAAACAAGTTTTGAACAATTGCCATATTGAGTTTGTAGAGTGGAAATTCCTATAACATAATTATATACATATCAATGTGTTCATGTTCTTATTTTGTAGTGTAACTCCTGAAATCAAGCTTGGCTTTGAGATTTCAGCATCCTAGGAAACTGATTCTTATTTAGTGCCATTTCATCTTTGTGGCTCAAAGCACCTCATAAGGAGTAGAGTATTGAAACCTACACCTATCCTCTTCAAAATAGAATTATATTTGCAAAGTATGTTCTGCTTTTTATAGCTCTTGGAGGCTCTGTCCTTCAAGACTCTGCCCTCTGGCTTGAAACAATAAAATTTATAACTGAAATTTGCTTGTGGTTGGAGTTCTATTTGATAACATCATGATGAGAGTAGATGCATATGTGACTAAAGACTGGTTTGATCATGTACTGATGCAAACTGAATTGATTAAACTTTTATCTTGAGGCTCCAATGTACTATCTTTTGATTGGTGCCTCTCTAGTAAGTCCTGTTTTAGTGTCTCTGGTAAGTTCTCTCAATTTTTTATGGATCATTTTTTGTCTTTCTTTAAATTCCTTGCTATTTAACACAATGTGTTCAAATTATGTGCTTTTGTTTTTCCTTTCAATGACTTCTATGTACACCTGTACCAGACATAGCTGCTCTTCTCTACTGTGCCTTTTAAACATATTCAACAAACTGATATTTTTCTTTTTACAATGAAGTTCATTTATGTTTTTATGTACCATTCAATTTGCATTCTCTGGTCCTAGCTCTGGTAAACTCTCATAACTCATTGCCTATGAAAAGATAATTTATTGACAGTTAAATAACTAGTTTATTTTGTACATGCAGACGACAAGGAGGTGCTGTAGGTGAGGAGAAGGAGCAGGAGAGTGGTGGTGTTGTTTTGGAGCAACAGCAGGAGTTGACGCTTCATTACAGGCAGACACAACATTCCCTGCCAGAACCAGCAGCAGCTACAAGCTACAATACAGTACTCTTCATTAACTTCCATTGCAACTTAATTTACCAACTCTAGGATACTTGATTATCATTAAACGTTGGAATTGACAACAGTAGGCACATCAAACATGTCCGGTTCAAAGTGTTACAAATGCAACCGGATGGGCCACTTTGCTCGGGAGTGCCCCAGCAGTGGTGATGGCGGCAGTGGTGGTGGCGGTGGGGGCGGCATGGGCGGTCGTGGACGTGGGCCTCCTGGTGGTGGACGAAGTGAGTTCTAATTTTTACTTTTTGACCACATGTAATAGTAACTTTTTTGATATAAATTACTGTGTATTGAATGTGGTGTTGCTTTAACTATACTCATGAACTGTCATCCTGTTTGTGTTTTAGATGTGTTAAATGACTGGGTCTTACACATTCTGGTTTGAAAAATGTACTAAAAGATTTTACAGGTCTGCCATAAAGGTTCATGTTTTATTCAAGCTAAACTTGTCTCTGTACTAACTAGCAATTAACTAACTAGACATGTATCTATGGTTAGTTATTTTACTGTGAATTTTAATTTGTGGATTGTAGGATAAAACTTATTTGATCTAAAATGAAATCAGAGTAACAATCATAGCTGATATATTTTGCCTTCATTTCTTCTAATTATAACTTGCCTGCATTGTTCTTTCAGTGAAAAGATACGGAAACAGTGAGTTCTTCTGTGTACCCCCTACGTGTGCTATTTTGTAGTTTTTTTATTTACTTTTTCAATGTCTCGAGTTCTTATCTCTGTTTATAAGTTACAAAGTAACACGTATCTTTTGGTTGTTACATTTATATTTTACTGAAATCACTTGAAACAAACATAGATCAGCTGCAGTCTATGTTGAGGGTTGTAAACAAGTCTAGCTTGGCTAGGCAGCATAGAAAAAAGTTGGAAATTCAGAAAGCTGCATGCAAGTTGACTATTTTATGCTCACCTAAAACCAAAAGAAAGTTTAAACATGAAAACCTGCATAATAATTTACTGACATTCAAGAGATGCATTGCTACTCTGTCCCAGGCCTGTTTTACGTGCCCAGTTGAGACTAATTTTGCTGTACAACTGTAGAATTCTTCAGAAATTTGTTGATTGTATCGAGTGGAATGCACATTTCTCCTATTAATTTTTTTGTATTGATGTGTTGTAATTCTAATCTGTATTAGTTTTGCTGTATTTTTTCAAGTAGCTAGTTCCTCTTTTTATCATAAAATTTAAAGTAGTGCCCCACAAATGCTAAAAAGCCTGATGTGCTGTTTTATGAAATTCTTTACCATTTCTTTCTTCACTTCAGTGTTTGCTTAATGGTATTTTATAAAAGCTTCATATTTTGAAATTGTATTTATTACATTTCATTGAACAAGTTTCATACTGTGTTAATTGAGGTATGCCAGTGATATTCATGGTGTGTAGAATTAAGTTTAAGTGCGTTTTTTAATTAATAGAAGCAGCTGTCTCTAATTCACATCATTTTCAGAATTTCTAATTGTAAGTTCTGTCTCATTTGCCGGTTTATCTTAATTAGTTCAGTCTGTGCCTGAGTCTCAATTTTTTAATGCTCAATTAACTTTTTATAGTTGATTCAGCCTTTGCATGTTGGATTCAAAAAACGTCAGTGAACAATTGGTGAATCATGCACTGGCTTAGAATCATCAGCTGGATGGACATTAGCTGGCTTGGTCAAATTGAAGCTACTTTTACCATCATATTAGGATGGTTTTTCTTGCTCTAGCTTCCCGTCACGCATAAAGTTATTGGAAGTGGCAATTCTGGCACTGATACTACCTTCACTCAATACAGCCACTAAGGTTACAGGAAGGATTGAATTTTTCTAATTTTGTATGTCTGCTCTGTCTTTATTGAAGACAAAACATGTTTGATAAAAGTTTGTTCTTTCCTTCTTTTTGACTTGCTTTCCTGCGTGGATTCACCTTTTCGATAATCCTCTTGTGAAAGCTGAAGATTTTTAGGCTCTACAGCAACTTGCAGTGTTTGAGTTCTGGCATCCTTACATAGACTTGAGAGAGAAAAAGCTTTGGAATTTTAGAGCATCCAGGGTTCCAGATCCAGTAGCTAAATAGTGACATACTAACGAGGAAGCGGACGTTCATGTTTAATAGGTGGAAGAGGAAGTGAAATGCAGTTCTTTACTTTCTAAAAACAGCTAAGGCAGGGTCAAAAGGGCGTTTCTAGGAACAGACAAAAGTATTTTTCAGATCATATAGGACCGGTTCATCCACATTTTGGACTTGTGTTTCTATGTCTGATGAATAATTCATCGGGGTTAGGTGGCTGTTTGACTTGTACGGGATAGATACGTTCGCGTAGCCCTTGAATTGTTACAGTCTCCGTAAACATCACTTCAGCATACACGGAAAAATCACTACATCATACGCGTAATAGATTTCAAGGACGGTGACGAGAGCTACCGTTGCTCCGCCAAGGGTTAAAGCTCAGAGGACTCGGTATGAGGGCGGAAAGGTATTTCTTTGATGGCTTGCATATAATAACTTATGTTAGCTGGCCGAACTAGCTTGTTGAATGAACAAATACAAATACGGCGAACATCATCACAGTGACGCTTTTGTTGTATTCTTTTCTTTTCTAAATGTATTTCTCTTTTATGGAAATTCATTCAACGCTAAGTTCCTCTCTGTGGTTGAGCTCATAAAAAGGATTGTTTTTAAAATGAAATGTGGGATTTTACGCTTGAGAAGTCATATTTTAATTGGGTCATTCTGACAATGTGTTCTGGAGCATTACTTTGTACCTTGTCAGCGTAGGTATTCATTAATATCGTCAACAAAAAAAGTGCTTTTTGCAATGCGTTGGATTGATTTATAAAGTAGGTATTATCTTCCAATTCCTCTTGAGTGTAGAAACCGTCATGCAACAGTAACTTCCGCACCAATGTCTCCACAATTTCTTTCTATTTTATTCATAGTTTTTATCCTAATTATATTCGCTTTTAATTTTAGAACACTTTGCTGCTGTGGTCGGAATCTCGATATAGTTTAATCTTAAAGAATCATTCCTGACTAGGTTCATTCCATTTCTTTCCCTTTCGTCCAATTCTGTTTCATTTATAATGTTCAATTCTAGTTGTTGAATGCATACATGATGTAGCTGATTAGTGTATATGTACTGTACGTACCGAATTACTTTCCTATGGTTCACTTATTCATTCTATGTAATATCTTGTGAAACGCTTTTGCTTTTCCGGCATGAATTCATGCATGGTCTTCTTTTATTACTTTATCTGTGTATTAATATAAGCACTTATACATGTCTTAAAGGTTCTGGTACCAAATATTCGTTTGAATTTAGAAAGGCACTACTGAGTCAGCAGATCTGACATGGTGTTGTAGGTACAGTTGAATACTTGGATAACTGAGGCCTAACTGTTACCTGCGTGTCTTCTTGGTTCATTTAAATAAGGCTGTCGTTTAACACGTTGACTCCGAAGTGGTACGTATGTGGACCACTTAGGTTAGGTTCTGTAATTTTTTCAGATCCTTCTAGTGACTATGCGTACAAAGTGAAGTTTTACACCAATCAGGCAATCGGAGGCAACGTGTTAACGGTGATATGCCATCGTGTTCAAACTTCATTTTTCTTCCTTTATATCTCTTAGATTACTATTGTGATGGTTTTAGTAACTGATACTTCAAATTTCGAGTACTTTTATTTCATTACACATGATTATCAAATATTTGATCTATCAATATATATAATTGTTTTCATATTGCTCGGGGTGTTGTTGGTAACTGTGTTCTTGCACAGTTACTCATGTTGGTGCCGTCAAGTTTTTTATATATTAGGGAGTGTCATGCACGGCTCAGGAAGCAGTTAAATGGAAAAAGGAAAGCCCTACAGCGATTGAAGCTTTCGAGTTTAAGAAGCAATGGTGAAATTTTGACCGTATTGAGGAACAAGGAATGTATTCGTAGTCCAACTGTTCAGACATGATTTTATTGAAGCAGGATGAAGCCATTCCCTGTAAACTTGGTGTCTTGTTTTCTGCTCTCTCATTTTAATTTCCTCTCATGTCCCTTGTTCTTCTAGCTACTATTTTCCCATGTTTTCAACGTGTCTGGGTTTGTGATACATACGAGTTATTTCAAGAATCTTGTCAATCAATCTAGCTCTGCTCCGCCATATTTTCAAAGGATTACCGCTCACACTCCCACTAAGATCGAGCTTGCTTTTCAGTCACCAAATGCTACAAGTGCAACCGGCCAGGTCACTTCGCTCGCGACTGCAAGGAGTCAGAAGACCACTGCTACCGCTGCGATGGTGTTGGGCATATCGCCCGGGACTGCACTGTGGCGCCTGCTGAGCGCGACAGCTCGCCTTCTGGTGGAGGAAGCTACGGGGCCAGTGAGTGTACACACATCAGCTTCACAAGTTCTTGAATGTTGGTTCTAAACCGTCAGCGTTTCAAGTTCTTGAATATAAATTTAGGTCTTGAATGTTGGTTTTTCAAGCTCTCAAGTGTCGGCTTTCTAAATTCGTCTTTCCAAGTTCTTAAATGTCATTTGTCTTAGTTCTAGAATGTTGGTTATGAAACATCTTAAGTGTCAGCTTTCTAAATTCTAAACTGTCAGTTTTCCAAGTTCTTTAATGGCATTTTTCCTAGTTCTTGAATGTCAGCTTTCCGACGTTCATTTCAGCTGACCTGTTGCGTATTTTTTCTTACTCGAGTTCTTCCTGAGGTTTGCACTTGTTCATTTTGTCGGCTGTGCCTAGCGTGTCGGGACCATGAAATTTCCTACTGTTCAGTACTGCTTAAACTACGTCGAAGCTGAGATTTACGGTGATGACATTCTTCATTAAAAGGAAACTGTGTTCAATCCTTTGTAAATTTTAGATTGCGTAGCTTATCAGAGCGATTTAAGTAGAAATTTAAGGTCTTCATTCAGCCATAGAAAGAACTCAAACTTTAGTTTACACAATTTTCCATTCCCATGTCTCAACGCTGAATTGTAACAGCTGTCAAGGCGATTGAAATTTCGGAAAAAGATTCGAAATCGTTGCGAATGTATGTAGGTATAGTTTTTTTGTCACTATAATATCAGTGAATTATTTGCCGATTTTCTTTCTCATTGGATGAGGACGACAGCGCTTCAAGAAAAGAACAGATTAATACAGAGGACGTCTCTCGGTGGTCTCACTCCTTATGCATTATTGCTATTTAGAAGTGCTGAACAAACTCCGTTGTACCAATACAGCTCATGGAAATGGAATAATGAACAGACAAGGGGACTGAAAAATGCGAGTTGTTGCCAAGACAGCATATCGAGTTTTATTCATTTCATGAGGAGTAAAAAATTTTAATATATAATAATTATATTAACTCTACAACTGATTGATTATTTGTTACTTACTCTGGAAATATTGAGTTAAAATAATTGTAGGCTTCTTATATGGTTATGGTGCACTAATCCACGGTGTGTAGGCTGGGTTGAATTGTGTTTATTCTATATTAAAATTGTACCTGGAATATTTCACAGTCAATACTTTCAGTGATTAAATTAATCTTTATTTCTTCATTTCGTTGCAACTCTAGCGTATTGTAATTTCTGATATCTATTATTGGTAGGGATTTACTTAAATTTGAGGATATTACTTTTCGGATCATTTACATCCCTCATTACACTCGACATATTGCTGCTGGGATCGCTTATGTTATTAACTTCTGTCTTCACCAGCCTGTTACATCCCATACGTTTTTTTTACTTTCGTTACCAGCCTGTTACAACATCCCGTAATTTGTTTTTTTACTTTCTTCTCCACTAGTTTGTTACAACACTCCATAAGTTTTTCACTTCCTTCTCCACCAGCCTGTTACAACACCCCACAAGTTTTTTTTTTACTTTCTTCTTCACCAGCCTGTTACAACACCCCATAAGTTTTTTTTACTTTCTTCTCCACCAGCCTGTTACAACACCCCATAAGTTTTTTTTACTTTCTTCTCCACCAGCCTGTTACAACACCCCATAAGTATTTATTACTTTCTTCTCCACCAGCCTGTTACAACTGCTCCAAACCAGGCCACTTGGCCAGGGAGTGTCCAGAAACTGATCGTCTTTGCTACGTGTGCAACGAAGCTGGTCATATCAGCCGTGACTGTACGTCCAACAAGAACGACTCCTCAAGCCAGTCGTCTTCTCGCATGGCTCCGTCTTGCTACAACTGCTCCAAGCCTGGCCATCTTGCCCGCGAGTGCCCGGAGCCTGAAAGGCTCTGCTACATTTGCAACAAGTCTGGCCACATCGGCCGCCAGTGTACGGCTAATAAGAACGAGTCTACTGGAAGCGGCGGCGGTGGTGGTGGTGGTGGTGGAGGCGGTGGCGGCGGTGGTGGTGGTGGCGGCGGCGGCGGCGGCGGTGGACGCAGTGGAGCCAAGGTAATGCAAAATTTTCCGTGTGTTTCTGAGCTTCTTGTTTTGATGTACTGTTAGTTAATGGCGGCTTGCTAGGTGTACATGCAAGTTGGGCAGGGGCTTTATTTTCAACACAAGAGCTTGATGTGTGGAGCTGCGTTATCAAGGGAATGTTGTATATATAGCTAATCTCGAAATTTAGCTTGAGCATTGTCAATAAACTATTTTTATATTAACTATTTTTATATAAAATCTGAGATTTTTCACTATGATCGTGATCATTGCCTTCCGGACAATTAAAATATTAAGTTTCTCAATTGAGAGTATCTACCAAAAGTTTGCATCTAGTTGCACCGTACCGTTGTAAATACAATCGTTTTTGTTACTTTATCCCGGTGATTTTTTGTTAAGATTAACTTTCATAGCGTATGTGCAATATCTCTATGAAGTATGGTAATAGAGGCTAAAGAACGGCAATATTTTCTCAAAATCAATCTAGTAAATCGTCGTACTCGACTTTGATTTTGGGTTTTCATTTGTAATGCTAAGTGGACGATGTTTTTCAGTGCTACGTATGCGGAAAGATTGGGCATATTTCTCACGAATGCCCAGTCGGTGGTGACGAAGGAGACAAGCGTTGCTACAACTGCGGTGGCGCTGGGCATCTCTCCCGTGATTGCTCCCAGGGCGAGTCCGACGCTGCTTGCTTCAAGTTAGTATTGTGCTGGGGACTGTCTTCTGTAGCTTGAGGTCAACGCTAGGGCGCCAGTTTTATTTATTTAGCTCAATTTTCTGCAATATGTAGTTATGATCTTAACAATGTGCGGTCTAGACGTCATGAAACTTGGGTATCAACATAAGAACGAGTCAAACGGCTCGTTTCTATTGCCCTATTCTATTTTAGACGCAGTTCTTCGAAGTTGGTCATCGGACAGGAAATGCAGCCCATAATAATCAAGGAAAGTACTAGTGGTGGTTGTGTTAGGGAACTTGGTGTACTGCACTGTCAGTAACCCAGTGGAGTCATGGCGCTCCTTGCTATTGTCGGAACTTCTTTTTCTCGAGCTGAAGGCAACTGCCTCAGCGCCCAGACTTCATTTTGAATCATGGATACAGTATTTTATTTGGAAGTCTTTTTGCGCGTTCCTTTTTTGAAACTGTGACCTTCCTGTGTCATTTTATATTAACTTATGGACTCAAGGAGGTATAGATTAAATTTAAGGGAAGAAGTACTTCCTGCGTGTAGATTAATTTTTACGGCAGATTGATAGAATCTACTTATTTTTAAAGTTTCCCGACCTACGAAAGTGTAACCACATCGTTCTAGAAGTTTCTTGAGTAACCCTTGCGACTCGGTCTAGAAATTTTAAAAACGCGTTATCAAGATGTGAATTTGAGTAAAATAATTGATTATGGTTGCCCCACAGGTGCAACAGCAAGGGCCACATCGCCCGCAACTGTCCCAAGTGCTACTCGTGTGGAGAGTTCGGGCATATGGCTCGAGACTGCGAGAACGGAGCCTAAGTTTCTGTTCAAAATAACCTTTCCGTTCTGTGGATATGATAGCAACATGGACCGCGAGCTTCAACCACTTCGTATATCTGAAATATATTCGAGGGCCATATGATCCTGTCAAAACCCTCGAGATTTTTTTATTGCTGGAAAATAATTGTCAACACCTAATCTCACAAGTTTTCTCTTTGGCTACACATCACACTTATTTCCATAGGATGTGTTCCACTTTTCTCAGCTCTGTCTCGGTACAAGTACGTAGTGCTCACCACAACCTCGGTTTTGGTGCTTCTTTGTGTGCGTGAGCGTCTCATTTGTTGAAAGTGTTGTATCTGTTCTTATTCTATAGATCACGATTGCAGTTATGTCAAGATCATTGAAGGGAGGATGAACGGCATGAGGTTGGTGTCGAAGATGACTGGTATTGCTGAGCTTCCTTTTTATTGTACTTTGTCTTTGATTGGTCGTTTTAATTGAATCGCATATGATTGGCTTGTTAGGTTTGATGCTGGCTTACCCATGATCTCATCCCTTGTTAGTGGAAATAATTGAGATGTGTAGGAGGTTGTGTTGATCCTTTCTTTCTGACAGAGTCCGGGCTTAGGGGAAGTATGTTTTCGGGGATGTTAATTGCACTACTGTAAACTAGTGAAGAATTACTGTTGCTGCTGCTGAAATATGTGGAAGTAAGACCCAATGCTGTTGCTTCTGTAAACTCACCCTGCTTCTCCTGCTGCTTCGTGGAAGTAAGCGTGGAAAGAGGACAATGCTGGTGACTCAATGGAGTAAGCGTGCGAGCTGTTCTTGTTTCTTGATGTGACTGCAATCACTCCTAAGTGTTCGGGATGAAATAATGTTGGAGAGCAGTGAATGGTCTTAAAAAATTTCTAGACATGCCTTTCTCTTTTGGCAGTAATTGACCCTGCTTTGACAATCAGAATTTTTTTATTTCAAGAAACTCGCTGAGGTTACCAGGTGCGTTCACAAACTACTTTTCTTGCACCAAGAGTTCTCAAGTGCGTGTCAGAGGAAGTATTTGCAAATTATCACATCGAGATCATTGATTTTTCCCTGTTCCAATTGAGTACAAAATTCCTCTTGACTGCTTGAGTTCCCTTCATGAGGTAGTGACCTCTGAGTCATCATTATCCTTCATTGAAGTCGTCACTTCGTGTTGCCATTCCTATTCTCAAAATACTGCTTGTTCGAACTCCTGTAATTATTTTTTGCTGAACTGTTCATAATCTTAATATCGAGTGCGTCTCACCCTTCATTGCTCACAAAATTAATTCAATTGTAAGCTATTTAGCCTCGTTTTGATCAACTTTTTTTACTAATCTTAAACAAAATTAGTATGACGTGCTAGTCTTCTAGGAACGAGTGGTGATCTTCAAGGTTGTGTGCTGTAAGCCAAAGCGCTTGGCTGTGTGTTCTCTGCTTCAGATATTGGTTATGTCGTACAGGTTTATTCAAGTGATACCCGCTCTTAGTTTAATTTGGATCGTTTCACTTCTTTGGTAAATATTGTCGTAATATTTATGCTCGTTCTGAGTACAAGGTGGAGTGATTATTTGTGTGTTTTAGCTTTAAAAGTTAAATGAATCTTGATGGATTTAGCAGTCGAGTTTTCATCCTTTGCTAAACAATCTTTTGGTATCGGGAGTCCTGTTTTGGATGCAACGAATTGGATCGTTGCTGGGAAATTTTTTTTTTGCAGTATTGAGACGTAATAAAGGTGCTCTCGTTTTTCTACTTTTATTTTAATTAAATTTTAGGGTCTCATTTACTCCGTAAAGAAATAAATTAACGAACTTGAAAAAATTGCTAAAGCTGTGCGACGATAAGTACTGTTGCGAATTCGTTAGTGAAAATCATTACGATCAAATTCTGAACTTTGGAATAGTTTGAGCTAATGTTCGTTGTACAATTGATGTTGCATTGACGTTTAACTTCTAGCCTATCATACAGCAGTTGTGACATACATTATCGGTTACATTTCATGTCCTTCAAACGCATCAGTAGGCTTCGTAAAACTAGACTTGAATGCTGTCGTTAACTCGTATGAGCTTTACTTGCCCGCAGCGTTAAAAGTATTAATTGTCGACGTTACTTGGTGATGGACTGTGCATTTCGTACTGCTCAAGTAAATAGACTATGAAAACTTACTCTAAATCTGTGGCGGGGATCTCATACATTAATATTCAGACGATGAGTTAGTAGAAACCTGGAAAGTTCTGATCGAATCACGGTGCTTACTATGTAAGTAGGCTCATTGGTTGGGGTCTGCGTGTCCATACACAAACCTCGAGGTCTATAGAGGGCTGCGAAGTTTTGTGGGACGAATTTGTTTGTTAGGCTGATGCTACATTTTACCGTGAGTGATCGATGGTGTGAGTACCGTTACATCGAAGTTTGTATTTGGAAAAGCGAAAGTACCAAACGTGTACACACGAGTATTTTATCCATGTTGCTTCGGACTTGCAGGTCTGTGTTAATCTTCTCATAAATGTATAGGAACTGTTTGCTTGTTCCTAGAAGTGAGGCATGAACACTTCTACCAAATTGGTTCCAAAATAACTCACTAATAGGATTAAATGTTCTCTTTCTATGAAGTTGCATCATAGGAATAGTATGGAAGTGTACGTTTGATTTCTCAACGAGATAGTTTTCAGTAAGTACGTTTTGTTGGTGTGAAGGAACTTTTTACAAGGATGACATGCTATTATTCATACGGAGGAAACTTTGCAGTTAGTGTAGAAAGTCGTCGATTTTTACTCTGCTACGTAATACTGTGAGGAATGCTATATACCAGTTCCTTGTCCATTATAAAGTTCTCCAACGTTCTGCATTTCATTCTCTATTACTGGGAGTTGTGGTGTAAGTCAAGTTACCTGATTGCCTATCATTGTTAGTCTTCCTGTGAATCCTTTTGCTAAATTTGCCATAAAATTTAACGCTCCTGTTGTCTTGCAATCTTCGCTGAATACCTCGGCAAGCATTTTTTTGCAGAGAAAGTTGGGTATGAGGTACTCGGTTATACAGGGTGTCCCCAAAATACGTGCTAACTCCTGGACTGCCCATCACGTGGAGAAAATGATCAAATTCTCCTTGATGGCATTTAATTTCATTGAACATGGCGTTCTTTTCTTAAATGTAACATTTTAGGCTTTTATCCATATCAATAAACACCTAGATCGAAACAAGTATGAATAATGGGCAGTCGAAAGAGTGAACACAATTTTTTGGGGACTCTCTGTATTTACCAACTCCCGAGTTTGTCATAAGAAATGATTCCTGCAAGTGAGCACTTTCGAGCCTTTAAAAATGTGTTGATTTACCTAAACAGCCCTTGTCTGTGGTCAATCTATTAAGTATGTATAGGGGTAGACTCTTAGAGGTGCGGAGCTGCGTGGCTGCAAAAATTAACTATACAATAAGTAGAGAAAGTCATCAATCTCATCTTTTGGTAATATACTTTCTTCAAAACGGACAACCTGGATATAGCTAGTGACAATGCCAGCGTTTGTGTTATATTAGGTTGTTACAAAAATAATGGTCGCTCGAAGGCCATCGAAGGCTTCTGAAATCGGCCATTATTTTTGTAACAACCTAATACATTACTTCATGACAGTAAAGCGATAAATTATTGGGCTGTGAGGGGATACTTCCAAACTGAAGAAATTAATCTTTCCATAGAAGTTGCCCGTACTTTCCTCTGCAACATTTCATCCTCGTTCTTGCCTCCGTTCAGTTTTGTAGTTTTGTTGATATCGTTTTCCGAGTTTACTTTTCTTCTGTCTCCCAGAAGTCTGTTCCAAACAACCGACGTCCTGCACGAGTATCGTCTTTCAACTTTGTCATCTAATTTTTCGTCTCTAAGGTGTTCCTCCCCACTATCACTGGCCCTTTGGAAGTGTACGGTGCTTAAACTTATTTAAAAATAGCTCGAGTCTCGTTGTAATGCTCGTGGCCGATGTCGAAACTGAAGGACGGTGTTAGCGAAATTGAAAGAATATTTTGTTTCATGTAGGATGTACTAGAAAAGGTTACAGCGGGTTGTGGTAAAGGAATTTCAAGCTTGTGTTTCATGTTTACGAGTTCTGGTTCTGGAAATCGGGATTTGACTACTTTTTCCTCATGATTGTAGGGGAGAAATTAAGTGGCCTGCGCTTGAGATTCAGCTCGAGTTGTGCAAGAAAGTCGAGTGTAATGCTGACGCTGCACCTTATCAGGAAAATGGATTTCATGGCCAAGTGTGGTCGATTCGCATGGACGTGCTGCTAAAGCCTTGTAAAGAGGGTTCATGGACTTGAATTTTTTGAAAAACGTTTGTCTGTATCGAAGTCAAAGTTGGAATTCGTATTATTCCTGCACTGACAGATAATTTTCGAAAAATTTACGAGTTGGTCATCCTAGGATCAGAGGGTTAAATCCTTTGCCCTGTCGTTACCACAGCGATAATATGCATCCGTGGGAATGTGTCGTGACCTGAATGCAGTTAATGGCGAAATTTTTGCAGCTTTGACGCGAACACATTTGTTCCTATAGTAGGGGAGGAGCTGATAATTTTTGCATCTGCTTTCTTCTACTCTGTTCCAGGTAATGTTGTGACGATTTTGACGGTTAGTCCACGTTAGCTCATGAAAATTGCTTAAGGATTACTCACGGGAGTGCTGCCAACGCTATGCCGTCGTTGCTATAAAAACTGCTTGTCATTCTAGTTTTCTCCGATGACTTGTCAGTACAGGATTCATTATGATAGCTCGGGAAATCTTTTTAATGGTTTTTGTCTTTCAATTTAGTTTTTTAATGAGTTTAAATCCTTACAAGAGTTGTGGCCTTTAAATCAGCTACTGGTATTCAAAGGGTAGAGTTTCGTAAACTGTAGGGGAAGACAAATTTCCTCTAAGTACAAACTATTGGACTGGCTTAGCGTTGTTAGTACGAAGGGATTTGCACGCTCCCTGGTCTCGGACGTGCTGTTTAAAAATTTAACGAGTTCTTCATTGCTGGCACTTTGATGATATTGAACAGATATTGCTTACTGTTCAAATTAAGAACTTTAGCGGGTGAATTAAACGCATGTGTAAGAAAAGTAATTGAAAATGTCTCCTGCGTACTCTATAAGTCTAGAAATTGCCTGCTTCACACGGTGAGTAATAAGTTCGAATATATTGGAAAAACAAGCATTTTCAAACAAAAAACGCATGTGTTCTAAATGACAGCCATTGAAAATACATTTAAATGCGTGTCCGCTACAGTTGATGCATTTTCGACTATCGTTACAATATTCAATAATCACATTCAAATGTAGAGTCAATTACAATAACATTGGTTAATTATAATTTTTTCTGTATTAACGAAGTCGTATTTTCTCCAGGTATAACATTTATTATAACGCCGAACGATTTAAACAAAAGGATAGCTATTTTAGTTACACAAGACGGGCGAATCTCCAACGGATATTACCAAAACCTTGCACGTAACAGAATTCTCATCTGGTGAACATTGAAGAGGTTCAAAGAAACTGGACAAGTAAAGAATAGGCTTGGACAAGGCCGTCCTCGGACTGCCAGAACCTTAAAACTGATGAAATCCACCAGAGAAAAGCTCAGAAGAAACACGAACAGATCCCTAAGGAATTTGGCCAATGAGGGGAATGTTTCCGTTGGAACTATGTCCACCATTCTTCACGAAGACTTGAAGACCCATCCTTACAAACTTCAAAAGAAACGGCTGTTATCTCCGAAAACTGTAGATAAATTTTTTCAAAAAGATGAATCCGAGTCTCTCGTACCTGCTTAGGCGCGCTACCGAACCTCGCATTCTGTGTGCAAAAAGAAACTTTATTTCCAACTAAATTCAACGTACAAAATCATCTACTTTGGTCTGAGATTGGTGACATTGACACCTCGGTAGTAACTCGAAAACAAGGAGCGACATCGGTGATTGTTTGCGGCCGCGATCGCTTTAACTGAAACAAATCCTTAAGTGCTTGTATAAAAAGGTGTTAATATTCACAAATAAAATTACCCCAACATTCCTGCACTCGTTGTTGCCTTGGACTAAAAATAATTTCAATCAAACACCAGTGGTCATTTCAGCTACATTCGACTCCCTCCCATGGTGCTTAAAGAACGCAAGTGCATCCTCCCATGTTTCACACTTCATTTCGAATCTTTCCATACTAGAGAGTAGGATTTCAGCGACATACGAACAAAATTTATAGGCACGTGAGTCAAAATTCGAAATATTAGAATGGTACAAAATCCCTCGGTAAGTCGTGACTCGTTCAGGTCATTCTCGAAGCGTTCTCAATTTGTTAGCGACGCAAAAGAAGAGCATATTGAATAAAATGGGTTAATTTCAAAGTTTTGCGTATTCAACTAAAATTTTTGTTGCATTACTATACATTTTTTTTTGTTTAATAAACATTTGATTTAAAAGCCGTAGCGTTAATTACAAGCCTGCAGTTTTTCGAAGCTTTCTAACAAGTTTTGCAATATCGTCGCATGTAATGTTCGTTTTATACTTTCATTAAATTGTACAGATAATACTGTCGGGTACAGGAATGTTTTACAAGGGCACAAGCTGCGACCTTGTAAAATTGTCAGCTCAATGGTTAACAGACATCACAACAGTTGCAAAGCCTCATATGAAGAGTTTATAGACTAAAATTTATTACTCGTTACTGAATTTCAATATTAGTAGGTGCGAACTGAACTTTTCTTTGGTTATTCAAAATTCACTATTTAATTTTTTTCTTGAGACGATTTGTTTGAGAATTTAATTTGGTACCACTCTGAATGTCCTTAAAGTTTAGATACATTAAATATCTATCACCTATGCAGCAGCTAAAGAAATTCATCGCAATGATCACGCCACCCAACTAATAGAACTGTGTTTAAAAGCAGGACCCCTAACGTTTTAAAATCTCTTGCAGCATAGTTCAATTTAAGTCCAGCTCAAATCCGTCACTGTTGCTGCTGCCTATACTGAAGGTGAAATTGAAGATGACAGTTAAAGCTGCAGGTCTCATCATCTATCGAAGGGCTTCCAACGCGATCGAATACCTACTCTTGCAGGCAGCCTACCCTCCTAGGCACTGGACTCCACCTAAAGGTTTCTAATTTGCTATGTTGTGCGTTTCGCTAATCAGCGTTTTAGTTTTGAATTACATTTGTCAATTTGATTAGTTTTTAAGTAGATACCTGGGCCTGCAAAAATTGCTTTGCTTCACCAAGGTCAGTTGCTGTTATTGTAGAATTTATTGGTTTCTATGGGGACGTTTTTGCTTTCATAATTTACTAATGTCATAGAGGTAGGCTATTGATATTTTGGGTTATTTTAGAAAGAAAGTAGTGGTACTTGTTAACGAAGCTCTGACATGGCTCAATTTTAGCAGTACACGTTCACGTCGTATCGACATAATTATCAAAATTAAGATTCCGTAATGATGCAACTAGTGGATTGATACATATGCGTGTACTACGGCTTTTGTGGGATAATTTAACGCACTACCATTGAAGCGAATCTGTTAAGAAGTATTTGTGATTTTAAAAGAAATGTTTACGAGACAATTATACATCATCCAGTGATTTACGTTGATCTGACAAAATATGTATTCATAAAAGCCCTAATTGAGAAATATACGACTAATAAATTTTTGAGGCGAATGAAGGAAGGTAAAGACAGCACTGCCGTAAAAATTGATGATTAGAACTAGATCACTAATAATTGCGATGTTTTTCTCTTGAGCTAGACCATAGGACACATACGTTTAGTAATTTCACGAATCTGTTGATTGCTTTTTGTTAAAATTGTGGATGAGCAAAAGCTGTCGAATAAACTGTTCAGCAATTCGCCATGTTTTCCAATTTTGAGCTCCCAATTCCCATTTTGCTTCTCTTTTGCTAGCAAAATGATTCTTGAATGTTACTTTTTAAACAAGTTATTTTCATACTTTTTACCAGTTTTCTTCGTAGAATCTCTGGTATTGACATAAATCGTCATGTTCAGATTATTTTGCAGCTTTCGTGACTTCTATTTGAAAAATTTGAATTCAAGAATTTGATCAGTTATTACAGAACTTTTACTTTTATGCAATAAAATCCGTTAACACAAAATATTTTTTGTGCTTGTTCGTGTGCGAGTCACGTCATGTGATGTTAACCTCGCAAAAAATACATTGCATATTCTTCCTAAATAAAGTAATTATTAATCACCTCAGGCGCTATTTCTGTCTAAAGCAGCTGAAATTCAGTTCTTTTTGCAGGACATGTAGACCCTGGTGAAACTGACTTGCAGACCGCCATACGAGAGACGCAAGAGGAGGCTGGACTGAAAGACAAGGAGCACTACACTGTAGACCTGAACTTCAGAAAAGAGTTACATGTAAGCTTGGATAAGTAGTTTCAAAAGTCAACCTTCCGAAATCATTTCTTTACACTCCATACGAGTTGTAAAATGTGGTATCCTAATTGACTTTTTCTATGAATTCAGGAAAATTTTATGTGTACTGATCATTTTTACAGTACATGCCTAATTATGATACTAATGAAGTACATGTATACATCTCAAGTCAAAACGTTATTGAAAATTCTCAACTGGTGCCATGTCTGTCTCCTAGTAGAACTACTAGGAAATTAAAATTACATAATTTACTGTGATTAATTATAATGTATTATAATTTATAATTCCCTAATTACACAGACTTCACAATTTTATAAAGCGAACCAATGATCTTTCATTCGTGCAGTACCACGTGAAGCGAGGCCCAAAAGTTGTGGTGTACTGGCTGGCGGAGCTCAACTCGGACATACAGGGAGACCCTGTCCGTCTGTCCGAGGAATCTAGAGATCATCGCTGGTTGCCTTTGGATGACGCAATTGAGCTCCAGGGCTTCAAGGAGATGGGAGCTCTGTTGCGGGAATGCGAGCTATACATCACTGCTAAACAGTGATGGGATGAAGCTGTTCTTTGCACGTCACTGCGATGTGTTAGAAGTTTCACTCAATTCTGGACAGCACTGGTGGAAGGAGCATTTTACAGCTGAGCTCAGATATGAGCTGTACGTTACAAGTTCGCTGTCGTGTGCTGTTCGAATGGTAAGTACATGCTAATTTACGAATTTTAATGTGGATTTATGGATATTATAGTGTATTCGGCAGCGAGTGAATAACCATTAACTTAGTTGTCATCGTCGTTACTGGGTAGTTAATATGTTCACTTGCATTATGAGGGTTGAGAAGCTCACTAGGTTGGAGGAACCTTCCCCATGTTGATAGCTCGTTGTGTTTGTCGTGGCCGGTTTTGTTCGTGTTGACCGCATAAGGGAATTGAGCTGTCATGTGGTTTATGCTCTTATAAAGAGAGCATGTATTGGGGTCATCTGAGTGTACTGAATCAGAAGTAAGAACAGTTGTTGTTTGTTGTATCGTTTAGATTGATTTAATGAAACTACAGATATCAAGTATTCTGATAGGCGTATAAGATGTGTAGAGTTAGATATTTTACAAGTAAGTATTATTAAATTTTTGTACGAATTTTTTAATGAAATGAACTTCCATGTGGATTTTGCTCTAAAACTTACTGCACATTCCTAAAGCAGTACATATCTTTTATAGACATAACTAAAAAGCTACTTTACATGGAAGAGAATCATTGGGGCTAAAAAACAGTTGCACTTTTAGGGTACATCTGATGAATCTTTTACTGACAGAGGTGGATTATTTCAAACATGTTGCGAACTCTAAATCGAGAAATTAAAGATTGACATTCAAAGTTATGTTTTAGGACAGAGTTTTTAGATACAGTTAGAGTTTGAACAAGTTTTATTTTTGTCTTTATAAATGGATATTCTCACAAAATGTCTCGCAAAAATCTAAGTTGGCGAGTTTGAAATATTTACTTATGAACATCTGATACTTCATGAAGTCTAAGATTTTGTGACTATTGATAAATTTCATTGACAACTGTATGTTTGCACATGTTGGTAAGTTCGAAAATTATGTGATTCTTACAAATATTTACTGTTTAGAAGCTAGAAGTTTTATAATACTGATAAGTGATATTACGTCATTGTTATGATGACGCAACAGATAGACTGCTTCTATCAGTACGGTACAGTCCGAGCCTCTGATGCGATAGCAAACTTTATTAATGCTACTTACAAATATACTTATATCCGGACAAAAGAAATTTGGCTAACAACCTTATAAATGATAGTCCAGAAAATCCAGAAGCGCTACGTTTCCGAAAATCTCCACCTATCGCCTCGAACCCAGCCTATTGAGCAAATATATTCGCTATTCATTAACACATTTATTGTGGTATGACCCACCGGTGGGTCACTCAGTTTAGGTTCTGTAATTTTTTCAAAGCTTTATAGTGGCTGTATGTACAAAGTAAAAATTTGCACCGGCTAGGCAACCGCACTTAACGTGTTAAACACAAATTAGAATTATTTTGTCAGTGACTCCAAATATTTCCACAAGACAATTTTCATCATCTCAATTTGTTCCGCCTCGTACAACTTTACTTCACGTTTTTACCAGGTGCTGTAGCGTATAAAAGACATTGCTTTTCGAGTCCTAACATATCTAAGGATCATTGGAGTTCGTACTCTGTTGGATCATTCTTGTAGAACCTTCCACAAGTGAGAGACAGCATCTTAATGGCGTAAAAACTTATTAATGGCGTGTACTGATAAAAGCATTGAAGACGCTCTCGCGTGAAGTCATTTGCACGGAATGTGGGACTCCTCTTAACCATTTTGATCCGGCTTTTGCTCTCAGTTGGAACATATATGTCCCAACAGGATCGAGAGGGTTAAGAGAAAAAGGGAAGCAGAAAAAAGATATGACTTTCCTAATCACCCAAATCTGACTTAAACAAGCCTTTTACAAAAAGTGTCGCTGATTCTGTAATGAGTTGTAAGGAATATCGCAAAAACTTAGATTCCTCAAGGTGCAGTGATGAGAACAGGTACCATCAGCATCTCCACCCAAGTAAAGCTCAGCAATCCTACATGTCTCCCGAGGAATGCTAAATCCTTAGATGTCCTGACGGTCAATCCCATCCAGTCCCTATCCTAGCCCAGTTCCTTTATTATACAATAATCCCATTGAAGGGTTTCACCAATTAGCTCCTAATAATAGTTTATTAATACATTAAATGAATTTGAGTCGTGTTTAACACTAATTATAATACAAACAACACTAACAATGGTTGCACCGCCTCGGACATGGCACTTATATCATACCAACGAATTAACAACCCCTTTCTCACAAGACCATTACTTCTAGGAATTCAGCCACGATATTATCTAACTCTATGCATTCCTCTTTTCAGCAGTTTGCAGGATAATGGTCGGAAATAAGCCCTGACCACACAGTTTACCACAAAATTGTCAGAAAAATTACATATAAAGTCTTGCGAATCATTGGAGATGTTAGCACGGTTTTCTCGTGTATTTTATGTTTTTAAGTGCATTCAAGTTTTTTGGAATTGATACGCATTTAATGTATAATGGGGCATATTTCTACTCGTATGATTGTCACCGTATGAGTAGCTTTTTTCCAATTTATTTCATCTGAAGAAAATATGAATTAAAACCCATGAAATTAAATGCACTGTGATTTTCATAGAATTAAAACTAATACGGTACGAGAATTAAAGGGATAAGAAATCGCTTGTTGTAACAAAGTTTATACGATATGAAGATCAATAATCAAACAATTCATTCAATTAGCTAAACCGACGAGGTATAATTATATGTTGTGTAATTCATGCAATGGCTAAACATTTCACAACTTTTGTGAAGAATTATATTTAGGATGAATCTTTCAACTTGCTTACAGTTTTCTTAAGGGCTAATGAAATCAAAACGTTCTCATCCTTGAACTCATTCAAAATTCGTCCTCACGGAGACAAATTAAGTGAAGCTTTCCTCCTTCCTTAACAATTTTCCAGTACAGGAATTGTCTCACAATTGTCCCCGCCTGTCCTTACTTAGATATATTCAATTCACATACTAGACGATACATGCAACAGTCAACAGAATAGACTTCTGTTTACATATGAAAGACTAAATCATATTCGGCTGGTGAGAGTGCTTTTTCTGTCGGAGGTCAAGCACAAGAAAAGAAGAGTAAGACGCTGGTGAGGGAGGTTGCAACAAACAAAGAAGAGGAAGACGCTGGTGAGGGAGGTTGCAACAAACAAAGAAGAGGAAGACGCTGGTGAGGGAGGTTGCAACAAACAAAGAAGAGGAAGACGCTGGTGAGGGAAGTTGCAACAAAGAAGAGGAAGACGCTGGTGAGGGAGGTTGCAACAAACAAAGAAGAGGAAGACGCTGGTGAGGGAGGTTGCAACAAACAAAGAAGAGGAAGACGCTGGTGAGGGAGGTTGCAACAAAGATACTTGCCATTATAACAAGTGAGCTGCATTCACAAAGAAGAACTCTAAGCCATAATTTAACTCGTAACCGCCTCACTATGAGTCAGTGAAAACTACGATTCTTAATTAATATATGTATATATATAACATTATTATCAGCCCATATCCTGATTAAACTGTGAGCTGTAACACAGAAAAAAGATTATTACACAAAATTAAGGTAATGAGTATTATAATAATCTAGCAGTTGGAATTACCTGCCTGTCTCATGCACTTTTCATCCTACCAAATAAATGTACAAAACAGGTAAATATAAGGTATATGTACCACATAGACACTTGTTACAAAGAAGTACACAACTTTTGTGAAAAATACACCAAAAACTAACAGCTCATCCATTTAATTAGCTACATCTATTTTTGAAATATCTAAACCAGTTTAGCTATTGCTCGCCGTAATTTCGATTCATAAGGAACAGTTACTGTTTCTCCTACGATAACCAAAACGTCTCTTGATCCCGCTGCCGACATGGTTGACGCGGCTAGAAATACGGCATGGGACTTGGGTAAACAACCGAATAATTATCGAAGTAATTATCCGACCCAAGAATGGGCCCGAAGGTTCGCTCCTATAGCCTCATTCTATTCTATTCTTGCTTGCTCTAAATCAGAGGTTCTCAACCAGGGATAAATTTACCCCCAGGCCCTCGTAAATTTACCCCTGGTTCAGTACCTCTGCTCTAAATGAACTGCTATCCACTCGAGCAAAAAATTAAAGATTGTCAACAGACTTGAAGATTTACATCAACGTTCTCATGGCAGAGTCACAGCGACGTCTTCCTTCAACTCCTTCCCTCTGAACTCATCACTCCTCATCTAATTCTGACGCACTTTTTCACATACAAATCATCTGATAAAAATTATTAGTATTAATCATAGTGCAATAATACTCGGGTTACATATTTACTTACAATACTAATTCCCATTTCTCATACAGTGAAGTATACTCCCTTAGGTCAGGAAACAGTATATAGTAAGGAAACCATTCTGGCATTAATATTCTGGAAAACATTTCGAAAATTAGTTCTTTATTTTCCTCTTTGTAATTTTTTGAAGTAAAATTTATGACGAGGAAAGAATAATGTACAGTTTAGGTTTTAAGAATTTTTTCTCTGCACCAACTGTTTCCGACTACGGGAAGTAGAAGCTAGGCAAATATTTAAGCAAATAATAACGTAGTGAAATCACGGCTCCTTTTCTATTGTAGACATGTTCTGAGTACCTAATTTTTTCCGTTTATATTTTATTTATAATTTTACAAATATATTGATCAGCTTAACATTACTACAGTTATTATGTAAATGGATAAACTCGTTTCCAAGAGCAGCTCAAAACTTTTAAAATAACATTGCGGTAAATATTGCTTGCTTAGCTTCTATTATAATATGTATACATAACTTTAGACCAGTGTTTCTCAAAGTGGTCCGTACCGTCCCCCTGGGGGCGTTGAGGAAATGCAAGGGGGCGGTAGGAGGGTACGCCTTGAATGGAGGGTGTATATTACTGTACAATATACAGTAATATGCGTATATTACTGTACAATATACAGTAATATGCGTATATTACTGTACAATATACAGTAATATAATCATTACGGGGCAGTGGAAAATCAAATGGTGTCCTAAGGGGGCGGTGATTGAAAAAACTGACCAACACTGCTTTACACCTAACATAGACTCACAAGAAAATGTTGCCGGTACTCAATTTGAACACCAAGGACAACACTGGGATATAAAGAGTCCAAGGTTTATTGGTACGTATTGCTACTAGCAGCAACTGCACCGAATTCTGGATTACAGTACCCCTAAAGAACGACAAGTACTCGAGGTACACTGAAGTAGTACGCCTCAAAGTACACCCACTGAGAGATAGTAATAATAGCAGAGGTACAAGTAAGCTATAAAAATTTGAAATTCTAATCCCTCATATGAATTTAAATTTTCAGTCAACAACAAAATCTAGTAACAGAAATTTGGCTCACTGGTGTAAAATGAGTAATCCGTGTTTTCTCGTATCGATAGTTTTTCTTTTTTAACAGACAAAATTTTAGCATTGCCCAAATTTAACAAAAAACACTTGGAGCAATCGATAAGCCTAGATATCTTTGGCTTTGACTGAACAACGGTCTACATATGAGTGTTAATTCTAGAGCAGGTTGAATGCTAAAGAACAGCACGACCAGCATTAACGAATGTCCAAAAATTAACCATTTTCTTACAATGCCTCAATATTAAATACGGGAGAATGACTTGTCAATAAACACCACAAATTCTAACAGATACAAGTTTGGAGAGAAACGTAAGTTTACACAAATCATGAGATCCTGGAAGCATAATGAAAACCTTCACATCATTTTAATAGTTTTTGCAGCTCCTATAAACGACCCTGCTTCAGGTTTTCGAACAATCAGTTAATGTTCGCTTGAACTTTTCTAATTTAAAACAGGCGATAAAAATGATGTCTATTCATTTAAAACTAAATTGGGAGAGGCAACGAATCGTTCAGTGAAACTTTATTCTGATAATATAATTATGGAGTAGAGAAAGGACTTCACTTCATCGAGGGTCTGAGAACACGTACCATTTTAGTGTAGGTCGAGACAACTTTTTCAGTCATTTTTCCAATCACTGATGCTACAATTTGCCTCCGGATAAGTAAAATCATAAAATAAATGGCAGTGCTTCATGACATTCAACAATTACAATGTATTCATCCATCCTTCTTCACTTTCACTTGAGATTCAATGCTAAGTTTCATAGAACAAGAAACAGTTTTTGAGACAATATGTAGGAAGAAACAGCTTCAATAATTGCACCATGAACTCATACTTTGGAAGACTTTTTACTTTTTAAATATAAGAATCGAAAGGAACCTAATACGTAAGTAGTATTATATTAAAAGGTAGTTAAAATTCTCAATACATAATTTGAAGAAAAAACATTAATGGAAAAAGACTATTTTAGCAGCTAAATCATTAGTCACAAATGATTATTTTACATCAAAAGATAAAAAAGTTACTCAAAAATGTAACAGAAATAAAATCAAGTTATTTTCTTCATGAATTGATCCTAGTAGGAAAATGGATGTTCGATTAAAAGCCACACAATATTAAATTAAATCAGATTTAAACTTTAAAATGGCCATACAAGTAAATTACACCTAGAAATTGAGTAGCTACACAGCAAAAACTTCAACTCATCACACTACTAATAGTGTAGAAGAGCTAAATCTTCTTAAACCCAAAGTAGCAGTGAAAACAGATCAACTTGCTTGGAGTTCAATAACCTAGTGAAATTATTTCTTAACACTAAGAAGTCTTTATACGAGTTTTCAAGAACTCACCTAGTCTCAAACTCATCAAAAAAGTAGATCAATGGTCACAAATGTACAATTCTTCTAATTTCTAATAATTGGCAAGTATGTTTTAAATCTATTCTCTTCTTACCACTTCAACACATTAAAATATTATTTGTCTTAATTTGAATCAGAGTCATTCTTTGAAAAGTGACTAACTCTAAGTCAAAAATATGAACATTTCAACAATTAAATTACCTATTATTTTCTGTATTTATTAGTAAGTTTTCTGAGACATGTATTTTTTATCTCAATAGCATCAATTTTTCTACACCAATGATTTATTTTCAACATAAATTGTAGAAAAATAGCAGCAATTTTCAAAATTTTAGTGTATGATCTATCATCTGCATGTTATTGATTTGAAGTACAGATAAAAAAAACAAAATAGTAAGTGATCTAAATTAGAGCAGTGTTTTAAGTTACTTTTTAATGCAGACAAAAATTTATTGATGTAACAAAAACCTATATTGAATACATTTCATGGTTTGCAAAAGAAGCAAAGAAATCGTTTGACCCACAAGACTACTCATCTAATCTTACTATAGCATGTGACAACCATGTATGTTCACAAACATGCCACCCAGTAGCTATGATTTGCCATAAAAAAACATGAAAAGCATTATAGGTTAAGTGTGTCTCAATTCCTATGTTTACCATATAACTAAACTCTATCAATTTTAACAAAGAGCATTAGAATGTCTGACCATTGTCTCTTGAGGATGTCATACACAATGCTGCTTGGCAGGGTAAAATTCCACAAACACCTAGTCTTCCAAACCTAGTAAATGTTTTATCTATTGTATGACTACTCAACTGTAACAGAAGCTAAACAGTAGGCAGCATAATTGTAAAGCAGCAACTAAATCAAGTAATTAGTGCATATAGATTTAATTACATTCTGAATAAATCTATTGCATATCATTTTCTCATTTTCAAACATAGCCATTCATTGCATAATTTTTTTAAATTTAATGGGGAAATTTCTAATATATATAAAATCAGTCATCTAATAGAATTTTCAGAAAGTGAACTTTCTTTGAATTGCCTTGGTTTAGGAATTACCTGCTGGAACTGGTCTCTCTGAAGAATTTGTTCAGGGTGATAAACAAACTTTTGAGTGACTTCCTTGTCTGTCTCATGGTGATCTCTGTGCACAGCATCACTATGACTCCGATTGTTGATTTTTAGTGAAGATTTATGGCTTAGTTGCAAACTATCCTCTGTCTTGGTTTGCCTTTCTTCTTCAAAATATTGAGTTTTCAACATTAGTTGATGAGCACGTCTGTCTTTGGACGAGTCTGCCATCTTTGAGATCACTTCTTGGAGGAGCGATATGCTTTCACTCACAACCTTTGAGTCCGACTTATACTGGTGCAGTAAGCGAGTCAGCTCTTGCAACTGAAATAAGAATATTTTTTAAATTTACTGTGTAAGAACTCATTCCTTACCATATTAACATTTTAGTATAAAATTCAAGAATAGGCTAACAATCACTAACATGTAAAATGCATCAAGTTTTAGACTACTGGCCATGAAATGTTAGTAAAATTATTGCATCTTACCACAAAAAATTTAGCTAGACCTATATGAAGACTAGTAAAATTACTCTATGTAGAGTTGAATGATCAATCTTCTGGTAGTCTAAATCAATCAACTCTGCAGTAAAATCTAGTTAGAAGGCCACAACATGTATTTCCATAGGGAAGAGTAGAGTATACTATGTCATCTCATTTCAATGAATAAAATTTTTTAAAGAAAGCAATTACTGTAAAATAAAGAAAAAATTGTTTAACTACCACACTACTCGAACAAAACATTATGTAGTAATATGATTTCAGTCCCCAAAAGAAAGAAAAATACCATGAAATGCAATAATTTAACCAGGAACTTGTTTTTTATTTACCCTCGTCATAAGAGAACTAATTATTCTACCAGGGTAGAATTCTAGCAAGTCTGCTATTAGAATTAATGGTTATCATAAATTCATAACATCTGAAAACAATAACATAAACCCATTTGTGTAACAAATATCAAATCACAGTGCAAAATACCTCTCTTTCATACTCATGTAGTCGTTGTAACTTCTGAATGCTGTTAAGTCGGGAATAAAGCTCCGAAGTGAAATAAGCCACATAAATAAAAAGAGCCACTAGTGAGATTACGGACGCTACATTGCGACCAGCTATACGCAGTTGCACCATGCTCACATACAAAAGCTTCTGTTACTTTCTAGTGAAAAATTTCAAAGGATACCTGTAAAAAAAATTATTGAACAATTAATCATGTGCACTTGGACCGTATTCCAAGATTTACGACGTAACACTCCGACACTCGTATCCTTCCGTACATTTTGACAACTGTCCGAGCAGCCTAGTATTCCAAATTTCCAAATTATAATTCCAATCGTCCTGATATTTACTTGGTTGATTCTTTCGCATGGAATGACACAGGTTGGCCTATGAGAAATTATCTTAGACAAGCAAACTGGCAAAAAAGTCAGGGATATATATATATATATATATATATATATATATATATATATATATATATATATATATATATATATATATATATATATATATATATATATGTTCCTATTTTCCTAACATATGTTGTGTAACGTGAAACATTAAAAAACAAATGAAAAAATATCAAGATTTAACTCTGAAAGAGCACAAAAAATACACTGTACGTTTGAAACTCAGGCAAAATTTACTTACAATATTTTTTATCACTCCAGAGAAGTGATCATATTGTAAGTATATTTTATCACCGTTTTATCTTTGACAACGTTTTTGTTTTGCCTTCTGCTTGTACCAAGCTCTTTTCTGAAATCTGATTCATTAAACTACTGCCCTAGTTTATCCAGGAACTAAGGACTACTGTAAATAGTAGTCTTTGCTAGGAACACAAACTTCCACGTTTCATGATCCGAGGCCGTAATAACACGGTCGCATGTCGCTCGCTGAGAAAGGAATTGGAGGGACTCACTCTACTGAACTAATACTGATATGAGTTCTGTGAATTTTTACAGATAGACTGAAAACTGTGACAAGAACCTAAGAACCTCTTACAGAGAAAGTGGAAACTTTGACAAGTACTTAAGAACCTTTTACAGAGAAACTGAAATTGTGACAATAATCTGAGCTGCAGTGCAGTTGCTGGAGTCCAGGCTGGTGGGCTGAGTGTCACTACACTTGCCAGAAGCCTATTTGGAGCCTTTTTGGAGGGCTCCAGTTCTACCAACCAACCATGTCGCTCGCTGATGTTGGATTTCACTAGTGAAATGTATAGTGGAACTGATGGAGTTTGCAAGGCTTTTAATATATGGCTGTAGACTAGATGATCTTTACTGAGAGGAATCACTACGTTGGAAAATAAATGTCTAAGTTTGTTCAAGGAATGAGAGGACTGCAACATAGATAACATACAAATTTTTACCTATTAAATAGCAAATTTTTGTCTGTTTGGATGTGTAGTTAGAACTTCATTTAAAGATATCCTTGCATTAATTTCTTTGAAATCTTCACAGATTTCCTTGCTGGTTAGAAAAGGAGCTGAGATTTGAAAGACCATGCAGAGCTCTAAATGGAATATTGGTTTCAGATTCTGAAACTTATCAACACTATTGTTTATGTTCCTAAACAGTAGTGTTAAATAGTCACTCATAAATGGTCTCTCAATGTAGATTGTTTATTTATCACTGAAGAAAATGTGCTGCAATAAAAAATAGATTAATTGAAGTTATTGAAAGTGTTCATGTTCTAGCAAAAGAAAAAGAAATTAATACTATGTAATATTATTAAATTTGTTAGATTTCTATCATATGACTTCTGGATCAAAGTGTTCAGTATCACTTTTGGCTTTGATGTGGTATTACTAAAACAAAAATATAACTTGTATCTGATAAAATTTTCTTTCTTTATGACAGGAGCTGCTGACTAATATAATTTTGATAGGTCGAATTATAATTCTGTTTAACCATGAGTGCCAAACAGGAAAAGAATGGTATTAGTAGCAGTAAAAATACAAAAACTAAATCTTCATATTATTTGATACATAGGGCCATTACAAGTAATTCACAATGGCCAGACAAGGTAAGTTTACCTATTGCTTTTTTTGAAGAAGTTTTAGTGTCATTTTTTTATTAATTTAAGTGCATTATAGTTTATTACAATATTTTAATGACATATTTATGCATTAATTCATTGATGTTTAATTTATGTTTACCTCAAAGGAGGTGAGCCAGATTTTATGTTAAAGGGAATATGAATTTCATACAGCAAGAAGAGAAAGGATACCCAGCATTCAGGTTTGCCTAGCAACTATGCAGAGTAAAACAAGCCAGTTAATAAGATCACAGTGTGAGTGTATTTTTAGGTGAAATAGACATGATTAAATTTTTATCATGAATAAATAATATTTAAGTGTCCTGTTTTTATGAGCCTGAGATATGCCATGACTAGGTGAGCTCAAACATTTTATTAACATTCATTCTTTTTCATCATGGCCAGACTTGTTTCCTGACATATTTTGTATGAAGTATGCCTTTACTCTCATAGTTTTGCTCAAATAATTAGGATTTTTAACTGATATCAGAATGTTATGACTGCATCAGCATGCCTTGTAAAAGACCCAGCTGGGTGTCTCTTTTCACATAACCACCCACATGGACAGACCCCCACCACTCAAAACATGTGCTCAGAGCACTTATTTCTATTTCCCTCTCAGTATCCCTTTCTGTTTCATCCCTATACTTAGGCACATCCTATGCCAAACTCTCCCTGAAATCTTTCCTACTGGTATTGACCTACCAACCTCTTCTCACATTCTGCTTGCATCTGTAGTAAATAAGCATTCTTGCTTTTCTGAATTAAGACCAGCAGCTCCTGTACATTGATTAGTGAAAATATGTCAAAACTCACTCATAACTTGATCAGCTTGCACTCAATGAAAGTCGTGACATTTTCATTAAATGGATTTGGGATATATTTGAATAATAACTTGTAATTTTTAATTTTTCAGGTACATCATATTAGCAATTTTGGGATAAATATATTCAATATTATGTAAAATATGTACAGTATTTAGTTGTTAAATGAAGCATAGAAAATGCATTCATGCAATTTGAAATCCCATAGCATTTAATCTTTAGTAAAATGTATCTGACAGCAACTCTTTGGTACAACAAAAATTGGTACTTGTTTCATTATATACTTTAAGTACTTAGATCTAAGCATCATCTTGACATAATTGCAGAGAATTTCCTCACCTTGATAAATAAAATTTGTATTGTTGTACATAAAAGCAATTCTGTTTCAGCAAAATTAGCTCTATTTTTGTACTTCATTCATGGAATTCTTTGGTAAACTATATTATAAAAATTCTAATCTAGTAAATTTGTTTCATTTCTTGTAAGTATTGTTGGTTTCACAGGGTCTCTCCAAGTTTCTTTTTTTATTTCTAACACTTGTATTTTACTGAATTTCTTTTACTTTTGCAGGATGACTTCTTAGATGTCATTTACTGGGGCAGACAGATTTTAGGCCTCATTCTTGGAGTGATCTGGGGAGTGATTCCTCTTAAAGGATTCCTTGGACTTCTTTTGTGAGTAGTTCTTAACTAAGCTGTAATTGGGAACTCTAAAACTTCCTTTCAAGTTCTCTACTTATTGATACCACAAAATCTCTGCATCATTATTTTAATAAATTCTGTGTTCTTGATATTTGTCATTTTATGTAGGAATAGATGAACTACTGATCAATTGAAATTATGTATTTATAGTAAAATGTTTTCTAATCTCACATTTTGCTAGATTTTTTCTATGTTAAGCTGTCAAGTCAATGACATACATATATCTATGTGTAAAATTGATGGTGAACTTCAGTTTTAGATTTTGAGATATGTTTATGTAGTAATGTGTATTATTGCTTTTCTTTAACTTGATGAATTTCTTGCTTTGCTTAACCATTAGCAGTTCACAGTCAAAATTTTTTGTTGAAGGTTTTCATGAGCTTAGAATTCCAGTGATGGTAGCAAATATATTTGATGTATTTTTAAATTATTGTTAGAAATTCATATTTTTTATTGAAATTTATTCATGATATTATGGGGATCAAACGCTGAATTACGGTGGAGGTGTGTGAATAAAAACTAAGGCCATCATTCATAGTACTTTTAAGGGTAATTTTTCTTGTCATCTTATTTGTGTAGTGTTGGTATATTTCTGGATATATTTGAGACCATTTGTGTAAATTTTCCTGTTTTAACTTCTGAAATTCTCATGCTGCTGTTGTTAAGATAATTTGCTCCTAGTAAAGCTGTAAAATTGTAATGAATTATATAAACTCTTCAGATAAATCATCCTTCTTGAAATTTGACAAACAGAATATAAAATTTATATTGTATAGATGCTGTAGTGTGATGATTGCAACAGTTTGGTTTGTGTTGCAGGTTTTGTATCGTCAGTGCTGTTGCTGTATACTTGTATGCATTCACATTCCAAAATGTTGATGAAGAAGACTATGGAGGTGCTTGGGAGATTGTCAAAGAAGGCTTTGTTACATCTTTTGCTGGGTTCTTGGTGAGTGCAAATATTTTTGTTTCTTTGTGTTATTCAAACACAGCAAAGAATTTGCAGGGCATTCATTCAGTAGTTTTAGTGTTATTATTAAATAATAGATTGTGATTTTATGTATTGTGTGTTATTCGAAAGTTATATGTGTGTATATTTTCTTTCCTATTGTATTCCTTGGCCTAATTTGGTTTTCCCTACTCTTTTACTATGAATTCCCACATCAATACCCATAACAACTGACGGGCAACTAATGTGTCTGGATAAATTCTCAATTTTCTACACACATTGAATATTTCTTTGTGGCATGTCCCTAAGGCTGGAATAACTTTTATTTGTATGTTTATAATTTGTTCAGTTGTTAATTTGATTTTGTGCAGGCCATGTGGATAATCATCTTCTCGGGTCTACATTTCAAAGACTGAGGGCAGACAGCTGTACGTGCTCGTCTGGCCCTGTATGCAGTCTGTGCTACACTGGTAATTTTTTACTGAAATTTATACTGCTTCATGCTCACAAATAGCTAGATCCTCCTATTCTGTGTTGAATTCTCTTGGATTTTTTGTACGGGGAAAATGATAGATTCCTTTCCATTGGTCTCGAAATTTTCTTCATTCAGACGCTTTCGTATGTCATTTGAAGTTGCATATTAGTTTTGTGTTTGAATTAATTACGCAAATTATGTTCATTCATCTTATTCTAAATTAGTTACGCCTTACATTGATCACGCTCAGGTTGTTATTTCGTTGATTTTAGCACTCGGCTTAGTTCACTGCTGTTGATTTTCGTAAAACCTGTCACATAACCTTTGTCCTCAACATTACTCTTATATTCCTTAAATTATTAATTTGTGTCTGGTAATATCACACCCTTGAGGTTTCTCCATGTATGTTCTGAGCTTAATTTTCTTATATCTATCTATTAAAATGTTATTTATTGAGAGAGGAATGGCGTATCAGCGGGCTTCTTGCAGCGTTCTTCCATCAAATCTGTTCTCAAAAGCATGATTTATATCATAAAGTCGTGGTCTATCTATCCCCTTTTAGTTTAAATTATAATGCGTTTTCTTCTGTCAAGGAATATCTTTTGATAACTCTGATTCTTATTCGGCACTTATCAGTTATTAGGGTTTCTTTAAAGATTTGACGTGAGTTGGCGAGTTTGAAAATAATTTGTTAAAGCGGTGTCTTTTTCTCTTTGGCCAACGAGTAAATGCTATTTTGATACTAGGTTTGTTAATGATTTTCAACTTTTGAGTGTAACTGTTGAGCGCTAGTTTTGATTCTGTAAAATTCATCTTCGTAGCGTCATTTTATTTATTCAGTTCCCCAAAATCGTAAAGTTTTGAAGCAAATTATTTAACTTAAATAATTGGGTCATCTGCTGATCAAGTTTAGGACAAAGATATCGTCGTATTATCACTTTGTGTCCCGTCATGCATATTGTTTTCAAAGATTACCAGACATTTATGATATAAAAATCATTAAACCGTAAATTCTCGCTGTTTTCGTTTGCATGCCTTGTTTTATTTATTATTTCCGGTGTCAGTTTCGTGTCCGTCAATACTGAATTACATGGAACTGGGGGCAGCCAGAGCTCCATATGGAAATTACCAGAGTTGTTCACTTCCAATGGTACGAGTTTTGACATGGTCTCCTTTTGTGTTTCTTTATTTTTAAATAAAAAGGTAGCGCCGTAGATGAAATTTTCTTATTCCTCTCTGCGAGGAACATGTGTTTTAGTGAAGTTTTAAAGCAGTTGGCGAAAACCAATCCAAATGACAGAGGTTCATTTTCATCTTTATTCTATTGTACAAAGTATACGAAAAGTTACTGTGCGCTTAGGTTTTATTAACATGTGTTTCATTATAGAGTGCAGGAGGTGTATACGTATGCATGGAATGTATAATGTTGAAAGTGAAACCTATAAGCATCATCAATACAGACTTAAATAGTTCTCATTTCATTTTTACAGCTAGCTGCTTCAATATGTCTAGCCAGTAAACCTTGTCTACCCTGTATTATTTGGCTTATTCTCGACGCAATGGCAATAAGGATACTACATCAGGTGGTGTATGCTGCCCTGGGGTTTGTCCTTGGGAGTCTCAGGGACTTAGCGCTTCTCAGAGATTGTATATTAGGACTTTATTTCCACTTCTCGATCTATCTTCTCCTACTAAATTCTACCCCCCTCCGCTCTAAGGCTGTCCAATCACCCGTATAATAGGATTCCCAGCTTTTCCTGAAGAGGTATACTATAATCTTTGTTTCTAGTGTAGTTATTGAACTAAGGTTACCTGACGTTCCTCGAGGAATCCGTAACTATCTGCAAGCCATAGAGCTGTTCGAATCTGTTGCGGGTTTTAAGTTTAAGAGCATAGTTGTTTTCTCTTCCCTTCCTGCTCGTTATTTTTGGTAAACGAATTGTTTTGCAAACTCCTGTTGATTTTCTGCTTTCTTCAATCTCAATATTGTTGCAGCTTTGATCTGCTGCGTACGGTCATTTACTATTAAAAAAACAAAACTATAAATTATACCCGTTGTTTGTTCATCGATATACCCGTTTCATTATCTTTATACTGACATTTTCGCAAATGAAATCAAACATCAAGAACAAAGAAGCCTTATGAATTATCCATAGCAATAATACTTGCATATTGCATCATCAATGTGTGCGTGAAGCTAAAAGGTTTGGTCATTATGATCATTTTCGCTTACTATCGTTTATTGGTAATTCGTAGGCTTTTTAAAAATTGGAAAATGAAAAAGTTTACGCAGCGGAAAGTAAATGCGAAATACTGAATAACCAATTAATACTTTAAGTAATATTAAACAGAAAAGTATCATCGATAGCTTGAAGTTAGCAAATTTCTTCATTTTATAGTAAGTAAACGCAACATTTTCATGACGAAACACTGCTCCAAATGCACTTGATCTTTGAGGACTGCTTGCGATTGCTGCTAGCAGGATATGATCAAGCAAAATTCAGAAATTGAAGTATTTCCTCCATGTACGACTTACGTTGTCCTGACTTGACGGGCTTATTGTTGCTGTAGTGCACATGTAGGTACCTATGCGTTCCAGTCTGGTATGTTTCATAGTATTCTGTCTATCTTACATTCGTCGTACTGCTGTGGTCAAACTAGGAATATAATAATAATAATAATAATAGATTCGTCGTCTAGGCATGAGACGCGTTAATGAAGGGTGAGATTTGCAGGACCTCATTAATACCTTATGCATTTTTCCTGTGAACAGAAATATGTGTCCTGTATATACCACTACCCTGCATGTAGAGAAATTGCCGGACACTATACGGTGTGCGAAATCTTGAGAAGGGAATTTCATGTCATATGAGCATTTGTGAATAATGGTAGTGGATGTGCACACGTTTATACTGTTTCTTTCATGGTATTGTTTAGTGAGTATGCATAGAGATAATTTACTTCAATTTGTTAAATATTAGGCGTACGTTCCTTGATTGAAAGTTTTCAAGACTTCATATACTGTTGTCTACATATGGTAACCTCATTTGGCTCAGAAGAAAGGCAGCTCTGGCACGCGGACTCTGGTTGTAAGCTACAAACAGTTAATGTAGTAAATAAATGCATAATCTAATTTACAGCAGCGTTAACTACTAGTTTCTGTCTATTAATCCCTTCAAATTTCAATCATTTGACCGAGGGTCACACCCTAATTGCATGACTGCGAGTTAATATACTAGAAAATTTGAAGACTTGAAGAATGAAAGAAACTGTGGAACTATCGCAGTGAAGATGTGGATGATTGACATGCGGAATTAACGTCGGAACTGAAAAGATTTGACTAGGAAATGAAAACTCGTGCTGCTATTGAACATATACGCATTATTGAAATGTATAACACTCAGCCATTACTTCGTCGTTAGCTACCTTATTTCAAAATTACCACAGTATTTCGCTATGGAAAAAAATAGTATGTTTAGATTACAATGCAAGAAAACGTTTGGCTCTGACAAGGATGATGAATGACTCTAAAAGTGATCTGAAATTCAAACTGTTTAAATGTGAAGGACTGAAGATTCGAGGATGTGAGGGTGATAGCGGTAGAAGAGTGCAGGCATAATGCGAATAATTTAGAAATTTTATTTGATACTTCTGTGAATACTATAGATACAGCTAACATTTTTCTATGCCTCTGACGCACACGTGTGTTGTCGTGATTTCATAGCCTGAAAGTTCGACTGCTGCGTGTCTGCCTCTAACACAGGATACACTTCATCAAGATAACAACTTGGGGCACTCCGATTTTGCGCTCTCGGGCACCGAAAGTCCATCACTAGCGGAATGCCCTAATGCTTTCAGTCGAGCACGTGCCTGCGCACGCTTGTGTCACCATTGTCACTTGACGCACTCACTGCTGCATGGCTGAAAACCTACACATCGCGTTGCATGAAGACTTGGTCTCCATTGCAAGAGCTGATCGACTTCATGATTGAAATCATCAACCCACAACTCTGAGTTGGGTTTGCATAGTTGGTGCTTATAAATTGATACGAATAGCAAGGAGAAAGGAACTTCTCTCTAGTTGTCATGATAATTCTGACAGAATTTAACTTCCAATTACAAGAGTGATGTATCGTCCGACGGCCATTTACCAACTACGAAGGAATAAACTAGAAGAATTGATACATCGACAACATCACGATCAATGGCACTGATCAAAACTACGGTTTCTGCTCAGCGGTTGATAGTTAATATCAGAGTCTTCAACCGTAGCTCCGATTTCAGGAAATGCTCAGTTTTCTCGTCTGTGGAAACCTGCAGTGCTTCGTAGAACTCAACGTGCAAACTATTTATGTGAACTTACCAGAAGCAAAATCACTCACCGAGGACTCGACTTGTAATTCATTTGAGTTTTTCAAGACACTCTCAACTAACTACACATCCATCGTATAGCTCAGTTGTACCTCTCCATTTGTGCTGGTGTTAGTGCAGTGCGTGGACAAACTCCACTGGAGTTCTGAGCTGTGTGTTTCTCGTTGCAATTGTGATATATGTGTCGGAAATATACTACTGATAAACTGAGTTTTGATGATGTTTCTTATTTTTATTCTAAAAAGACTAGAAAACGAAACTGCGGCGAGAAGTGATCTTGAATGATTTCATGTGGGATTTTATTTTATTGAGAATGAGAAAGGTTCGCCCAATTTACTTTAATTTATAGTTTGGATGAGAACGAGTTCTATGATGTAAAATAAAACGCTTAGAACTGAGATAGGAAATGAGCTGATATTTATCGATGTTTATTGCATCACTCATTTTTTCGGTATTATAAAATTTACAGATAAGCAACAAGGGGAACGTAAACCATATCACATTCTTGTGTTTTTATTGATTGCAAAACTAGACCAGTCGTGATTGGCATCTTTAATAGATGCATCCAGTAGCCTAAGACGCTGTCACTCAATGTTTCTTATTTATTCATTAAAAATTGATGAGAGGACTTCTGGTTTAAAGCTTTCTAAACTTATTGTCGTTCCGAATACCTAATTATGATGCGGAAGATTTAAAGTCAAGATTTTCATCGGTGATGATATGATTTTCCTGTACTTAATGTTTGAATTATTATTCAAATAATTTCAGGAATTCTGTAGAACTAACGCTATAGCTTTGCATTCGAATGGATTTACTTACAAGATTTTAAATATTTAAGGGAGTATTTTGCATGCGATGAATCGTGTATTGCGTTTAAATGTGTATATTGACCATTTCTCAACTAAATACATGATAAAAACAAATGTTTGTCATGTAGTATTATAGATATATCTGAATGCAACCAAAAAATAGCTCGTGGGCCAATTTATTTACTTCGATGTCAGATTTATTTGATGTTCTGAATTTATTGGAGTTTAAACTCTCTTTAGGATAGTATTAATATTCAATAAATTACTAACAAATTACAATTATTAATTTAAAAATTTATACTATCCGCTTGGCATTTTGTTTCGTGATTTGAATTGAAATAAGCATCATTATCAGTATTTTGTTTATCATGTAGATTTAATGTACCTCATATGAATATTGTTTGCAAGTAAGTTGTTTTTCCCAGGTACATGTGATGCAAAAAAAGTATGACAATGTATCATTGTAGTTCTCAGCTTTTTTTCGTGTTAGCTATTATTTGTACAATTTGCTTTGAATTTGCGTTGATTAGTGGGCTGCAGAATGTATCTACAGCAGAAACTCCATCATTTTCGCATCGTCTTGCTGCAGTTACCATCCCAAGCAATTCAAGCTCCGAGTGTCTCTCCGTCTCTCAATTTCTTAATTTCCCTCAAGGTTTACCGAACGTGTCTACGTGCATTGTTACTCAAAACAAAATTAAGAAAACCTTAAAAACATTTCAAAGACATATGAATGCTACTTCCAGCAACTCGACTTCTATAGGAAACTCGTCAGTCCAGGAAACAAATCTAACGAATGGAGGTTTAAATATGTCATTCTCTATTCAGGAAACTAAGCCAAATCGACTGTTTGTGCCACAGAATAAGTTCTATGACTTACCGTCAAGTGAAAATGCCTTCAATAAATCATTTCATCCAGAAGGAAAATTTGTCAACCAATCGTTAACGTTCACTCTGCAACATAAAGATTCTTATTTACGTAACAAAAACGCAACAAGTGAATCAGTACAGTTACGAAAAACGAGTCTCAATGATTCAGCATTAATTTCTTCAAACTCTTCTTACCGATTTTGCGGCGTTCCTGATTCGCAAAACAGTTCATTGCACCACCGTGTTAAGAGGTACCAGTTGGAAGGCAGTAAATGGGAAAAGTTAGAAATAACATGGGCAGTTGTAGCCCAAACAAATTCAGATGGCATTTCTCATGCCCAGATAATGGGAGACTTGTACGCAGCTTTTAAACTTTGGAGTGATGTTTCGAAGTTGACATTTACGGAAGTCCATCCTCAAACTCCAAAAATCGACATTGCTGTTGGTTTTTATACGGGTGACCACGGAGATCGATACCCTTTTGATGGACCTGGAAGGACTCTAGCACATGCATTTTATCCAGGAAGCGGAGGCGACGTTCATTTCGACGACACAGAACCGTTTACGCGCCACATCGAGGCGGTCAAAAGCAAGGGTACAAGTTTTCTGGTCACGGCTGCTCATGAACTCGGCCACTCTTTAGGTCTTGAACACTCCAATGAATACACTGCTCTGATGGCTCCTTTCTACCAGAGCTATCCTGAAGAATTCGTACTACCTGACGATGATAAGAGAGCAATTCAAGCTTTGTACGGGGCATCTGACAGAGGTTATACTCCGTACAGACCTGCAATTACTACCTCGACTTCTACTACAACAACAACAACAACGACGACGACGACAACCACAACTACAAGAAGACCTTATAGACTTCCTGTAACACCTCGAACGACACCTTTCAGGCCACCACCGAGACCAATTACACCAGCTATACCAATTACACCAGCTACACGACCGAAAACTTCAACATCCAGATGGTACCCTCTGTCCTCCACGACGACAGAACACACCCCGGAATATCCAAAAACTACGCCGAAATCACATACTTACCCAACAACTCGCCCTTATTACCCCAATTATCCACCTGTCACAGAGAAGCCAGTCGTCCCTGTACCAGAAAGTGACCATCCTACATGCAAGCCAAAATCCACTGGTTTGCATACGCCTGATACCTGCGGAACGTCTTTTGATGCGATTACGTATTTTCGACGCGAATTATATTTTTTCAAAGATGCCTACTTGTGGCGTGTGCCGATGAGAAATTCTGAGTATCCAGTCAAGCTCAAAGACCTGGGGATTCGAGCACTTTGGGATGTTGAAAAAGTAGATGCTGCTTATGAAACTCCAGATGGGAAGAGCCTCGTATTTTTTGTAGGAGAGACCTTCGTAAAGTCTACGATTGTCTATGGCACTGAAGCCGTTGAACGAGGATCGCTGCAAGATTTAGGAATAAACAACGTAACCCAAATCGACGCAGCTATGATCTGGGGACACAATGGATACGCATACGTATTCAGTGGTGACAAATACTGGAGACTTGGAAGTGATGGAAAAGTTCAGAATGACTACCCGAGAGACATGAGCGTATGGCAAGGGGTTCCTTACAATATTTCCGCCGCTGTCTCTATCGGCGCCGAAACTTATTTTTTCTCTAAGAACGTTTTCTGGCCTTTCGACAATCTCAAAATGAGCGTGGACAATCCCCCTCGTTTAATATCATCTTTTTTCTTCGATTGTCCCCATCCTAATCCTCACCAGAGACAGACCTGTTAGAGTGATTGTGTTTCAGTTTTTATTCTAAATTTGTGTGCAAAAATCCTGTCAGTGATAGTGTATAAATTATTGTCAACTGAATTGGTTTTGTTTATATAAATTAAATTTCTGAGTGCTATTTTATTATCCTTGTCAAGGCGGCAACTATTGACTGAAAAATGTAGTAGTTTCAATCTTCAGGCTTTCTTTCATTCCTGCTATAAATTGTCTTCATAATAATTACACTATGGAATTTCTAAGTGCAATTTCATCCAGGAAACTGCCTAATGTTTACTAAAACATAAAATCAACAATATAAGTTCATTTGGTATAGATAATACTGTTTTTAACACTGTGTAATAATGGTAATATAAAACATTTTATGTCTCCAAACTAGCTCTTAATTTTTGTACTTCTGAAGAATTTCGTGATTACGCAGGGTAGAAGACAGAGACAAGAATCGATTTCCATCACTCTTTGACAATTTAAATAAAGAATTCTAGTTACTAGGGTTACAGTATATTATTCCTATTGCCTTTCATTTTTGGCACTAGATTTTTATCGTACTACCTGCCCACAGGACTCTACTATTTGCCAATAATGCTAGTTGTTTAGTCAATGAATAATATTTCTGCGTATTGAAATCTCGTGTTTTAACGCAATATATGTAAACAAAGATTATATTGCACGGTATTTGCTAGCAGTAAGCCTGTAATGGGTGAACTGACATCAGCAATTTCAAACTTTCCTTGCCTCGGTTAGTGAGTTTAGCGCTAGAGAGTTCAAACGGCTTAGTTCAGAAAGACTACGAGCAAAAAAAAATATTATGTCACTTAGGATATTATTAGCAAACCATCGTTGGCAGCTTACTAGCAATTATCCGGTGACTTAGTTAGGTACATGGTTCGATAGACTCGAGGCAGAAAATGCATCCTACATACCTACTACACCAGTCGGTTTAGCAAAGCACAGTGTATGATATCGGATCATGCGTCCAGCTCATTAGAAGGCGATATATCCTTTCGGTAAGCAGTTCGAATTAATGCCCGATAAAGCATTCATCACGTTTAGCCCCCATAAATTGATGTTCCATTCTTTCAAAAAATATCCCTACTAGAAAATAACGTAAAAATCTAAGACGTACGATTAGATCACGGTTATAAATAATTTTTTGGGCGAAGTGTTGTTAATTCGAGCCCACACTTGGAAACTGACGCAAATGTATAATAAATACGAGTATAGATGCACAAAATTAGGAATTTACGTTGTATATTGATAGCTAAAATTACACTGCAATATATATTAAGTTAACAGAAACTGCTTGTGGCACAGCTGGCTAGCATTCGTCCCTCGTCACGGAGTACTCACCGGCATTGGAGCTTCAAGCGGATGGAGTTGTAGTCATCATCTCCGTCCGCAGACAGCAGTTTAAGCTTGGAGGTCTTGACGTGTGGTTGTGTCGTGTCTCTGTCTTGTTATGCCATTAACTGTACTAGGAGTTTAGGCATATTGGAGGTAACAGGGTATTTTTATGACAGGATTTAGTAAATTTTTTGTTTATGTTAAATGTAATAATTTAAAATAAAAATTAATCAGTTGAAATGTGTTGATTTGTATAAATACATATTTCATATATCGTGAAAAAATGTTGGCTGAATTAAAAGGACAAGAGTTTATTCGGTAATTCAAGACTGACGTAAGTCTTCCTATAATTTAATAGTATGGATTTAAAATTTTTTATTTTATAGAACCATATCCCATTTTATTCATAGGCGACGATAATAAAAGGAAGGACCAACTCACCAGAAAACAAGAATGTTGATATTTCTTCTGGTAATATTTCTTCTGGTAATATTTCTTCTGATAATATTTATTCTGGTAATATTTATTCTGGTGATATCTCTTCTGGTAATATTTCTTCTGGTAATATTTCTTCTGGTAATATTTCTTCTGGTAATATTTCTTCTGGTAATATTTCTTCTGGTAATATTTCTTTTGGTAATATTTCTTCTAATGATGGGTATATTTAAGCTATAATATTTTTTTTTGCAAAAAACATTCATTTCAGAATAAAAATAGAAGAAATGCATGTATTATTAATCATGAAGAAACAGACAGTGTTTAGATATGACAGTCATTTGTTGCCTTGGCAATGCATTATAATATTAAAGTGAATATAATTTGTCCTAACCTTGTAGGCTAGCATATATTCTGTTGTTTTGGTTCAGTTGCAGTGATAAATTGGAATCTCAGAATAAGGGATATGTGTTATAAAGGGTGTCCATGAAGTCCATATGTGCTATACAGGTTGTCTATGAAGTCCATATGTGTTATACAGGATTTTCATAGTCTTGTAAAAGTCTCTCATAAAGTCAACAGCACCTCTTTCACAAACAGGATTCCTGAAACATGTAAATGCAAAATGTGATTATAAACTCTAATAAATGCTGAATATAATAGAACAAATCTGAATAAAATATCTTATCAATTGCATTTGTAATAAATTTTTGAAATGGCAAAGGGAGTTTATGGGCACCCTGTACATTTGATTTGAGGCTAAGTTTCATTTATTGTTTTGTGTGACCTTTGTAATGATAAAATCATTGATCTTAACATAACTAAACCCATGAGGCTTGTAAAATGAGACCTAAACTCATTTCAATTTTTAATTAATTCAAAGGTATTTGATAATCTTCAAAGCATTTATTGGCTCTATTATTTGTAAGAGTATTTTAAATTTTGATTTATATATACAATATTTATGATAAATAATTTATTAGGAATTAAAATGATATGGTAGATTTTAACAGGTTCTTATTGAACAAAAATAGCATTCATACTGGATTTTCAGTTTATATACAGAAGTGTATTCTTGACATGGGAAAAGTCAAGACTAGAGTTCTGAGCATTTTATTGTAAGAAATAGCCTGTGATCTAAGTTTTATTTTTATGGTGACTGGCCACATTATACAAATCTAACTTCAATTTCTTTCAAGCATAGAAATTGTTCAAGTTTTGACTTATTTTTCTGTAAATACATGCTGTATTTTCTGTAAACTCATTTCAAAAGAATTTGATGTATTCGTGAAAAACTGTTTTAATGAAATAAATATTATTCAATAAATGGGAATCAAAATTTTAATATCTTATGTATAGCTAAAGATGAGCTAGAGAACATATTGTAGTTTGAAGGTTATTAGTTGTGTAGAAGTTTTCCCTAGATGGAATTTAGCTTACCTAAGTAACACTGTAAATGAAAGAATACAGTAAAAAGTTTGTGGAACAAACAAAAAAGTATATTTCCTTATAACATCGACTCTATCTATTTCCTTATATCTTGGACTCATAGAAATGATAGCACCAAAGTAGCATACTATATGAAATGAATTTTATTGTAAGATGTGCTTTAATTAGTGATCTACTGAACAGAGAAATGATTTTCAGAAAGCATAGGAGGAAGTAAAGATGTTCATTGTGTATTTCTGTTATACTCTTGAAAAAATTAGTATCTAAAATACATTTGTACTTTGTTGAAGGCCATTTCTTTGGTAGAAAAATAAATTTTAATTGTCACTTCATGCATAAATTAAATTTTTACTATTTTTCAGATACTTGGCAGGGTTGTACTTTAGTAGGTATTTTTTTCAGAAAGTTTGTTTTATAATAAATGAGGAGAGAAACTCCTCATCATGGGACACTCCTTGTCTGCTGTCTGTCTGCTCCTGATTTTGGGACTTCAAGCTTCTGCAGTTCTTACTCAGGTGAGATGATCCTGTTTGACTGCTACCATTTTGTTGCCTGTGCTGTTTGACTGCCACTTTTGTTTTTTGTGCTGTATGACAGCCCCTTTTGTTTCTTGTGTTGTATGACTGCCCCTTTTGTTTCTTGTGTTGTATGACTGCCACTTTTGTTTCTTGTGCTGTTTGACTGCCACCATTTTGTTGCCTGTGCTGTTTGACTGCCACTTTTGTTTTTTGTGCTGTATGACTGCCCCTTTTGTTTCTTGTGTTGTATGACTGCCACTTTTGTGTCTTGTGCTGTTTGACTGTCACTTTTGTGTCTTGTGCTGTTTAACTGCTACCATTTTGTTGCCTGTGCTGCATGTTTAATGCTATTGGCTTCCTATTTTTCACAATATTGAACAATCTCATCTATTGTTGCAGTCAGATGATGGTAAGGTTAGCACACTGTAAAGCTACCTCCAAATCCTTGTTGTATCATTGTTTTTTTAGTGGAAAAGTAGTAAGTAGTCCTGCTGTGCAGTAACACCAGTAAGCAAATCGTGTGGTGATCTGTGCAGTCATCTTAGTAATTTTTGATGAGAACTGAGTACACAAGCAAATTGTGTTGCTATCAAGAGCTAGGCTTTGAATAAGCAGTATCCATTATCATATAGGGACATTTAAATAAATTTGTAGGTGTGATGCTGGCAGCATTTCAAGTTGCATGCTGTCCTACTTGTTGTATATTCATCATCAAGGCTAGAAATATTGTATACTGTCTTGTATTTGTTTGTCTTCTTTATAATGCTTAAAAATATATAGAAATTTTACTGATTTACATCTTCAGGCTGATCTTAATCAAATATTTTTTAAAAGTTGAAAAACTTCTTATATTTACAAATAATTTTCATATGTAGGAGCAGTTTGATGAGTGAAATATGTCATCCCTGATTAAACATTGAAATATTACTTGGTGATGTTGGTAGAGATGCTTTTTATAAAAGATGAATAATTACTTACAGGACCATGAGATCCTCTCAAGAACTTGGCAGAAAAACTAATTAGTAAACATAAAATCTCAGCCTTAAAATATTTCATATTCAACCTTGTCAAGGCTCTTTTTCTAATTATTTAAAAAAAAATTTTGATTTATTCTGACCACAGTTTAATCGTGAAGAAAGAAAGGTATCATGCTCATATCATGTGCATGACTTTTGCTCACTACAATGCAATTTTTGCAAGTCTCATCTGTTCATGAGATGATTCATGCTTCAGGTTAGTTAATAAACAACATTATTGCCTTGTAGGTAAAGCATCAGTTGTGCATTATACAGGAAATAAACTTCATTATAGTACAACTGTTTTGATACAGTACAGTTGCTGATTAGCTGCCATAAACAAAAAATGACTATTTTTACATGAATGAAGAAAAAATGTTATTTATTGTTAGAAATGTTACCTACACAGGTATGCCTTTTACAAACCTTGACAATCACATGGTTGTCCATCCTGGAACAAAATAAATTTTATGACTTGCAACTGCATGCATATTTTGCTTGCAAGCTCCAAGTCCTAAAATCTGTTGCTGAACAGTTATCTCATTGGTGTGATATTCTTTAAAAAGTAAAATCTTTCCGTGTTTGAAGTTAAAAATTGTCCTATCTTCCGTACGTTTATACAACTGCCGTTATGCCTGAGTGTTTTTTACGCAACTGTTCGGTGACGGCATATTAACTTCCTGTTATTTCTTGGTGATGGAAAGCCGTGAGCATAGCATGTCAATGACTAGAAAGTGGAGTCTACGGTGACGAGCATCATGCTCTGGCTCACTGACGACAGTCGTTACACCGTGTCTGTGTGTTCTCAGTTTCGTTCTTATGTTTGTGGAACGATATCTCAGTCCAGTACTTCTTTGTAAAATAACGGACGCCAAAGCTTTTTGAAAACCTAGCTGTTCTTCGTCAGGAGTCCGCTGAATTTAAAGGAACCGCTGTGGATTTTGAAGTTCATGGATGGTCCGCTTATGATCGCGTTGCTATGTTTGGAATTGCATAAACGATGTAGAATTCTAGTGTTTCAGCTATGCTTTGAAATTGTTCCTCGGAAAATTCGAAGATCTGGTGTAGTATTTTGCTGCATTATGCGTATACAACGTAACGGGCTGAATTTTTAATGTTACTGTAGAGTATTTTTTATGTTCTGGGAAATTGAGATGAAAAATTGGCTCACATGAGTTGACTATTAGTGGTAGCGCTTGAGAACCGCTGGTACTACTCTTTTCAGCTGTGCAAAGTAGTAACTGCGTGACAGCTGATTTTTTCTCTGAAGACGTCTTGAGTTACTGGCCTGTGTGTAGCACCACACATACACACACACACACAGGTACCGCTCAGAGGTCGGCCAATTCCAAATACGGCATCTTTACCTCAGTTGATGTCAGTTTCGAGGGGTGAGCTTCAATTGAATCTAAATTTTTTATAATTGTTTTTTAAAACGATATATCACTGCATTCGTTTGTACTTCACTCTTCTAGCTTGGCTAGTAACATTAAGAATAGCTTTACTACTAGAAAAGTTTTTTAAATTAAAAGGTTTTTCGTATAAAGGGGTATTTTTGAAGGCGTCTTGAGCGGTCCATAAACATGTGTGTTATCCTATAGCTCTTCTTGCAGAGAAACCGACCAGCTCGGGCAGGTTTTCACATGGGACTGGTCATTCCAATGGGTTAGCGATATTTAACGATACTTTTCTTGTTTACTCAATTCATATTAATTGGTGCTGGGACCGATTTGTTTGTGAAATTTGAAAGATCATTTACGTTTGTGTTGGCTTTCGTAAACGAAGTTGTCGACTAAATTTGAAAGCGGATGTAATGTTTGATTTGTTAATATAAAATTCCATGTGTAAGATTTCTGAAACCCATTAATGGGTTTTTAGGCAGCGATTTGTGGAACTGTTCTACTTAGCATGCACGTTGTTTTCGCTTTGGTTTCAGGTTTATTCTTCTTCTTTGTCGTGTTTATTTGGGTTTCGCAAACTAGTCCATGTAGCCCCAGGTCTGAAGGTAGGTTGATTTTTCCCTTGTTTACGATGTTTCCTTTGTTCCAACCTGCAAAAAAGAGAGAAGTTCAAACATTTAGCAAAGGATAGCAAGGGTTTTGCTTTTCCATGTCCTATAAATCTTTCAATATAAACAATATTTCATTTCACAATTTATTTTTCTTCTATTTTTTGTATGGTCTACTTTTAATTACAGCATTGTGTCCAAACCTCTGAGAGCGGAAACACTGCCATGGTTTGCCTATGTATGTACTTACTCGGTACTGCTGGTATCCAATGCGTACAAATTGAGGCAGAGTGGTAGTATTGAAAACAACCTTGAAAAATGCAGTCGCTATTTTATCTTTACCTTTGTATATCCGTTCCACTGTCACTCCTCCGAAGCCAGCATCAATCAGTGCTTCGGTCAACTCCTCACTGCTGGTGTCCTTCCCGAAAGGCCCGATTGCTCCCACTGAAGTGATTTGGTTGGCTGGTGAGCAACACTTGGCCTTCCATGCTCCAATCTCTAGAACACTCAGGAATGGTGAAACATCCTCATAATGTGTTTTTTCATTGTGACAACCAGAATATTTTTACCTAGATTTTTCTTTATGTTAGAAATGCCTGCTATTCCTAAGGCAGAATTGGCCAGTGCCTTACTAGGCGCCACATCATTGGCTACAAATTTTTTATTTTTGCCTCATCTTCCATACTGGGTTCCACCAATATATTGGTGGGATTAGTTGGATTATTTTTCTGTGGCATTTTTCTACTATTGTGTTGAACTGGAGTAATGACATCTCCTTGTTCAGGTGAAAACCCGTCAAAACTATGAACCTCTGGATTCAGATTTTTATCTGGATTAATTTTAATAGCTGGTATGGGGGTCAGAGAAAGCTGTTGGTTACACAGTAACTCCCCAGTATCCCCGATTTGTGAGAAGAGGCCATCAGATATCATGACTTGACATGGCGATGAGGGTTGAGAAGGAGTAGGAGGGATGCACTCTGTTGACGAATCTATGGAGACCCAGGCATCTGAATCTCCCCCTGATAAGGAGAGAGAACTCGTCCCCCTCCTCTGCCTTTTTTAGGCATGAAATGCTAATAACACAATATGACTGTAACTAATAAATGTCAGAAAAGAAAAAATAATTTTATATAAGAATTAGGATGCCGAAAACTAGACAGTTTTCAGAAAATTCTCACCAAAGACGTCTAGCACCGATAACACAGTTCTCTGTACTCCACTTGGTGGTTCCTGTACTCTTCGTCACGAGTTCAGAACTTCCAGCTCCACCATTGACTCAGCTAAACGAATACGCAAATGGTTTCAGGTTTGAGGCTTGCATGGCAGCTCAGTTCGTGCTCAGCAGTAGCAAAATTTCCAATTTTTAAACTCTGTGTTGGGCTTCTGGTAGCAGCTTGCCTCAACTGCAGGCGAGTTGGCAGAGTTCGTGTTGTTTGTCCTGTTAGGAAACTGAACTGTGTGGTAATCCACGAAAAATTCTCATTTCGCTTTGGAGACGAACGAATGAAATGTCATGCATTGACGTCGGCGGAAACTCAATTGACAAATTTCCGGCAATGCACGATTATTTGCTAAATGATCACCGTCTGTTGGTTTATCTTGCGGGTATGTACGGAGTTCTGATGACTTTGTGTATGCCAGTTACCTTTGCAGTGGTGGATGCTGTCATTGTGCATTTTAAATGCCATGCTTCCGTAGTCAAGTGAACTTGAGTCTATCGAGATAAGAACGTTGTCCATGAGGTGAAGTTAACTTAGGTTAGCGTAGCTCAGCGTAGGTTAACATATCAAAGCTTAGGTTGGCATAGCTCAGCTTAGGTTAGCGTAGCTCAGCGTAGGTTAACATATCAAAGCTTAGGTTAGCGTAGCTCAGCTTAGGTTGGCATAGCTGAGCAGTGAAGCGATGCAGTCGTAATCTCACCTTTGCACTGCAAAAAATAGTCATTAGCCTTGACACCGTATTGCTTATTCATTGCTCTGGCAACATGAGATAACAGGGAAACGAATTTTATATTTTTCAAAACTTTTTTGAACTCTCCTAACTCCATCACCATCACAAACTACAATATGATAACTGCACTTTCAAGCACAGTTTTATGTGCTTTTTTTATTCATTCGAATCTCATTTGTTTTCATCTTTTTACGTTGCGTGTTTTCTCTCCATTTCCAGTTCTCTCTGATCAATCATGTGGTGGCCTTGATGATCAATTTACTGGAGAACCTGCCCTTAGATTTCTCTGTGACTTGCAATGCAAGTGTTACTGTTGCTGTTCCCTGGAAGATACGTTTTTCATAACAGCCGTAATAACAATGTGATGCAAATTTGAGTCACATTTTAGTTTGCTTTTTAGTGAAAAAGCAGAAGTTTTTGCTGAATTTTCAGTAAAAAATACTGATTTTACGGATAAAACTTCTTTTACGAGGGTGTTATTATGAACTTTGTTCTTATTTTATGCAAATTTCTGTTCTACTTTATAAGGAGGGTGATTCTGTTGTTTGAGGACTTAGACTGGTTTTCAGTTCATTGTACTGCTCTCATCTGCTACGGAATACCAGTGCCATACAATTCTGTGTCAGACGTAGGCTGAGCATTGACAACTAGGTACGACTACGCGTTGTAGTATCAAAGTCGTGTAATTAGCAGCCATTGCGTTAGCTTGGATCTCAATTCGAACACGCTCAGCTAAATCTTACTTAATCGTTTCACGACTAAATTATTTTCATACTGATCAAAATATTGCGTAAATTACCGCTTATCTTTGCTAATCTGTATGTAATTTCGCCGTAATTTTGAACGAAATATTTAGAATATGGGACTAAAGGGAATGATTTTTAAAGTTTGTTTGGGACATATTAACCCAACGGTAGCTAAAGGGTTAACAAATTAAACTGACAATGACGACTCCTGCGGAGTAGTGATCCGAGTGTTAGCAAGAATGTTGTATACTGTGAGATGGGCCACAGAAGGACAAAATTCCAAATCTAGCGGGAATACAACCAGTGATAATATAGTCGTTCTTGCATTGTGACAGCCACTTGCCAGGGCATGCGCTGACGCCATCTTTGTTGTGGGAAAATCAGTTGTTTGCATATGCACTACAATGCCGTTCATTGACCCGAGAAACATGAGGTAGAGAAACTGATCTCATAATTTTTTTGTACATTTATGGGCTTTATTCTATACGTTATTGTATTTACGTGCCAGCGTTGCTTTTACTTTTATTATGCTGTCACATACAGAATGCGGCAACCTGACCCATTTTTCAATGCAAAGCGGTTTGAAAAAAGGAAGTTATATTGCCGCACCATGTACTAACTGAAGCAGAAACATGAGGTACTGAATAGTGTAGATGCTAATAAATCTATTATACCATGTATGAAGGTCACCTAAAAGCCACATTTACAATATCTGAGGAAAATGTCGAAATTGTCGTGTGGGAAGTCTTGGGATCACGTGTTGTAAAAATAAATTCAATTGATATTGGAAATGTAGGTTTGGCTTTGCCAAGTACTTGCCAGTGACAAAAAATTATTATAGTTCTTGGAACAGAATAACGCGTGAATGTCATTTCTAATTCAGCCAAATTTGTGTCTCGCATTCTCAACTGAGTCATTTTCGGCTCGTTCAGTCACGAAAATTCAGTAACTGAGATTTGTCAAAATTTACGCACCTCAGATACAACGCACTAACACTCGCGGTGTAGTTTCTTCGCAGGGTGAGATGCACCTATGCTTGCTGTCAGCCTTAGCTGGGCCCATGTATAAATACAGGAAACTAGTTATGATATCCATTTGAAAAACAATCAATAGGCGATAGTTTCCATAACAATCATTGAACCACAGTAACACGATGGAATTCGCGTAGCAATGCTATTTTCATTCTTTGTACAATAAAAAATTTTTTTGTTTCTTTACTTCATTTGCATTTTATTTAACCTACAAATGTGTCAGATCATTTTGACTGACCCTGTATTTGTTTCCGTACAACAGTGAACATGTACAGGGTGATCTATGAATTCTATCACAAAGTTGAAATGAAATAATTCTGTCAAATCTCGACCAATTTACCTGAAATTTTGTAAATATGTTAAGGACATCTTCTTTAATGTTAGAGCGAAATATTATTTGATGAACTCACCTCATTTCTTTATTACAGCCTTTAGACACTCACTGCTTCAACAGTAGCTGACAATACTTCTGACATTTTTTGTATTACACCCGTGGTAGAAACTTCTTTAAAGCCACTACTGAACGGCCTCCGAAATGTACCAGATGCTGTAGTCCATCGGGTTAAGGTCAGGGCTCGAGGCAGACTGTTCTTCCTTCGACAAGAAACTTGGGATGAAGTCACAAAGTCACCTCTATGTTCTGTTAACAGTGGAATCAAGCTGGAAGAGAAATTCAATCATCGGTGGTAATGTTACAGCTGAAGTTCTTCACCCCAGGCTCAAGGCTAAGTTTTTCATAGGCTGTAGCCTTCATTATCACTCCAGAAACAAAAAACTAGAAGAAGTTTACCCTCTGAAGACAGGTTTTTGTATGCGGCAATTTTTTTAGCATCTTCTGGATATGACTGACGATTTTCTGTTGTGAGCTTGCTGTGTTTCTCCCACAGTGAAAAGCTTCCCATCTGTAAAGAAAATCTTTTTCAAGCAGTGAGTTCCGAGTCGTTCAAGCCTTTCTTTGAAGCAATTGTTAGGCTGTGAAATTTTCTGCTTTTCAAAGAAGCAAGTCCAGGGTCACTTCTCTCAACTCGCCTCAAAGACTCGTTAACATTCAACTCTGCAGCTATGTTTCTCATGGAGCGACGTGGGTTTTTGAAATTCTGGAGCTGATCACTTTCATGAGCCAAGAAGTTCTGACTGACCTGACACGCCCAGGTCTTATACCATCTTTAATTCCTCTAGTATTCCTGAATCTGTTGATAGTTTGATAGATGAACCGCTTATTTTTTGGCCAGTTCAGAAGATTCAAAATCACCGATACTAACTTGCCAGCATCGAGTAGCTCAATTACTGCGGAACGTTCACGTTCCATGCTAATTTTATTATCAAATTAATAACCCATCTTAAATGCGAAAATAGTACCACAAAGAAGAAAAAATGGCTCTTTAATGATATGTTGGAATAATAAAATGTCGTAAGGTAAATGTAAATATTAAAAAAATGTGACAAGTTATGGGTCACCCTGTACTTAATTCCAATATATTTTTTTTAGAACGTGATATCCAGGAAACTGATTTTAAATACCTTAGTACAAAACCATTGGTCACTAATAGCTGGCTGGTGCATCGAAGCAAAGAATCTCTGATTTAGATAATTTTTGATAGATGACATTCATGTATATATACGATCATAAGTAGCATTTTAAAAGAACTTTCCTTATTAATTCTTCTTAATATTTTTGTGTGAAACTATGATGCCTGTTCCACACTGAAGTATAGGAAGCAGCAATAGCAACCTGAACCCATTGTACTTATTACACTGATGCAGCGCGGATACCCGAAGCGACAATTGCAGCGCCGCCATCGCTGCTAAAATTAAAGTAAAGAGACGCCTTTGTTCTCTGCCTATGCGTATGGTTAAGATCCATGTCATATGTTCTTAAAAAACCTCAAGAAATGTTCTTGAGTTACAGCGGTGTTCGGAAAAAAGTTTCCTCTTTTGCGAGTCGTGATAGGTTTACTCAGAAAATAAAGATTTTTATGTTTACTTAGTCTCTGTTATTGTGTTGTGGACTCCGATATTTGGTATTGTTTGTGCGTAAATTTAATTAGTAATTCCCACAGGCTGTATTTGTCCCTTGATCGAATTCATATCACGACGTAAGAAAATAGGAAGAATAATAAACCTGCACAAAGCTAAAGTAGAGCTGAAATATTTGTTGTCGATTTATCATTGTGATCAAGCTTAAAAAAATTTATTATAGCTTTCAAGTCAAAGACTTCTTTTCGACTATCTTAAATCTTCACTACAGGAGGTATTAATGCTTAAGAACATCTTTCATGCTAAAATTAAAAAGCCTTTTATTTCCTTTGTGAAATAAATTGAAACTGCTTCTTTTGACGTGATATAAAGGTGTACCCTATAAAATGTTATGTCTTTGAGCTGTTACTTAGTAATGAATAGTCATTGTATACATAACAGCTCTCGAGCCAGAGTGTTATTAACACTAAAGTGTTCGTTTACTTATTAACCCATTAATGACGAGAATTATTTACTGGATGTACCCTTGCCTTTCAATTTTTCAAGGCCAGCTGAACATGGTGTAACTGGCGTATAAGAACCAAACCTGTTTAGAAAATGTACAAGCTTTGTATTGAACCAATTAACCCACTAAAATCGATACTTGATAATACAGTTAAAATATGTATTTTTGTCCCCTGGTTCCAAATGGAACCGCTCGTCATTAATGGGTTAATACATGTTTGACATGCCCAAATTTATGAAAGCGTTCAGTGAGCTGCACCCTGCATTTTTGATCGATGACTAATCCACTTGTTCGGAGTTGCAAAAGCAGGGTAATCGTGATTATGGATTTTTATAAATACCGTTCTCTTCAAAATTTTCAATACCAGCCTAATCGACTACATTTTTTCCCGAAGAGAGCAATGCAATATAAGCGTACGCTGTTCATTGGCTGATCATACTGCCCGCAGCGCCTAAATAAGCATGTTATGAGAGTTCTATAACTGTCGGGTGCAGTGCTGGGTTCATAAACACTTGGTTGTTTTGTTTAACTCACTTTTCCGAACAGGACTGCCAATTCAATTTGAACGTTAAATACACATACAGGGTGTCTATAAAGTTTTATAAAGTTTCATCAAGTCTCAACAGCACCTCTTTCACAAACAGGATCCCTGAAACACACAAAGGCAAAGTGTGATTGGAAACTCTACTAAACACTGAATACAATAGAACTAATCTCAATAAAATATCTTATCAATTACATTTGTGATAAATTTTTGAAATGCTAAAGAGATTTTATAGAATAGAATAGAATGAGGCTATAGGAACGAACCTTCTGGCCCATTCTTGGGTCGGATAATTACTTCGATAATTATTCGGTTGTTTACCCCAAGTCCCATGCCGTATTTCTAGCCGTGTCAACCATGTCGGCAGCGGGATTCGAACCCGGGTCTTCCCGCTCGAAAGCAGATTCGCTCACCAGTCGACCAAGCTGGTGATAGTCATTGGACACCCTGTACTTCCAGTATTTCAAATTATTCGAAACCCGTCAATTGCCCTTGTATAGATCGACATTGCGAGAAAACAGTGACACAAGCTTGATCTGTGGTTGCATGGTGTAGGCCCAGCAACGCACGTGGCTGCCTCTTGGATGGCTTCATTGCTACACAGGTTGAGGTCGATCCGTGTCTGCAGCGCTGGAGTTTCTAGAAGGAAGCAACCGCTCCGGCGACCTACATACCGAACCGGATTAGAACTTCACTTGTCGTCGGTGCTTTTCGTTCCTAAATTTGCTTGATGGTATTTCCGAATACTCAATATGCGATTTTCTCGTTCGAAAGTTACTTGTTTTTTGTGCGATGAGTGAGTTATTAGTTTCGTAGTGCATGTTTAGTGTTATTTGCAGAGTTAGAGTACCCAAATTGTCACAAATTTAAAACAGTTGAAAGCTTGATTGTTCTTTGATAATCATGGGTTCCAACTCGGCAGTTCCCATCAGTTTCGCTGGTCCGTCAGAAAAATATTTAACTCTTTCTGACATTTAGAGCCAATCAGAACAGCGCGTGCAATTAGAAAA